>JANVCC010000018.1:24412940-24478120 GCA_025345505.1 Todiramphus chloris collaris
AAAAAAAAAAAAAAAAAAAAAAAAAAAATTGAAGCAAATATTGGGAGCTCAATAACTGGAAGCTCAAGAATATTGGGAGCTCGATAAGCTTCCTAAATACTTTCATATGAAAAACATGATCATGATTTTGAGAAATGAGAAATTTTCCTCTCATCCACGAGAAGCTTTTGGTGACTGGAGTGGGCAAGAACAGCAGTTTTCTATTTAAGACAAAGTAATCTTAATCTGATACACAATTCTATGATTGTGGATTTCAATTATTATTCATTTCAATTAGGCGAGATAAAAGATAACTGCTAATTAATCAAAACTCTATGACAGTGTTACTCTGACCAAAAGTCATGGCAATGCAGTATATTCTAATAACATGCAGCACTCAAAACTAAAATTTGGTATTTAAAATTGTGTAGTCAGGATGCAGACATGAACTCTAAGTTAGAACTGGAAAACAGGACTGAGTGCTATGGAATTGAATCCCAACAGACAGAGTGAATGACTTCAGCTCTAATACTGTGACATGCTCACGCTAATGCTCAATATGGAGCTGCAACAAAGCTGCAAAGAGCAGAGTGTGAGTCCTGAAAATGCTTGCCTCGACAACATCTGCACTTACAGACGATTTTATAGCCTTCCCCTTTTGCAAATAGGATAAAAATTCATCTGCCTTTTAAACACTGCTAAGAGCGCACCCTTGCATTGGCTCCGGAGCCTGGAGGTGCCTGTCAATGATCATCTGAGAAAGCTGCATGTGAAGCCTCTATGAATTGGTTAAGGTGAGTGAACTTCTGCCTTTTTTGGTTATATTAAAACATTTTAGTTCCTTGTATTGCTCCTTTCCTTCCCAAACAGAAGGTTGTAGACATTGCGCATGCTGACAGCAGTCCTTCGGTATCAAATTCTCAGGGGACAATATGGGCTGCATATCCCTCTGGCTAAGGGAATAGGATTAGGTTTCATACTTAATTTCTCCACAACATGCTGAAATTAGGAAGAAAAATTCTTGGAAGGTAATCTAAGTTGAGAAAACTTCTGTCTACTCACTGGGAAAACTTGACAGACTTCAACAGGCACAGCAATAGTCTAGCCTTTGGAAAAACATGAATAAAGGTTCCATTAATAGAGTTGTAATGAAGGCTTCAAAAGGAGATACATAATGGTGTGTAACCAGGAGAAGTTTACTTTAGGTAATGTTGTGCCTGTGCCTGGTAAGAAAGGTGTTAAGGTATCTCTTTGTTCCTATTAGGGAAGGTCTCTTTGATATCACCCAGTTTTCCCATGATTCACTGCTTTCCTCACATATATCCTATTCTTAAAGGCAGACCCTGCAATCTTTATTCCATCTTTGTTCCTCACTCCACTGCTTATTTGCCAGGATAATACTAAGACAGACACCCTGTGCCTCTTCTCCGTGCTCAGACACCATTAGCCCCTGGTACCTCCTGGCAGGAACTCAGCTTGCTGATTTTGCTCCTAGCTCCCTGCATTGGTGAGGACCCTCTCAGATGGGAGGGTAACCCAGAGGTACATTCCTACACAGATGGGAAGAATAGGAACAGGAAGAGACATACTGATAGGCTTCCATGCCTTCCACCTGGAATGACAGAAGAGTTTCCTTGGCATGAGGAGGAGAATGGGGTGTTAGTCCCCTCCTTGGTGTACACAGGGAGATAAGGAGAGCAATCTGGCACCTGGGCACCCAAGGTAGCCCTTGGTGCTGGCCCATGGTGCTTACAGGAGCTAAGATATTTTGTGGATTCAGGTCTTGAAGGCCATGTCACAGCATTAAATATGAAAATTAAAGGGTTTTATGGCAGAATATAGGGATGTCTTTCTAACTTCTGAAAATGTTTTGAGATTTTTTCTCTGAATACCCCTGCCCCAAAATGTAAGTATGCACACGCTATATGGATTATTTTGGGGGGTTTGATTTTTTTTTTCCCTTCTGTTTGTCAGAAAAGAAAACGCTTAGAAAAGAAGAAACCTTATCAATTTTATGATGACATGGAATATTTCTGACGTATGTTGAGATTTATTACTATAAATATTTGACTTTCATTTTGGATTCTGAAAGCATTTAAAACTCCATATTAGAAAAGCCTCACAACAGTCTTCTGAAGCAAGTTTATCTCTATTTTGTAGGTAAGGAAACAAAGGCACAAAGAAATGAAATGATTTGCCACAGACAGTACAGTAGGTCAGTGACAAAGTCGGGAAGAGAATGAAATCCTGTAGTTACGGGTTAACTCTCTCTGCCTGCTAAGAAAATTCATCTTATCTCTAACTGCTGTTTCACACCACCTGTATTAAAGATCAAGAAAACTGGGCAATTTGCGCTGTTAAAAGTGTTGCAAAGCCAATGATTTATTGATTTTTTTTTTATTTAAGCACAAAAATTCTACTTAAAGGGTTAATTATACTGCTGTGCTGGTAAACATTTTTACTTATTGCAGGTTTGACCCATATTTAAATACTGACTGGGACAGAAGAGACTGAGCTGGCCCTGGACTCCCTTGTCTTGGTGTTGGGCATGGATATTGTACAACAGGATACGCCCACAGTGGCCTCGGGCAGCTCATCTTCCTCTGTCCATTCATTGAGATCCGGGTTATAGCACTGAATGCACTTCTTATATTTTTTCTCTATTTCATTCCAGCCACCCACTAAATAAATTTTCCCATTAAGGATGGAGGCACCGGCTGTACTAACTCCAGTTTGAAGCGGCGCCACGTAACTCCACTGCCCCGTGTAAGGACTGTAACACTCCACGGGGAGAACGTCCACCCTTTCGGCTCGCCCCCCCAGCTGAGACCCACCCATGACGTAGACCCTCTCCAGAAGGGACACCGCGCAATGCCACCCCCTTGGGGTGCTGAGGCTGGACTTATCCTGCCAGCTGTCTTTGCTCGGGTCGTACATGCACACCAAGCGAGAGTAAGCGTTATTAATGTAACCTCCCGTGACCAGGATGCGACCATCCACCACTGCACTGGCGTGGCAGCACCTGGGCACCTCCAGGGGCGCCTTCATCTGCCACTGATTCGTTGCAGGCACGTAGCATTCCACCGAGGAGAGGCACCCCTCCGAGTTGCGACCACCCACTGCAAAGAGGAGGCCGTTGAACACGCTCAGGCTGAAGTGGGTGCGCCGCTGATTCATGCTTGCCAGGTGAATCCAGGTGTTGAAACGAGGATCGTATCTGAAAGCATTAAAAAAGAGAGGGTAACTGCCTCACATACTGGTCTGCTCAATTCGGCAGGCTTGTCTCTGTCCCACTGCTGCTGCAGGCGTGAGGCTGCTACAAATGTAGTTAGTTATTTAGCCCATTAAAAGTCAGCGGAATGAAACTGGTATTCCTGGTTAAATTTCCAGATAAACTGAGTTTTTGAGTGGAAAAAAATCTGTTTGTATCGTTCGAACCTGGTATTATTGCACTGAAGTAAATTTGACTCTTCTGTAATTTGATTTTGTACAATAACCTCACTAGAATATTGGGAAGAGATACTTTCAACATACAATAGAAAGAGTTTTTGCAATTTACACCTACGGTAAAGACATCACAAGTTACTCACAGAGTTTTGAAAACTGTTAGGTGGTGATTTATACTTGAATCTTTTTAGTACTTTCTAAATGGTAAATATTCCTTCCCTGCCACTCACATGGGGTAAGATTTATGTGGGAAGAACATCTTTGCTTTCTAACATCATTCCTATCTGAAATAACGTTCTCTGTCTTTGACATTTAAACGAGCAATTTTGAAATAGGAAATAGCAAATTGTGACTCCTGAAGGAGTTGAGTGAGGTCCATTAGTGAGCCCATATATTCCTCCGGTTGCATGCTGAGGGGACCAGAGGATCACACAAAGAAAAGACTATGAGAAAATAAATACTAATTGTTAGCTGTCTTTCAGCATTGTCACCTGCAGCTCTGAAAACAAGTCCACAGACATACTGATGTGACTTGACATGCTTGAGGTTAATGGTGGAACAGGGAGCAGAATCTATTCAGCTGTGGACCACAAGGATTCCCCCACCTCCTCCCCGAAACCAAGGTGTGCACTGAGCACACAACTCCTTATGAGAATGTGAGGCACAGCTTAAAGGCAGAAGGTCAGGAGAGCAACAGCGTAATCTTCTTTATATGATGTATTTTTCTGACAAAGCAGATTACACAATAAAATTGATCTAGAGAAGCTTCCTCATTCATTAACTTTGTATGTTGCTTCATGTCCTCAGGAGAAGTTATCTAAATATTCCTTCTGGGAGCACAAAAGGAAGCATTACTAGGACTGTGGCTGGGTATTGCCATTGCATATCCACAGTCAGTTAGTAGCTAAAAAGCTGAGTTGTCTCACCTCTAGTCTTTGCTTCAAGCTATCATGTGCTGACATCTTTTAATCTGAACTATTTAAAAATGAGTCGCACCCGTGTGACTATTGCAGGTTAGCCTATGCACTCTTCTGGCCTTGCTATCACCAGTGCACTCTTTGGATGACTACAGATAGGCACTGTAATATATCAGAAATGAGGTAGTATTTGGAGTACAGTGTAGAGAAGAAATACAGCCTTCAAGAGATGGTGACATTTTTTCTAAACTCCTGATAAATAAAAAAACCAAACCTTAAAAGGTATGAAATGCAGTATAAAAGCTGTTGAAAATATGGTGGATAGTACATAGAAAGTCAAGATGATAATACCAGAAAGGTGTTTTTCAGAACTTTCTGTGAGGCATCAGAAGCTCTTGCAATTTAGAAAGTCTCACCATGTCTGACTTGGTGCATTTTAATGGCACTTTAGAACATCCCAGAACTTCCTATTTATTTCCTCTACTTGGAGAAAGTTTTCTCACTTCTCATAGTTCATGTGTATCCATGGTGAAGTTTTTTTGCACAACTTCAACTGCTTATTTCTGTTCATTCAAACTTTAGTATAGAAGAGCACCCATACTTCTCCCACACTGTTCCCTTTCTATCTGAGTGGTCCATGCTGCATGTGACAAACGAGCTTGGTCTATCTACCTGTACTGTATGGAATAGATCTCCCCATCCCTTTTAAATAAATAACCGGTTACCTGCAGAAATTGCTGACTGCATGCTTGGCTTGGTTCCTGGCATCATTCTGATCTTCCCCACCAGCCACGTAGAGAAACCCATCCATCACTGTGACACACTGATTAAAACTTTTAGCAGGCATTTCACTCAGCTTCTTCCACCCGTTTTCAGGGTCTCTGTATAAGATGTCTCTGCTAAGAGACTTTTCTGCTAGAGCAGGGCGTCCCCCAACGGTAACTAAGACTCTGAAACCTCCACGGATCCTTGTTCTTCTGGACTGAAGTGTATTCTGGTGATAGGGAAGCAAATGATAGTTCATGGCATCCACTAGGAGCTTATGGCAGTCTGCATCTTGCATCATTCTTGGCACAGTTTGAACATAATTGACAAGGTCTTGGGCTGAGATGGTACCAAAACGGATGTTACCTAAAAGGTCAGCAGCAAACTTTACTCTTTTTTGGTCAAATTCCAGCCATTTTATTGCAATCTGGAATGCAACAATTTCAGAAGGCAACTGCAAGTCATCATCTGCAAGAAGTTCATTAATCTGATCAAAAGTAAGTTTTAAGAACTGATCCGTTTCTGAAAATTCAATGAAGTTGTCTCTAATGAATTTGTGCGCTGCTTCCTTGGTTGTTTTTAGTCCGTATGTTTCTGCAATATTGGCAACGTACATACAATTCTCAACACTGATTTCTTGGATTAGAAAATCACAGCACATCTTTACAAGGGTGTGAATCTGGAGATATATTGCTGTGGAAATAATACTACCTATTGTATAAAGCGAGAGAGTAAGTTTTCCAGTGTAAGCATAAGTGATAACAGTAGCTAGACCCAATGGGGATACATCGTTGAGGTCTACTCTTTGAGTGGATGGATCTTTTTTTAAGATGTTGTGAAAGTAGTCGCTGCTTGAAGCCATCACCACCTTATGGACACTGAAGGATTTGGTTTTGGTATTGATAGTCAAGTCACAAAGAAAATTTTCTTGTCTCATTCTGCTTAGACCTTCCAAGAGATTTGGGCTATATAATGGGTCAGAAACTTCAGATGAGATGCAGCTGAAACCATTTCCTCCTTCTAAGAGTCCGTTCAAACCATTTAGCTTACTGAGCGGGCCGTCCTCCACAATGATAGTCATTTCATTGATATCTGCTTTGTTCTTTTTCACATTCTTCTTCTTAGGGGCCATGACTGCAATAAAATATTACAGCCAAGAGCTTGCTAAAAGTAAAATTAAAAAATTTAGAGCTACACCACAATTGTGAAATTTAATAGCTATGTGGTTGTGCAACAAATCTAGTCTTTGTCAATACATATAAATGCCACAAGCCCAAAACACACAAAATAATCTATCTTTCTAAGAACTATTATATTGTCCTAGACTGCAGTATGGGCTGCTTTTTAATTACAATCAATACTCAAATTGTGAAGAATACACCTGCAATTATTTCTGTTTTTAAGAAATAGCAAGATCATAAATGAACATTCACCTATTGTCACCATATTCAGAGAATTAAATTCCCCAAATGAGTGTGCTAGAGTGAAAAATTTTGTAAATATATGTTTAAATCAGCTAGGTGCTAGATCTGAATTCACTAGTCCAAAGCATAGGGAAGACATGGGCCTCCAACTTTGTTCATCCTTACTCCAGGGCTAGCACAGATTTATGTGTGAGTTCAGAATTTGATTAGTAAACATTAAAAGTAGGAGAAATTCCTAAAGAAAAGCAGAAAGATCAGACATGAAGAGAAAGTCAATTTTAGTATGATGTCATATTGATTTTAGATTTAGGATATGCTCTAAATAGCTTCCAGGTTTTTGTTAACTTTTGATTTTCTAGACTGATAATATTCTATTTCTCATGTCAGATTCACAAATACCTTCCATTCATAGCACATTTTTGCTTGCTTTTCAGTATCAGTCATTTGAAATCTATAATCCTACTTATAGGATTTTGCAGAGATTTAGGGAGGAGATGTCTAACTTTTATTGGAAAAAAATGTCATGCAAACTCTAACAAGATGTGTTATTGTAAACAAGTTCCTTGTGTGTGAAGGTAAAAAATACTCCCATACAGTTATGTTAGAACAGATATTTGAATTATACACTTCAACTCCAGGCAAGTTCTAGTTCTTGCTGAAATGAAGAGCCACGTGTTTGTCACATGCAATGTGAGACAGCCCCTAAGGAGTTTTCAAAGGAGCTATTCTAAACAAATACATGCATATGCAAATATACTTTGAAGGAAAGTACTGATCTTCAAGAACAGTTAAAACAGAATTGCTGAGGTCAGCATCAAACATGAAAATATAGCATTTCTCTCCAGTATATGCAATGATTTTGAAACATAGAATCATAGAATTGTCATGCTTGGAAAGGACCTCAAAGATCACCTAGTTCCAACCATCCTGCCATGGGCAGGGACACCTCCCACTAGAGCAGGTTGCTGAGAGGCCCATCCAGCTTGGCCTTCAAAACTTCCAGAGATGGGGCTTCCACCACCTCTCTGGGCAATCTGTTCCAGTGTCTCACCACCCTCATGGGGAAGAAATTCTTCCTAATGTGTAATCTGAATCTACCCATCTCTAGTTTTGATCCATTCCCTCTGAACCTACCACTACCTGACATCCTAAAAAGTCCCTCACTAGTTTTCTTGTAGGCCCCCTTCAGATACTGGAAGGCCACAATAAGGTCTCCTCAAAGCCTTTTCTTCTCCAGACTGAACAACACGAACTCTTTCAGTCTGTCCTCATAGGAACAAATTATGCATGCTCATTTTCTTGGTGATCTTGCACTCACAAAAAAGAAAACGCAAAGAAACGCTACTTAATGCTAATACAGATGACTGAATTATTTAATATCTAAAATAAATAATAAATAAAAATAAAAAGACTTCAGTAATATTCCAATCTAGAATCTCAGCACAGCAGTTCTTCCTTAAGCAGACAGCACCTAACAAAATGATAATTTAATTATAGAAAGGAATGGTTGCTGCCTGTGAACACCAGGACTTTTTTTTGCTGCTGCTGCTGCTGCTGCTGCTGGGTGCCGACCATGTGCCGAGTAGGTGAGGGAGAAGACCATGTGTGCCGAAAGTGTCAGTGTCAGCCCGTGCTGACGTGAGCTGCCATCCCCAAAATGTCAGTGTGCCAGCACGGGGGGCAGCTGCTGCCTGGCTCCCCCCGCTCCGGCTGCATTCCAGGAGCTGCATCTGTTGAGACCTATCAGAGTCACCTCCCAGAATAGCAACCTCCCAGCAGCTTGCCATTTTAAGACAGGTTCAATCGAAGGTATAGCTGGTGTTTTAGTATATTTGGTTGTTTGACACAACTTTTGTTGCAAAAAAACCCTACGATATTGCAAGGGTCGCCTATATTTGCTGGCATGTCATAAAAGCAACCCAAAACTTATGGATATCTTTGTATGTTATCCACATAGTTATATTTTTGCATATTAATTGTCACAACTTTATATCTGGCAAGGGCATACTCTTTTGGCAGTCATATTTGTGGTTCTAAATATTTTTAGAGACACGTAACTTACAAATTTTAATACGTGCAGCACTTAACATTTATTGCCTCACTGCATCATTGCAGAGCTCATTTACATATGTGGCATTCTAAGCTCTCTGTTCAAAAACGTCTGCTCTTCAAAGTTTTTTTCCCCAAAAACCTCTTTTTCATCAGCAGAAAAGTGACCAGCTAGTTTAGTATATAAGCACATAAGTGACAGGACATAGAAAATCAGTGAAACAAATCCAACTATCCTATAGTAAATTCCAGTTACTGACCTTTAAATTTGGGGTTCTATAGCTGTTTGCTTTTACCTAATTTATTTTAACCTAAGAACAACTCATGCCAAAGGATATTCAAGGTCCTGAAACAATGCATTCAGACAACTAACCTCCTCCCACCCTTAAAATGTTCTTTTCTAAACACTACCCAAGTGAGGAGTTAAAACCCCCTTACCCTCCTCAGAAAAATGTTCCAGAGCTGTCCAAGAAGCTGTCAGTGAAAATGCCTCTTCCTTGGAAAAATGAGAAGAAAAAAAAGAGAGGAAGTGTGTTCAAAAAGAGAAAGAGAAATCAGAGGCCACTTGGTAAGTCCCAGCTCGTGGTTTCCAGTGTGACGCTTTGCTGTCACAGAGAGCAAAGAGACTGAAGCCTGCACTCGGGTGCTCTTTAAAATGACCCCTCCTCTCTGTGCCTTGCCATGGGAGCTCAGCTTCCCAGGGCTTCCTAGCCTCCAGAAACAGCCTAGACCTTCCAAATGCACAGGTACAAGGGAGGAAAAGGGAGGGAAAGGTGAGGACAGTACATCTACAGCAAATAATTATTCTAGGTAACTGTAGGGTGGACCAATGGGTTCCTCGCCTTGAAGCTGGTGCCTGGACAAAAGCCAGTATGCTCAGGGAGGGAGACAGGTTTAGACCGGACAGAAGATATTTTTCACACCGAGGGTAGTGAGACACTGGAACAGGTTGCCCAGAGAAGTTGTGGATGCCAGCTCCTCCCTGGAAGTGTTCAAGGACAGGCTGGATGGGGCTTTGAGCAACCTGGTCTAGTGGAATGTGCCCCTGCCCATGTCAGGGGCGGCTGGAACTAGGTGACATTTAGAGGCTCCTTCCAACCCAATGCATTATATGATTCTATGATCTGGTAAACTTATTTGATTGCCTTCAGGCTTGGATGGGTTATTACAACAACTGCTGCAAAATAACATTTGTCATTTTGAACAAACGGGCATCGGTGTGCTAGTGGAGTTACAAAATTTACAAGATAAAAATGAAAAAACAGAACAGGGAGTGAGAGGCCATCAAATGTGTGAAATGAAAGTGAAGAAGAGGCACGTAAAGCTAAGCACTCCCAACAGCAATGAGGAAAACAGCTTTTCTTATGAAAAACAGTTACAGCTGTTAAAAAAAAAAAAAAAAAAAGAGGATGAAGTCTTATTTTAATACATATTTTAGGAACTTCTTGCTGTACTATGTATTTTTTTTCTCACATGTAGATTCCTACTGCTTCAAATATACAACTCAGTATGACATCAGATTAATATGGAGGATGACATCTATCATCTTCTTAACACATCTAAATATATGTTAGTTTACCAGTTTGGTCTAATGATAAAAGTCCTTACATGGACAATTATCCTTAACTTTTTTTGAACACTGTAATGATTTTTACACAAAGAATATATTTCCCACTGTGCTTCATAAGTTTTAAGAACGTGTAAAAATCAGGTTTTGTAGATGGAATGGTCATGTTTCTAAAGCAAGATTCACAAACATACCCATACTAGTGAACCTCAGTTATTCAGTGTTCCTTTTTCTAACAGCTCATGCCCGGACTTTTATAAATTTTTACAATTTTAAGATGTCCTAAAAAGCCACTATTTTTCAGATAAACAATATCTTCTTTTTCTTTTGTTATTTTTCAGTTAGGTATTTTTTTTTTCTAAAGGGAAGACTTCTTCTACAGAATGAATACACTATCATGATATGTAGAAAATAAAAGATTATTCTAATCTTCATACGCTGTCTTTAAAATTTACTAGCATATTGTAAAATAAATGTAAGTCTTATTCAGTCTCTACAAATGTCTTTCCAATATCTTTGTATGATTCACTGTTGAAAAAACCCACACAAAAGGCAATGGGGAAATAACCCCATGAAATCAGAAAACTAATTTCTGATTTCCAGAAAATGCTGAACACGCTTTGAACTGTGTAGGATGGAGAGAACCATCTTGCAGGGCACTCTTCAACATCTCAAGGTACTAACCCTGACACAGCCAAACATCTCCTATAGTATTAGTGCTAAAACCAAGAAACCTGCAGTTACTTGGTCTTCAAGACCAGAGGACAACTGAAAGGGTACTTGGCTATTATGCAGCACCCAAGTTGGTCTTGGAACAAGTCATCGGCTTTTTCCATTAATTGGCAGACAACCATGTCTTTTAAAAGACAGCCAGTATCAGGAATAGCTGCAAATCGTGATACATTTTTGAAAATCAAACTTTGATGTAGTATGGCTTTTAATTTCCAGATATTCTTAACATTGTTTCCCTCACATTTTGGAAATAACCTGTTGTCTTTTCGATTATTTCTTTTCCAATAGCATAGAAATTTATTACTATAAAATATCTTTACACTGATTGAAGTCGTTACGATGAAGTTATGAATTATATTCACAGTTAAAAGAGGGGATAGTACATTTTTTGGCAATATCTTAAGCTTCTCTAGATGTATCCTCTTGGGTATGAGTGAATCTTGGGAAAAAAATATTTAATTTGCTCTCTAATCAAGTGGTCTATGTGAAGGACCAAGGATAATACTAACAATCTACACAGCAGTAGCAGATCATGTAGTAATGGTTTAACACTTTCAGGGGGAAAAAACTGCAAACATTTCAAGAGATTTGTTCTTAGCCCAATAAACAAGAACAATTATTATTTGCTATAAGGCAGTTATAACTACCTTTTCTAATCCATGCACAACTATTACTGCACTCTTCTGGAAAATGTAAAGTTTTTTCTTTGAAGTCAGTATGCTTTGGTTTGTTGGTGGAATGCAAATGTCACAGCCATGGCCACATGGAGATTTAACTTCCTCAGCTGAAATGTTAACAAACCTGAGGCTCAGCTCTAGATCGTGACTGCTTTCTTTGCTCTGAGCCCCTTGTGTATACTCAATCAAATACTATGTGCCCCCAAAGCCCAGATTTAGTTCACTGTGATAAATAGTGATAAATAAAGCGTATTGAATTTCAGTGGGAGCTGCAGTCTTTTCAATAAGAAGATGGGAAAGAAACTGGTTTTCTTTCTAAGCTGCTGAATAAAAGTCCCAACTACTACTGTTTAGGATCACGTGCATGGGCCTTGATTTCACAGAAGGTGGCTTTGAGGAACTGTGTTCAGCAATACACCAAACCCCAGGCAGGTCACTCAGATCTTCCCCCCCGAGGCAGATGAGAGTTTGCAAGCCTTGGAGTGGAGCTGATGGCACAATACAGCTCTCGAGCATGCAGTGACCAAGCACTTACTGGAGCTGTATTTTTGTGTGTGGCAATGCCACTTCTTCCTAACAAGTGTCCTGCAGCAACACAGGCTGTCTAGTGGATGGCCTGACCCTAAGCCTTGACACAAACAAACAAATCCTCGTAAGGATCACCATTGGCTGGCACTTTTGAAGGACCACGTAAACTTGGAATTCTTTCCTCTGACAAAGCTATGACAGGCAAGCTGAGAAATGCTGTGGTTAGGTCTGGGCTAGAATCATTTCTCTTGTACTAGGAAGTTTTTGAGATTTGAAATGTTTTCCTCTTCACTGGCATGAAATCATGATCTTTCAGAATAACTGGGCAGAAGTGCAGCAAGATTTTCCTCATCCCAGAAAATCCAATAACTTGATAATACTTTCAAAGAAAATATGGGAAACTCCGCTTCAATTGCATAACCCATATTGACAACCTGAGCCTCAACTTCCCTACTCAAAGATGACTTTACCCATGGTGCTGGTGTGAGCTGAATCACTTCCAAGATTTCTTCTGCATTAATGGCACTTTGTTTAAATAATTTCATGTTCTCAGGGCCAGAAAAAGAGTAACTAGTTGCAGATGTACAATTTGAAGGTAGAGTTGATGAAGTTTCTATACATCATGAAGATGAGTTAATTATTTGTGTAAAAGAAAAGCTGAGCAGGGGAACTGGAGAGCCAGTATGTAACAGGGACCTAGATTTGGTTTTTTCCATATCCAAACTGAGCCCTCTACCTACTGTATTGCCCTAACAGCTATTTTGGTCTCTCTACTGATAAATTTGCTACATTCTATGCCAAGCTGTAATAAGATCTATTTTGCAAGAGTAGTAACGCTAACATGTAAATACCAGACTTTTGCCTACTAGTTAATTCAGACTGGATACACTCAACACTTTCCCCCAAACACTGCTTTAAAGAGTGAAAGGTGTTCTACATTTCTATTTTAATTATTTCTACATTGAATTCCAAGGACACACCACAACTCCACAGGTATTTTTTTCAGGAGGTCTTCATTCAGCTTGGAGCCTCTCAAGCACGTGCTCAGCCCCAGCAAGCTCCAAGAGAGATCCTGTTTCAGCTACGCAGTTCACACAGCGCTGAAGACTGATTGTCCTGTTTCTTGTGACCTTAGGAAAACCAGAGGAGCCACGCTGAAAGCCACAGGGCCCACAAGTGGTTTGTTCCCCTCAATAAACCCAAACAAAAAAACCAAACCAAAACAAAACAAACAAAAAAGAAGCATTAGCCATCAGGCTGCAAATAAGGCAGGACAGAAAGAAAACGATGCATTCTTCAGCCTGAGCACTACCTACACCTGGAGGGGAGGACGGCAGGAGTGTGCCTGCAGGCACCAGTCATGGCCCCAGGGGTTTGGCCTTGCTGCCTCTCCACACGGCATGCTGCTCAAGGCCACTAAGCAGCCTAACAGCCATGCTGAGACAACTGGAATTCCATGGACCTTATCATTACCTGCAGGTAACCAAACAACTTGGCATGAGCGAGTGCAAGTGACCGTGCTGCACGTGGTGTGCCCCGGGGCAGAGACCTCTTGGGGCTTCTCTGGGGGCTGCCATGGCTGTAGTGACCGGCCTGCCTTGCAGCGCTGGCAGGGTCAGTGCACATCTGTGCCAGGTTGTTCCCCTGCCCAACTCCCCTCCCTGGGCTGACTTCAGTTGCCAGCGCTGCTTGTTCTTTACCACACGGCACACTTAAATAAAGGCGAAAGAGACAGAACACAGAAAAGCACGTCTTCTTTATCACCGCCGACAGTTTGGTAGCAAATGAGCATCCAGGTCAGCTGCAGCTATCAGCAGACAGCGTGGCAGGAGAAAAGAGGCACTTCGGGCTGCGCCCGCCTCAGTGGGACACCAGCCCGGGGCTCAGGCGCGGGCAGCAGCTGCAGAAACCGGCGGTCAGCTGCGCCCCGGCACGGTCCGGGCCCCGGCCACCCACCCTCCTCCACGAAACCCCCGGGGAAAGCTCAGACGTAAGCGTGGGGCGGCTTGGAGCTCCCGGCAGCGAAGCTCAGGGAACAGCTGACACCGCGGGCCTCCCGCGGAGACAGGGGAACGTGCGGCCGCCGCTCCACGCCCCTCAGCCAGGGCCTGGCCGGGCCGGGCCGGGCGGCGGGCGCCGCCTATGGCGCGGCGAGCGCTGCTACAAGAGGGGCGGGGGGGAGCTGGGCAGCCCAGAGCGAGGCCGGGCGGGCAGGAGAGGCGGGCGCGCTGCCGCTATGGCGCAGGGGCGGAGCGCTGCGCGGAGGGTGCTGGAGCTGAAGGAGCGGCTGCGCTGCCCGCAGGACCCTGAAGAGGTATCCGCGGTCGCTCCGGCGGAGGAGGGCCGGGGTTCTACCCGGGGCTGTCGGGAAGCTGTCCCGATCTCTTAACATAGGCTGTGTTTACTGACGTGCCCGTTTGTAGTACAGCAGCGATGCGAGAGGCGTTGAGCGGGCGAAGCCCCGCGGGGGGTCCGACTGAGCCCGCCGGTCCTGGCCCCGCTGAGGCGGCCCGGGCCCGCCGTGACCCCCCCGGCGCTGGCGGCCGGCCCTGCCGAGCAGCGCGGGGTGCGGAGCTGTGTGCAGCCGCCTGCGGCCCCCGAGACCTGCCTGGCTGCGAGACTAAGCGCTGGGTTTCCCTTCCCGTTTCTCTCCCTCATGATGACCAGGAGGGATTAGGGGAGGGCTGGTAGAGCTCGGGTCACGCGTGTGAGTAAGGGCTAAAGCTTTCTGTGGGAGGCCGGGAGGCCTGCCTGCGGTCAGGTGAGGAGGCGAAGGGCAAGCCAAGCTAGGTGTCCTATTCTCACATCCAACAGGTAGCACGGCTTGTGAAGTCTTCTCAATGTGGCCAGAAGGTCAGAGAACAGCAGCGGGGGTGCTAATTTCTATGTTCATAAGAGCTTTTCTTGGTGAAATAGGTGCTTCTGCTTGTTTTAAGGTATGCAGCAAGAGGAGTGGGAGCTGTCACACCCTGTGGTGTTGTTCTTCCCGGTGCAAGAAGAACGAAGCTGCTCTTATCTCTAAGAAATCCATCAACCTCTGTAGGATAACAAGGCTGGTCAGTAGCTGCAAGGACTAGATAAGGAATACTTGAAACAAACAAACGTCAGTGGGGGGATGGATCAGAGCAGCCTATGGAAGCTGCACTTGACACACTCGAGGTACTGAGAGGTAGATAAGCACAGGCTCCAGGGCAGAGAGGGGAAGGCATCTTTGGCTGGGCTCTGAAGCACATGGGAAGCAAAGTAGTATGCAGCAAATTCACCTGTTTCATCACATCTGACTGAAGAAGGTGTATGCAGAAGGATGGATGTTGGTTGTTTGGGTTTTTTTCAGGGCTGAACTCTGTTTGAAAGTATAGAACGCATTTGCCATGATAGATTTCTAAGACATAAAAACCTGATCCAAGTTTGTGGAAGTGTTTGGAGGCAGAGGGTGGCAGTAAAACTTAATCTGCCTTGTATTTGGAGGTTAATGAACCCAAAAAGCTTTGTTATTCATCATATCTACTGCATGTTTTCAAAGTGTGCCTGCGTGTATGCATATATAGGAAAATGTGATTTTTCTTAGCCAGTAGTAGTTTATTTTCCTGAATGACAGCACTATAGGCTATACCTGTCCAAAAATGCAAGAATCTGTGCAGGTGCTCCTTCAGATGTTTAATTTGCAGTTCAATGAACCCATTTTTTTTTCTTGTGCTACAGAAGTCATCAGATATTCTAGCCTTTGTTGATATGCTATTCTGAACAGGAGATTGAAGGAAAAGACAGAAACAATTCTAGAGGTAATTAATTTTTAAGTGGTCCCTAAACAATGTTTGAAAACACATTCAACTCAAGTGAAAAATGTAAGTAGCCTTAGCAGATTTGGTTCTGTTAAGGGACGTGATGCACCTTTTTCATGTGGTGTGACTGCGAGCAGATGCTGTGTAAAAATGGGACTAATGGTGGTGCTGCAGCACTTCTGCTGTCCTTGGTAGAACAGTGTCTAATGAAATGGAAATATTTACAGGTAACAGGGACTAAAGAGTGGTAGGGAAAATAAGAAACTGATAGCTGCACATGGGCAGTCATTAAATGAACTGCTAATGAAAGATAAGTCTAGTAATAGGAAACATGGCTATCATATAGAGAGGAATATCTTAGGTATGTGTGGAAAGAATAATAAATAAATATTGCAGATGTGTAGGTAGGTAAGCATTGGTGTTGTCAATATTTCTGTTCCATACTTGAGAATATTTCTCTTGGCACTTTTTAGTAATTGCTAAATACTTTTTGATCTGATTGTAACTAGGGAAGGTGCAAAACATTGGTTGTTCATGTCAAAAGCTTCTTAATGTGTGAGGTTTGATAGCTGCCTCAGTGAGTTCTTGAGAATTGACCAAGGAATGAACAGAAATAATGATTTGGGTCTTGCATGATGCGCAAGGTACTAGGGAAGTTCAGCAGCAGAGGAAGAAAGTATCGTGCTATAGTTTATACAGGTAAATGGAACAGTCTTTGTTGACATTGATAGTAAAGGAGTGTGTTTAAGCAGCTGCATGATGTTGCATACAAGATGTAACTGACGTAGAATTAAAGGAGAGTGCCATGGTCCATGCCACTCAATGAGGCTTTCTGTAGATGTGTAGATGCCAAATGTGTATCAAATTATATTCAGCTGTCATAAACATATGCAAGTCTCTTAAGGTATCTGACTCGCTTCTGTGCGGTGCTGGTTACAGTAACGGTGTTATGGGCCTGATGCAATACATGAAATGGAATTCAGTTGAACTCACCAAAAACTAGTGGCAGACCTCATCAGAAAACAATTAATTTGTGGTTTTGGCTCTGGGTTTGCCTTGGGGTTTTGTGGGTTGAGGGGGTGATTATGCATCTGTTCTCGACACGGTGCTACTCAAATCTTTCTTAATTTAAGACAGCAAACATTGTAGGGAAATGCTACAAATAGTGAAGTGCTTTGTGTCAAATAAGAGACTCCTCTAGAAACCAACTTTGATCATGTGCTAAGCTACATTCATTTGAGCAACACGCATTTTAACATGGCTCAGTGGAAAGGCACAGCTAGGAGCTATGAATATAGGTCACGTGGGATAGGAGACTGTATTTTGGAAAGCATTGACTCTGAAAATGATTTTGAGCTCTGATGTATTACCAGTTGAGCATGAAATTACAGTACAATGCAGTGGCTTGTGGAATAAATGCTTTATTTGGGTAGCTTAGCAGGGTTATGTTATAATTATTACATAGTATTAGAGGGACAAATACAGGAATATTATGTCCTGTTCTGGGGACTGTTTTTATAAACAACACTGCCAAGCTGGAAAGATAATAAGATGGCCAAAGAATGGCTATGGCTGGCATAACTTATTGAAGCTGAAGAACCAAGGTAAACTGTGTGATTAGTGCTTACATTTCTGTGTTGCATAAGATACTGAAAGAAGATTCCTTTAATTAGCAGAAGGAGATGATTAGATTCAGTGGCTGAAAGCAAAATTGTACAATTTTTTTGTTTAGGCAAACAGGGGTTTTTGCGGTTCGTTTTTGTCAGTCTGGTTTGGCATTTTGTTTTGGGCTAGGTGGGTTGGTTGCTTTTTGTTGGCTTTTTTTTGACTTTTTTTTTTTTTTTTTTTTGATGAGTAGGGCTTAGGGATGACTTGCTTGGGAACGTGTTGGGTTTTCCTAACATGTTGTCTTCAAAGTCTTGGTGCCCTTTCACATAAGGTGTCTAGCTCAGCCAGCAGTTATGGACTCTGTGAAATTTCATGGGCTGAGTTATAGAAAAGAAAAAGCTAAGCAATCATAGGGATCACTTTGAGAGAGAGATGCAGCTAGTGAATGAGGAGGGAAGGAGAGAAAGCAGAGAAAAGTTACTGTGGCGAAATGTTGAGTCAATCTTGATCACAGATGGCCTGGGGGACCTGTTAATGGGTCCCATCCTTCTGGAGGGTTCAGGCTTAGTTAGAAAAAGCAAGGGGACTGTACAGTTCTTATATAAGGGATGATGGGGCAACACTGCAGTGGGAAGTAACCACACTTGGTGCACTTGGGATCTGTTGTTACCATCACTTATCTTTCAGTTTTGACTCTAGAAGATTTCGTTTGCTCATATGCTTCTTACCCACTGCTCATGACCATTGCCCTCTGCTTTCCAAATGCCCACCTGCCTTACCTCCTCCCTTTCATCTTAGCTTGCTGTTGCTGCTGTCGTCACCTTTGCTTTTGTCTCACACCAGAATGTGTGTGCCAGGTCTTGGTTTGTCCATGAGGCTCTACTTCTGTTGTCTGCTTTTGCTACATGAGGACTTTTGTCTTGGACTTGCTTGGAATGTGATTTATTAGAAAACCAGTGATCTTAAAGGTGTTGGATCATTCTTTATAAATCAGTATTAGGAATTACATAGAAAAGTTTAGGAATTCTATATGGGGTTAACTCTTCTGTGTTCGTTGTGATTTTATTTTTCTGTAAAGTTTGCCATCTCAAGTCAGAGTTTATCCATGAGAGGATAGCTGATAGTGGTATGCAAGGTAAAATAGTTTGAAAGCCAGTGGAGGGTTATATATATATATATATATATATATGCTGTGTACATAGGACTTGGGGAAGAACTTACTGGGTATACTCCAGTGAGGGAAGAGTAGATGGGCTACAAATGCTATGGTAAGAGATATGGTTAGAGCAAGGCACCTCAGCAGTCAGTCTTCATTTTGTTTTTGAAGGCCTGCTCAGAACAGACTTCTGTTCAATAAATTACTTTCTCTTTTTGCCTTATTTTATTATTCTTATGATGTAGACACCAAAGTCTGTGTGTTGTATAAGCTTTAGTTTCAGTGACAGAATGATTCTGTGCTTCACAGTATACCTTACTGTGGCCTTCACCAAAGTCTGATACATATTTGAGCTTGGTGTTTGTGCTTTAGAAAGCAAAAAGCCCCTCCTAGTTTTTGAGAGAAATCGTTGCTCTCTAGCAGATAGGATAACTACAAAGCTTTTCTGCTGTTACTGATTGCTGCAGGTTAAATTTGCTTGTTTCCTGACTGTGTCTGTAAGTTTGGCTCTAAGTGCCAAGGGCAGGGAGTTGGGTGATTCCGACTGGCAGGCTGGATGCTGCCATTTACATTGCCCAGTTGCAGCACCAGGGAAATGGTGCTATCTCTCCTCTGCATACATAGCTGCTAGTCTCACTGCAGCCTGAGCCTTCAAGAGATCAGGATTGCTTCTCCTAAAAGGCTTGTCAGAATGTTTGATCAACACTTTCTGTTTTGAAGGAAACCCTCTTGTTTGTCTTGATTTGCCAAATGTGATCTACATTGCAAGAGAGCAAATTGAACGCTGTGGTCTTCAGTTTAGAAATCTTTGAAAGCTTTGTTTTTCATGAAGAGGTGTTGACTGCTTCTGGATGGGCTTCTCATTTAGGTACCTTTGTAATTTAGCCTACTGGCTTGAAGTTGTTTGAATAGTTATTGCCTGCTTCCTGAAGCTGTTATTCTGAAATTAACTCAGCTTTATAAATTAACTTAGTCCAAAGCCCATTAAGAGGAAACACTCAAAAACCCCATTCTCTTTGTAGCTTGATTAAAACATCTTTAGTATTCTTCCACAAACAGGTTTGTGTCTGGATATGGAATGGGATTCATTCCTAGTGGTTTTGCACTGCTTGAGTATCTAGTCATGCTTTATGCACAGTATGACCTGTCAGCAATGGGTTACTTCCTTTTTCATTGCAAAAATAAGTTAAATGAATGGGGTGTATGTATATATATATCTAAAAATTAATTAAAAACCTGATCTGACACCAATAACATAGTTTCTAATGCTTGTGGTTAACATTGTAAACAATTGTTTTTTCTACTTGAGCATTTTTGCAATGCATTTTTTTTCCCCCCGATGGCATTTTTTAGGAAGTCTTCAGCTCATGAAATATCTGGCCTATAGCTGTGAAACACCTGGGAAAGTTAAATGTAAAGCTTGTATGGTTTTCAGAAGGAAGAGTATTTGTCTTGAGATGCAAAATTGTTTTTAAATTCATTGCATATATTCTTGACTTGTTGGCTAAGGGAGTGCCTTAAGTAGGAGATATGCAGAACTTCACGTGGTTTTTGGACTGGTTCTAAAATTTTGGTCAGGAAGGTGTTTTGTTTTTTTTTTTGTAGGTATCCTGCCATTTTGTAGTTGGCTGAACTTTTTGGGAGACAGTTAATGTGTTACCTCTGGTACTAGGTCATGGCTTCCCACCAGCTCTGTTGTCCTCTCCTGGCCCAGGCTGGTGCAGTGGTGCTGTTGACTGTGAGAGTAGCAATTTTTTTGCATGGTTATAGTTCTACCTAATGCAACTTCTCTATCATTTCTGTGACAAATGAGGGTCACTGCTACACAAGGACTGTGGTCATATATATGTGGCCTGTACTACTGTATTACTGAGCATTAATATACTCTCTGTAATAGTAAATTCATACCTACTGGATTTTCTGGTGGTACTGAAACTGGGAGGTTGTCAGAACTGTACTGGTTCACAGCACAGACTGCAGGCAGTGCAGTAAAGGGGTACTTACATTTTCCTGGAGTTAACGGATATTCCTCTTAAGAACATTGAGTATTTTTGGATTAAATATGTGAATGAGGATGAGAAGAACAGAACAGGACTTATGAGTATTTTTTTTAATCTATTTCCTTCCAGATAATAAAAACACTTAAGGTACTACAGGATTTGGATATGTCACTGGATATTCTAGTGGTAAGTGACCAGTAATATGTTAAACTCTTATTTATATATGTTACACTTTACTACTTGGGGTTGGTTTCTTCTTACTGTAAAACTGCTTTCAAGTCAACGCCTAAGACAAAGCAGATATGAGTGAGCCATTCTTTAAGTCAGTTATTTAATTCTTCTGTCTTTCATTAGCAGCTCAAGTTTATTTTCTTGTGGTTAAAGAGCAAGCATATGAAGGAAGGATACTTGCTACTTGTATCTTTGTCCAAGCTGCATCATATACAATTTTATATTATAAATTCTTACAGTGGTCTACAAAGCTTCTAGTTATTATGGGCAATGTGTTTGTATTTTGGGAAGAAAAAGAGTGTGATTTATTTATTGTTTTGAAGAGTAACAGAGAAATATGGTAATAAAGATATTTGGCTGGACTATTTCAGGCAAAGGTATTTGGCTGCCTAGACATAGGTAGAGATATACTGGAAAACAGCAATATTTTTTTTAATTGAAAAATACAATATATTGTAATTAGCTGTTTAAAATGACAAAGGGCTTCTGCAGACAATTCATGTTCCCAGCAGACTTGCATGTTTTACAGTGTGACAGACTTTGATGTAAACCTTGGAAGTCAAATAGAGGAAAGAAATGTCTTACAACTGAGGACTCCACATTATTTTATTTCTTTTAATGCATAAAATAGGAACATAAATAGCTGTAGCAAATAATCCCAACAAATTTCTTGCATCTATTTGATCTATCAAAACAGTATTACTTAAAACATACAAAAGGTAGAAATCCTTAAAGTGAATTTAAGGAAGCTTTCTAAGGTGTGAGCTGCTTATGGGACTAGCATGTGTATAGCTCTTGCTCAGACTTCACAGGAGTATCACTTCACTAGGTTTAGCAAGAGCACTAACAGGTTACTGCTAATAGAATGAATTCAGTGTTTTGTGTGAATCTTAAAAGTGAGAGTTTGTGAATCAGAGATGCTTACTGAGAATACAGGATTAAAAAAAAATCGCAAGTGATTCTGTGTACTCTCAAAGCCTGAAAGAAAGTTGTGCTTAAACAACATAAAGCTCACTAGAGCAAGACTTGAAGGCACAATAGGAACATGTAAATAATTGTACTAGGGGAAAACCAGAAAATGGCAGGTTTTAAATAGTGGTGTTTTGGGGTGGGTGTTGTTTTTTGGGGTTTTTTTTTCCCCTTCCTGTGACTGAAAGTGAGATTGAGGTTAATCATATGAACTCTGCTCCTCTGACCACTCTGCCTCATACCACTCCTGGCTGAGATGCATTTTAGATTACAATACATCCATCATGTGTGCTCTTTAACGTGCTAAAATGTACCTGCATAGGCCTAAAGGGAGTTTGACCTGATTAATGCAGTTCACTGTAGCAGCATGCATTTTGTGGGCATGAGCATTTGAGCCAAGTGAAATTCCTGAAATATGTAAGTTTAATGGAGGAAAATTACTTCTCTTAGTTTTATGAATTAAGACTGCATTTTTTTCCCCTGTATTTGGTTATAAAGATCTACCTTTCCTTCACATCCTTTTGCTTTATAAAAAGTGTGGTTATTTCTTTAGCTGCCATAAGACTGCTCTCACTATTAGACTGATAGTAGTTTTAGCAGTTTTAGAAAAGGTTTTATTTGGGATGTTAGTCGTGGTATATTCTGCTAATCTTTCTTGCACATCCTCTCTTCAACAGGAAACTGGCATAGGCAAAACAGTGAACAGTTTTAGGAAACATGCCACGGCTGGCAATGTAGCTAAAGCCCTGGTAAAACAGTGGAAAAAACTTACTCCTCCAGAAAATAAAAGGTAGGTGTAAGTAACTTTCTTTTTTTTTAAGTGGTTAATTACACTGTAGTGTGACTACATAAAGTACAGCTTGGAAAGCTTAGAGAAGCCCTTGAAGGGACCAATATACATTAGAACAAATGCATAAGCTGAATGGAAGAAACGAGTCTGTCTTTTTATAAAAATATCAGAAAGAAATCATAGCAACCAGTATTGGTCAATTAGCTGGCCAGCACTTAGATTGACAACTGCATTCTTTTGACTGGCACAAGTTCTGGGGTCCCAGCTGATGCAAGCAGGGCTAAGCCAATGATGGGTGCTGCTCTGCACTTTTTCAGAGAAGTGGGAAGTTTGCTCTTTCTTTCCAGAGGTGGTGGTTAAATGAGGCAGGTCTGCAGTGATTTGAACGTACAGAGGGCTTTCTTATAATGCTCTTGTGGACTGAGAGGGGCTTCTGATGTTGAAGTCACACTGAAGAGATGTGAATTCTTCTCGGAATGAAGCAGCCACCACTGCCATGGCCAGACTGATTGTGCTTTAGATGTTTTCAGACCTCTGAGAATTTGAGGCAGTTGAGCTGAGAAAGCCAGAGGTTTAGATTAAAAATACACTATTTATTCAATCTGAAGTTGTTCAAACAACGGGAAGTGGAATACTGGAACCCACTATAGAATCATAGAATGGCTAGGGCTGGAAGGGACCTCTGAAGGTCATCTAGTCCAGGCCCCCTGCAGTGAGCAGAGATACCCTCAACTAGACCAGGCTGCTCAGAGCCTTGTCCAACCTCACTTTGAATATCTCCAGGGATGGGGCCTCAACCACCTCCCTGGGTAGCCTATTCCACTGTTCTAGCACCCTCAATGTAAAGAACTTCTTCCTGATATCCAATCTAAATCTGCTCTTCTCTAATTTAAACCCATTACCCCTCATCCTTTCACTACAGGCCCTTATGAACAGCCCCTCTCCAGCCTTCCTGTAGGCCCCCTTCAGGTACTGGAAGGTTGCTATTAGGTCTCCCCAGAGCCTTCTATTCTCCAGGCTGAACAATCCCAGCTCCCTCAGCCTGTCCTTGCAGGAGAGGTGTTCCAGCCCTCTGATCATCTTTATGGCCCTCCTCTGGACCCTCTCCATCAGGTCCGTGTCTTTCCTGTGTTGAGGACCCCAGAGCTGGACAGAGTACTCCAGGTGGGATCTCACCAGAGCAGAGTAGAAGTGCAGAATCACCTCCCTTGATCTGCTGGCCACACTTCTCTTGATGCAGCCCAGGATGCAATTGGCCTTCTGAGCTGCAAGCGCACACTGTTGGCTCATGTCCAGCTTCTCATCCACCAACACCCCCAAGGCCTTTTCAGCAGAGCTGTTTTCCAGCACCTTGTCTCCCAGCCTGTATTGATAGTGAGGGTTGTTCCAACCCAGGTGCAGGACCCTGCACTTAGTCTTGTTGAACCTCATGAGGTTCACCTGGGCCCACCTCTCCAGCTTATCCAGGTCCCTCTGGATGACATCCCATCCCTCCAGCCTGTCAACAGCACCATTCAGCTTGGTGTCACCTGCGAACTTGCTGCTGGTGCACTTGATCCCACTGTCAGTATTATTGATAAAAATACTAAACACTACAGGTCCCAGTGCAGACCCCTGATGGATGCCACTTGTCACTCATCTTCATCTGGACATTGAGCCATTGACCACCACCCTCTGGATGCAATCATCCAGCCAATTCTTTATCCACTGAACAGTCCACCCATCAAATCCATATCTCTCCAACTTGGTAAGATGTTGTGGGGGACCATGTGAAAAGCCTTGCAGAAGTCCAGATAGATGACATCCGTAGGCCATCCCTTGTCCACTGAGGTAGTCACCTTATCATAGAAAGCCACTAGATTAGTCAGGCAGGACCTGCCCTTGATGAAGCCATGTTGGCTGTCTTTCATCACCCCACTGTCCTCTATTTGCCTTGTTAGACCCTCTAGGAGAATTTGCTTCATGATCTTGCCAGGCATGGAGATGAGGCTGACAGGGCGATAGATTTCAGGGTCCTCCTTTCTACCCTTTTTAAAAATGCATGTAATGTGTCCCTTCTTCCAGTCCCCAGGGACTTCACCTGACTGACAAGACTTTTCAAATACTATGGCAAGTGGCTTAGCAACTACATCAGACAATTCTTTCAGCACTCTGGGATGAATCTCATCAGGTCCCATGGACTTATGTATGTTCATGTTCCTCAGGTGGTCATGAACCTGATACTCACATATATATCTATAAGGAAAGCTTGAAGGCTGACCTGTTGTAATCTGTAATAAACACGTGAAGAGAATGTCATAAATTCTGTCTCCTTGTTATTTCAAGTACCATGTCTGATATAAAGCATTCAGGGAAATTTGTGTTAAAACAGGTATCCTACATGTCATAAGCAAATTGTACTGTAAGGTATGTTTTCCTGCTGATGGTTTTGTCCCTACTCTGCCCTTGTCTTGCTGTCAGTTCTTGTTGCAATATTTAGCAGTGCTGGACCCAAGAGCTGCCTCTGAGGTTCTGTGCTGATAATAGAAGAATAAAAGCACAGCAGAGCACAGTTCTGGGTCTTGTAAAATTGAGATGTAGTGTGATTTAATGCTTTTAGCTTCACTAATACAGGTAAAAAGATAGACTGATCAAGAATTTAGCATCTGATGTAGCATTGGGTGTGACTTTTTTTATGTTGCAGTGGTCACAGAGGAAGAAAACAAAATATGGAAAAAGAGGAGACAAAATCTTCCATTCCCAAGGAGATTAAGCCTTCAGAGAAGTCCAAAGCATCTGTACTGGCCTCCAGAAGTTCCAGTAGTGCTTCCATTTCTAAAAAGCTGAATAAACAGCATACTTGCAGTGAAAAGACTCACCAAAGTAAAAGTTCTGAGTCTCGAAAAGAACGTGATAATGAAGAATGTAGCAGCAGTGGATCTAAGCATGCTTCCCAGGGTACCAATCCTCAAACTGAACAAAGTGACCTCAAAGAGGGAGCCTCATCAGATAGCAAGAAAATTTCAGAAAAACAACATTTCTCTGTAGCCGATAAAGACTTAGCTGTGAAGCAAAAGCCTTACAGGAAGGATGCTTCCAAACAGAGAAATCCTAAGCATGTGAAGGAACCAAAACAGAAACTCATCATAAAAAGCAAAACTGAATTATCTAGTGATGAGGAATTTGAGCCCCCTACTATGTCTTTTGAATCTTATCTGACTTATGATCAGGTTCCTGAAAAAAGAAAGAGGAAGAAGGCTTGTTCTAAAGGTGAACCTCCAGAGAAGCGCAGTGAACAGAATAGTTCCTTACCACAAAAGAGTTCAACATTTTCTCCTTCAAAAGAGGTAGAGGAAGACGTAAAAAAATGTGAGGGTGATCAGTTGGAAACTCCCAATAAAAAGGTAAACCACTGTATGGTTGAGACAATAGCAAATAAACTGGAGACAAATAAGTGCTTTGGACTCTATTTTCAGTGAAATTCAGCTGCATTTATTTTAAGCAACAGATTGCGTGGCCCTCATGTGTGAGCTACGTTGCAATTGTCTATAACTGGGGCAAAAAAAAAATTGTTTATTGCATACTAGCAGTTGACAATTAACTTGCCCTGTACTTTTAGGATGATTTTCAATATGGCAATAGTCTCTGACCCATATCAATTAATCTACTTTTTACCTGCATAGTACAGGTACTTATATTTGGAAAAAATCTCTTCCTTTCTTGAGCAGCCTGGTTTGTGACTGGCAGTTATTTGTGTATAGCATGGTCATCTTGTCAGGTGCTGTGGTTCTTGTATAGTGAATGTTAAAGCCTGCAGTGGAGCTGAACTTTCTTCCTTTAATGCAGTGAAATAATCTACAGTTTTGCATATAGGAATAACTTATACATGTTCATAATTTGAACTGTCCTAGACCCTTGAATTGGAAGAAGCTAAAGTAGTTCCTGTGAGCCATGGTAGCTCTAAACATGTGTATTAATTAGACCTAAATTAAGCCCTTCTGTGTGCTGGAAATTAGAGATCTCTTCAGTCTTCTATCCTTGTTGTGATATGAAAGCTCCAGGCTTTATTTATTGTGGAAAACCTGCAATCTGAATGTGGCATCTTCTGTCCGAAGTGGGGAAATACTAATGCAGAGGCTTGTGTATGATACTCTAACATAAACTCTGAGGAGAAATCTTGGATGTTCAAGCAGTTGTAAAAAAGTTAAAGATACTGAAATTAATCTGAGGGAGATGCAAGTTTGGGACTGTGTGTGCTTGGCTTACAGTTGGAGGACACTTAAGGCCCATCCACATAATGCCAAGCATTTGTAGGGACCTGGGCTTACCAGACTACTGCTTTCTTAAATCCCTTTTTAAGGGATTGTCTGTGAAAATGTAGGCTAAATTACGCAGCACAATATCAGACACTTAATAGGACCAAGCATAAGTTTTTTGTCTTTTCAGTATAGCATTTAGTTTGCCTTTAAAGATTTAATTGTGGTTTTGTCATCTTGCAGTTTTGTCTCATTTGCTTCATGCCTCTAACATCAATAATGATTTATGTGAAAGCCTGTTAGCTGAACTACCACGACTCCTCTGTTCTTTAATTTCTTTTTATGTACTGATTGCAGATACCCCACTAACATCCTTTTGTGATGTAGCTTTGGTAAGTACAGTATGAAAGAGGACACTGAAAAGTAATCTAATGAGTAAGTTTTAGTGCAGAAAAGCAATAACTGTAGTTATCCCAGTTAACTTCAGGGTTTGCTTCAGGGTTGGGTTTTTTTTGTAGCTTATCTTAAGTCTCGGTAAATACAAATTTGTAATGTTGAAGCAATGTTTCCTTGACTCTGCACAGGCCAAGGTGGCATCCCTCCAAGATCTTCTTAATACTCCACTGCCTAAATTTTTGACAGGCATCTCAATCTCTTCTCCCCCATATGAGGCAGACTTTAAAGGTAAGTAGTATGCAAGGCTGATAAATGTGAAATAGTCTAGTGTTTCAGCTCTACATAGAGACATCTTTATGCCCTTGAAACTAATAAACTATATTAGCTCATATGTGCATGACAAAAATGCTTCACCTTCACTTTTTCCTCCATAGAAATGATGTTGAAGCTGAAGAGAGTTATAAATGCTTCCTTCTTCTGGATTGCTGAGTAAAGAAATACTGTGGAAGGTTAACAAAGGTGTAGAAATGGCATAGGTCAGATGGTAGTTCTATACCAGGCAAAACTTCAGTAGAAATTATCTTAGGTAAAACAAATACACAAAGCACTAGGTGTAGCTAGTTCCCCTAGCAGCTCCTGTGAGGCTCCAGTGGTTTCATATCACTCTGGTCTTGAAACATCACTGCTATTTCAGCTTCTGGCTTTTTGAGGTTAAATCAAAGATCAATACTGCGCTATAAGCTGGTAACAGTAATCTGGATGTGAATACAGCTCATAGTCCTGAGGTAAATAATGTAAAGCTGGTTTGAGTTGATGCAGCTTACTTGCAATGGGTGTCTTAGATGAAGGTGAGTGGACTTCTGTAAGAGGTAATACATGCAAGGGACCCAAACTGTAATGCAGTAACTTCGTATTTCAAGACAAATGAATGTACATGTCTCCTACCAACTGTGTTTCTCTCAAAGCTGAATGTTTAAAGCATTGTAAAATGTCAGGAAGTAAAGGAGACCCTGCCTGATGTTTTGTTTGCAGCTTCCATAGCAGCCGTTGTAGAAGCACCCCAGCCAGTCAGCGACGTGGTTCAGTTCACAGGACGGAGACTGAACTCTAAAATGCAAGTGTATTCCGGCTCTAAACCAGTCTGTCTTTCCAAGATGCTTACGCTGTACGAACAGTGCATCCGTGTGCTTCAAAATAATATTGATTGTGAGTACTTTAAGGCATTTGTAGCAGGCTGTGCCTGAAAGTGTATCAGTTTTGGTTTTTTCTTTTGTCCCCCCATGCCAGCAACTGGCTTACTGAAAGGTACTGTCCCTACCCACAAATGGTGACTCGGAGCAGGTTGAAAGGCACTTAAAGAAAATGGATTTATGTCCGTGCTAAAGTGTAGTTTTGTTTTGAAAGCTTACCTTTTTGAAGTTCCATTTTCCATTTAAAATACAATATTCTATAAGCTGAAAAGCCTGCTGTTTTTGTTTTCCCCACCTCCCTCCAAGATGGTTTTTTACGTAAGTTAGAATGAGTGACCAATAAATTGTTTATTCCTTTGCATAGGCAAAGAGGGGAGTGATGCTTGTCAGTAAAGATGGGGCAATAGCTATTCAAAGATGGTTTTTCCATCCTCAAATCTAACTGCCAGTCAGTATGGAACTACTGATTTATTAATCTTTTCATAGCCTGATTTCAAAACGTGTGTTCTGTTAGTACTTGCTAAAATTAACTTGTATTTTTAAACTGTTTCGTGAGGGGTGTTACCCACTGAGTAAAATAAATGAGATACTGAAAGTACTGTCCTCTTTTGTAGTGCTGCATGAAGTAGGAGGTGTGCCTTTTGAAATTCTTGAGCCTGTGCTAAAACACTGCACCCCAGAGCAGTTGTTTCGAATAGAGGAATGTAATCCGGTAAATTCTGCCTTGTTCAATCCAGGGAACCCTGGAGGAGATGAGGCATCTGTTTCTGCCTTCCTTGCACCCTTTTGGATACAGATTCTCCATGGGTTACACTGGTTTTTCTGTTTTGTGTACCTGTTTCTTTGAATTCGTCTGTCATTATCAAGGCTCCCTTTCTCAAGCGTCAGGATTTAAAGCATTTGGGAGAATTATTACTGATGACTAAGTGAAAGCCAGAGCAGGTAGAAAAGTTAAGGAGGAAAAATAGACCACAGTATTTACCACTGAAATAATCTGGGCAAGTCATAATAGATTGTTTTCAAGTTACAAACTGTTAAGGCTGCAAAGCATAGCAGTCATGAAGTATCGGGGGTGAGAGTTCATGTGTCTGGTAGATTTCTTACCTATGCTGCTAGGACTTCAGCTCCATGATGCTTTTGGACATCAAGGTTTTGAGTGGGTGACACTTTGTGGTGCAAGTTGTCCATTTCTCTGCATGCCTAAAGTTGAGCGTGGCCTGAGCCTGTGCTGGAAATGCAGGTATAGCCTGTAAGCACAGCTCCAACTCAGTTTCAAATAGCAGAGCTCTTTATTTATTTGATTTCTAAACTGAGGTCAGTATCTCTGCATGGTATTGCCACGCTCCACCTTGGGAGTACCTGTGACAGCATGTGTGGTGGGATTTGTTCTGCACCTTTCTCCACTGGGGATTGGGCTTTGTCTACAGGCTCAGCCAACAGGTACTCTTGATAAATGTTATTTTTGAACATTTGATTTAAGATACCTTGTTTTCAAACTAGACGTTTACAGAAGAGTCAGACCACTTGTGGAAGAAACACTGCCAGAGAGATTTTAAAAATGAGAGTCACCTGGAATGTGAGTCTTGGCGGGAAATGTACTTGAGACTGTTTAATCAGAGAGAAGAAAAACTGAAGATGCTTACAAAAAATATTCTTTCGGCTCAGTCTGAAAAACCAAAAGGTAAAATCTGTGGTTAGCTTTTCCTCTTGGAAAACCCAGTCTTTTTTTTGTTCTTGGCACTTAATATGTACAGTTTAGTGACTACTTTTTAAATTTTTTTTGCACTGAGTGCTAATGTACATCTAGAAGTTGTAAAGAAATAACACTGTTCCTTTTAATTTACAAGTAGCTCAGAAAAAGAAATGCCTGCATTAATGAGTTACATTAATGCATAATCCTTGCACTATACAGTAGACAAATCTTACCTTACTGGTTAGGCTGAGGATTCAAAGCAACAATGCAAAGAGTACAAAAGTAATTACAAATACCAAAGATTATATGAAGAAATATCGTGTGCAGTCTGTATGTGATTTGCCATAGTTCAGCTCCTACTTTGGTACCAGTTTCTGCTTTTCTGAATTATTTTTTTCCCCAATTTATCTCTAGAAATTGCCGCACAACTGTATTATCAACTGATCTTTGAAAATAAAAGGACAACGAAAGTCACATTCTCTGCTCCTTGCTTTTGTATTAGGCAGGCAAGTAAAAATGGCTTACGTGACCAGTGCAGCAAAGCCACCCAGGAACATTCGCAGACAGCAAGAAATCCATGGGACAGCAGGACCTGTCACCCAACTTCATCCCATAGAAAAGTGCAAGTAACTAAGTGTTCTGTACTATGCTTTTAATTTGAGTTTAAATGTCATTCTCACTACTGAAGTTTTCTGGCAAAATATTTGTGAAGTTGTAAATTGTTCTCTATTTTTCTCTAAGCAGCTAGTAGCTAGAAACTAACTTGCTTTTTAAGTTTTGGGTGTTCCCCTGTACATGTGTATTGTCATTGTGCATTTCTCTAAAGTGTCAGTCATTCATTCACCCTCCTAACTGGACAGTGAGTGGATGTTTTTGTTTTTCTCCAGATTACGCTACTGGTGCTTGACATCTAGGGAGATTCCAGTGTTGATGTTTTCTGTTTATCAACCTGACTAGCAGCCTCATGTGTTCTTCTGCTTTCATAAAATCCCAGTTTTTGGAGTGATAGCTGACCAAAGTGAATCTCAGCAACTTTTAATACTCTTGATGGTGGGTTTCTGTTTTGGCAGCTTAAGAGTGTCTGGAACAGTCAGTCTGTAGCAGTAGCCAACACTAATCACTGGAGGAACAGAAAACTGGGATTCCACAAATGTTTACTTTGTACAGCACAAAGCCAAGTTTTCTTTGACTGCTTCTCTGGGCCGCATCATAAGTGTGTCCAGCAGGTTGAGGGAGGTGATTCTCCCCCTCTACTCCACTCTTGTGAGACCTCACCTGGAGTACTGTGTCCAGTTCTAGAGCCCCTGTTACAGGAGGGATATGGACGAGCTGGAACATGTCCAGAGAAGGGCCACGAGGATGATCAGAGGGCTGGAGCACCTCCCCTATGGGGACAGACTGAGAGAGTTGGCGTTCTTCAGTCTGGAGAAGAAAAGGCTTTGAGGAGACCTTATTGTGGCCTTCCAGTATCTGAAGGGGGCCTACAAGAAAGCTAGGGAGGGACTTTTTTAGGATGTCAGGTAGTGGTAGGATTGGAGGACTGGATCAAAACTAGAGGTGGGTAGATTCAGATGAGACATTAGGAAGAATTTTTTCACCATGAGGGTGGTGAGACACTGGAACAGGTTGCCCGAAGAGGTGGTGGAAGCCCCATCTCTGGAAGCTTTTAAGGCCAAGCTGGATGGGTCTCTCAGCAACCTGCTCTAGTGGGAGGTGTCCCTGCCCATGGTAGGGGGGTTGGAACTAGATGATCTTTGAGGTCCCTTCCAACCCTGACAAATCTATGATTCTATAACTCTCAGTTCAGAGTAGTTCAACAGCTATGAGAACCAAAGCTGAGATGTGATGTTTGTCCTACTGTTTCTGACAACCTGATGGACTCTCCTGTATCCAAGAGGATGGCTGCAATGGCGGGATAAACCATCTGTAGCACCAGCTCTACCTCTTCTTCCCGTCTCAACTATGTGAAGACAGACTGTTTGAATACCTCTTCTTTCTGAAAGAAATTTGGTTCAGAAGCACCCTGTGGATTGATGAGTCCATGTACCAGCAGCTGGTCTGTAAAAGCTATGGAGAGTATTCATACTGCCTGAACGTGGGTATCTTAAGCTGTGGTCACTCACTCTGCTGTAGCTGCTGGTGAGCATGGTGCCCTCCCTTGTCCCCATTGCCTGTGGTTATTCCCACGTTGGCATAACTGCTCTTCCACAAGCTGTCAAAATTATCCCGCAGTGGGAGTGGCAGGTGGAACATTTTTGATGAGTCTGAATTAGGGAGCAGTTATGCAGCTTGACAAAAACCTGAGTGGATAGTGACAGATAGCTGGGAACAGGATAAAAAGCTGTTGCAAACACGATGCAAGACTGACTTAGGCTGAACATATCAGGAGAGTAATTTGAAGTTGTTTCTGTTATGATGCTGAAGTGTTTGTAGTTGTGCTGAGTAATTGTTCCATCTTAGGCACATAAACTAGATAACTGAACTGACTTGGGTTTATGGGGGGGGGGGGGGGGGGAAAACCCTACAAAACAATGGGAAAATGTGTTTTCTGGGAATTTCAGGAGCTTGACTTAGTTGAGCAGCCTTGACTTACTGCTCAAGATGGTGATGGTATGGGGCAGGAATGGCAGCCTGGGTGTAGAAACTTCTTAAAATCAGCTTTTACACCAGATATGTTTTTCTAGCCGCTCCTTTAGCTCATGAAATTAGGAAACTACTTTCCATACAGTTGCTATTTTCAGTGAAAAGTTTAAGGCACTTCAAATTAGGGTTTTACTTTCAGTTGCCTTGGGGGGGGAGGTTGTATCTGGGTTATGACAGATCAGCCTTCCAGTGCAGGTACTTCAAGTACACTAGTGCTTTTTGCTCCAGTACTCTCTGGTCCAGTAGCTGAATGATGCTCTCTTGGGCCCTGTGTGTTGGGCTTTTTAGTTTGTTGTTTGTGTTGGTTTGGGTTTTTTTTTCCCTCAGGCATGATAAACTAGGAAGAACTGCTGTTGTGTATTGCTTTGCCACCTTCAGAAGCAAGAATTTGTTTAGGCATGATGAGTGTAACTTCACTGCTTTGACCATATCCTCTGAAAAGCTGTTGGTTTTGCAAGTGTTGGGATTTGTAAAGCTGAAATCCTGACTTGAGGAGCTGGTCTTGCAGGAGCTAAGTGGCAGAGTGCAGATCCCTAGCAGTCTGCAGTTGAGTGTGCAGAGTATCTGATAACTGGCAGCAGATGTTGGTGACTGGCTCTGAGGTGTACAGGGTTTCCCAGATGACATTCTGATGCTGCACTGGTTTAACTCTTTAGCAGTAGGCATCAGCTCTGCATCTGCCTCAGTCCTTGTACTGTTGTACTAATATTTAGAGTTACTGTGCCTTTGGCTAGGCATTCCTACTGTAAAAAAACAAACAACTCAAGTTTGTGTAGATTTGCCCTTGCTTTCTGACCAAGAGCTAGTTAGCATTTCAGCTGTGTTCAGAGGAAAATAAACACCAAGGGCAAGCTAGAGCCCAGGGCATGATGAATCAGTGGTATTGCTAAACATTTTGATCTGTCACATTCTGATCACTTAAAAACAAGTAAGGTGCATCAAATCTAATAAATGCAAAATTTATGCAAGAATGAAAAAGGACTAGATAACCACCTGAGATACTTTCTAACCTGAACTGTTCCATGACTTTAGAGGTGGAAAGTGTTAAATGTTTGTGATCAGCTTTTTTTATTATTTTATTTTTTCCAAAATGAGACAAAGCAAGTAGCAGTTTGATATAATTTAACTTTTTCCTTTATTTCCTTTTTTTAAAAGAACAAACATTCCGGAAAGCAGAGACAGAACTAACACCTCAAATGCGATCCCTGTTAGCAAGAGTGGAAGCTCTAGCTCGAGCATAATGACAAAAGATGGAAAGAAGCCTATCAAAAGTAAATGGAATTTCCCAAGATTATAAAGATAATTGTTTTCACTTGCTGTCAATTAATATATGCTTAGTATTAAGCTAATACCATTTTAGCTCACTCAGCTGTAATCCCAACTGGTCTCTTTTTGTTGTTGTAGAAGAAGTTGCACCAATCATGAGGAAAACTTTGAAAGCATTGAAGATCAGAGCTGGTCGACGATAGAATGAGGCTGCACGTTTGAAGCTTAAATGCCTGTTTGTAAATTGTGCTACAGCTAATGAAAGTAATGTTCGTGTAAAGATTCTTCACTTTGGCTTAGTTATAGTACGAAGCATTGCAGGGGCTAATGATTTGCAATAAAAATTGAAGCACCTGAGTCCTTTCATGCTGCTTCTTTCTTACTCATGAGCAAGGACAACTGAATTGAAATAAAGTCAGTACACACTAATGACAAATCAATTTGTATGGATTTCTATAGAAGCTGTCTTTTTCAGTTTATGTACACGTTGCTTATGTTTTTCAAGGAAGCACTTAAGCTGTGGGTATATTTTGCCAAAGTTGGTTATCTTGTAGCAAATGATGACAGAGGTGGATCTGGATACCATTGCAAAGGGGTTTTGGCATCTCTTGCACAAAAGTGTTTTGGAAACCTAGTGTATTTGTTTCACTAAAGGTTTTCCTAGGCAGACTTCCATATTTTTCTTTTTATGAAAACCATGATTTGGTTGGATTTTAGTTTTTTCCTGTTATGGAAACAAACAGAAAACTATTTAGAAGATAGGCCTGGAGCTGAACCTCTGACCTGTTGGAAGTGGGCTACAAAACATCCTTACTCAGGACATCACGTGCTTTTCATCCTTTTTACTTGACTTAGGTAATGAGCCTTTAAAGAAGGGGTAGGAGAAGACAATATCTTAAACTTAAATTGCTTTTTAAAAGCAGGATTTATATACAGCCAGGGCGAATAGGGCAGGCCCTGTCAGTAAGTTAATGAAAATTCATGTGTTATTCAGGAGCTCTCCCGAGCTGGAACATTTCTGGTACAATAATTAAAACCAGACCTGTCATTGTGTGATGCCATCTAAAGGCATTGAGCCCTTGTGTGGGAGATGGTATTTTGGGAACAGGCACAAGGGAGAGAAACCAAGAATGTCATCAGTTTGATGCTGGGTCATCTTGTAGTACTCATGCAAAATTCTCTTATCTCCAGACTTAAGTGGATTAAACTTGTGCTATACTCTGATCTGCTGCTCTCAGCCTGTTCTGAAGAAGCCTATCTCACAGCCTTGAATAGGAGCCCTTTGTGTTCAAAGTGAAAAAGCTATTTGGTCTTGAATAGCTGTCCTTTCAAGAGCTGGAGATTGCTGTAGTTTAAAGTTGGTCCCTGAATGGGTTTGCTTTTAGAAATGAGATACTTTGTAGTTGCATCATCTAAACCAGTTTACTTGCATGAATTGGAGGTCTGATTTTGCCTGGAAGGCATGGCATGCAAATACAGGGACTCCTTCTATAGACTGCACTCAGTAGCTGCAAGTAGGTCTTGTTTCTTCCTTTGTAGTTCTATAGGATTTGGCATTTTAGAACTCCTGAAGCACAGGGTAAGAGTAAGTTCATGGTGAAACCAGTTGATGTCTCTTACTCAAGACACCTCATGTGTACTTCCTCACCATCCTATAAATTTTCAGGTAGACCACGAAAATGCTGCTACCAAAAATGGCTTTTACAGTCAAGTAACATAGTCATCCATACAAAACAGCTTCTGCAAACGCTCTATAAATAGAGGGATTTTAAGTCAGCAGATGGTCTAGTGTGCTGTGGTTTTTCTCCATGTGTTATAGTTCACTAAAAAGAAAGAAAGATGAAAGCAGGTGTGTTGACCTGGAAACTCTGTGCAGTTTTCTCTGTCTGGCAGATGAAAAAAAAGCATTGCCTAGCAGGAGAGGTAGTGCAGTGTCTGTTATACACAGCAGTAAAGAATGCTTCTGGGAGGAGCTATTCAGGACTTAAACCTGTCTGAATGGCCAGTATACCACCCTCGGTCCATTAAACAACTCTGGTCACCATATAGTTGCTAATCAGTTGGTAGCAGAAGTTTAATTCAACTGGAGGTTTGCATGAAGTGTCATGTGAATTGTTGAAAAGTTCTCTTTTTGCTATATTGCTGGTATTTGTTGTAGTTGTTGATGGTATCCTTTTATGTAAGAAAAGACAAAGCCATAACTGAGCCTTTTGTTGGACTCTTGGCATGAGCCAGCTGTAACCATTCAGAGCAGCTGTGCATGACAGGAGTGTCCTCTTCACAGATGGAAGGAGAAATAGTTGGTTTAACTAGTAGACTTGATTTGTTAATTGAAGAACTCTTTCCCTGTCCTTGGCACTGATGGCATAACTGTGCGGAGGGAAAACCTGACTTCAAGACTAAGCGACTTTCATTTCCTCTTCTTTCTCTCCCTTCAAAAGCTATAGATGTATCTCTGGTAAGAGATAGGCAGAGGGTACCTAGGGGATCAGATTGTTTTTCCCAACAATATCTGCATTAGAAAAATACTGTAGACAAACAAGTCTCTTAACACTGAATTAGTTGCTGCTGCACACACTTCAGACTTAGGGTTTCTCTTTCACTTAAGATGTGCTGTGGTCTGTTCCTATGGACTGAATGCCACCCTGAGGCTGCAGTGTGTCAGAGGTGCTCTGGGAAAGCATCTCCCAGATCATTTGAGAACTCTGCTTCATGACATTGCTGAAAGCATATGTGGAGGTGAACTCAAAGCTTACATCAAAAGCATACCCTTCTCATCTGAACTAGAACATGAATGTAGATGCTTCTGCAGTCTCCTGCAGCAAGGTTGCTGATGATACAAAACTGGGAGGAGTGGCTGATACACTGGAAAGCTGTGCTGTTGTTCAGCAAGTTCTGGACAGATGGGAGAGCTGGGCAAAGGTGAACTTAATGAAGTTCAACAAGGGTAAGTGTAGAGTCCTACACCTGGGGACGAAGAACCCAATGCACCAGTGCAGGTTAGGGGTTGACCTGCTGGACAGTATTCCCATGGAGAAGGACCTTGGAGTCCTGGTGGACAATAAGCTATCCATAGGACAGCAAGATGCCCTTGTGGCCAGGAAGGCTACTGGTATCCTGGGGTGCATTAAGAAGAGTGGGGCCAACACAGAATCACAGAATGTTAGGGATTGGAAGGGACCTCAAAAGATCATCTAGTCCAACCCCCCTGCCAGAGCAGGACCACCTTGATCAGGCCACACAGCAACATGTCCAGGAAGGTTTTGAATGTCTCCAGAGAAGGAGGCTCCACAACCCCTCCAGGCAGCCTGTTCCAGTGCTCTGTCACCCTTGCCATGAAAAAGATTTTTCCTTATGTTACAGCAGGTCAAGGGAGGTTCTCCTCCCCCTCTGCTCTAGTGAGACCACATCTGGAGTACTGTGTTCAGTTCTGGTCTTCCCTGTTCAAGAGGGACAAGAAACTACTGGAGAGAGTACAGTGGAGGGCTATGAGGATCGATCATTAAGGGACTCGAACATCTTTCTTAGGAGGAAAGGCTAGGCCCTGGGGCTGTTTAACCTGGAGAAGACTGAGAGGGGATCTTATCAATGTTTACAAATATTTGCATGGTAGGTGTCAGGAGGAGGGGGCCAGTCTCTTTTCAGTGGTGCCCAATGGTAGGATGAGGGGCAGTGGTCACAAACTGGAACACAGGAAATTCCACCTCGACATGAGGAAAAACTTATTTTCTGTGAGAGTGACAGATCCCTGGAACAAGGTCCCTGGAGAGGCTGTGGAGTCTCCTTCTCTGGAGACTTTCAAAACCTACTTGGACACTTTCCTGACATACATGGGGACCCTAAGATCATAGGCAAGAGGAGGGCATGCAGCATGGTGCTTGGGGAGAGGAGTTGGGAGATCTGAACGCCTTCTGCAGGGCCTCCCGTGGATCAAGTTGTGCATCAGGTCAACCTTCTGAAACCACCATCCTCTCCCTGCTGCAGTGGGCTGCTTATAGCTCTCCTTGCAGGGTGTGAAACTGCTCCGGCATCAGCCCACACATGGCCAGTGCACGCACAAAGGCTGAACAGTGTTTTTTCCACCCACAGTGGCTAACAGTGGTCACACCCCAGCCCCCTGTTGCAGAGTCTTGGGGCACACCTGGTCATCATTACTTCATCAGTCTTCATCTCCCTCATCCTGTCCTTGAGATGTCCTTTTGTTGTTTGGTTCCTGATACTGCTCACCAGACACCAAGGAGCTGGCTAAGTCTGGCTGACTGCCTGATTCCCCCGTGCACCTGCACATTGCAGACAGGGGAGCGAGTGCTGTGCTCTCCAGTGTGGTGCAACAACGGGTCAACGTGTTCCCTTCCGATACAATGAGCATTGCCCCCCAATGCTCACTGGATCCTGCCCCCCAAGTCTTTCAGTTTAAAGCCTGCCTCACCAAGTTGGCCAATACATGGTTATGGAGTATATTGACCTGTGGCAGATCACTTTCCTTCTGGTGGACATGTAAAAAGACTGTTGGTTGGTTTTGTTACATAGTCTGCAGGCTGATTACTGCATCCCTCTTCCTGGTATTGACTGTATTCTCCTGTTGTCGGTTTGACCTCTTTTGTGTTGTAGCCTACTGGCTCTGAGCTCCCTGGTGGAGAGCTGAGCCTAACTTGGGGCAGCTTACAGGAAGAGACCTGTGATCCTTCTCAGATAAGTGGCTATTTTAACAGAAAGATAAAACCTCATGTGTGCATGATGGCCTTGTCTTCCTTAGAAATGCATTGCAGCTCCGAGTCCTCCTGCAGTATCTCTGGAGTCTTTCATCCCAGCAGCATGTCCCTTCAGGTGCTGAGCGAGATCCATGTTCATTTCTAGCAAATTAAGTAAGTAATGAGAGAAAAAATATGGTCACAAAAGGGAAACCCTGCTGTTGTGGAGAAGACCACAGGTAGAGAATATTTATTTTCTTTTTGAACTGTTCATTTTATGCATAGAGACCACTCTCCACATCCTGACAATACTTGTTTTGTAGCACTCAGGGATATTTTCCGTCTTGCTAGTGGTTGAACCCAAGAAGAAAGCTCGGCCTGACTGCTGTTCCACTTAAAAAAAGGATTCATGATCTTGCCATTTAAACAGACCCTGTGGCAGAAGGAGAAAAGAGTCTTGAGGTGAAGCATTCTTTCTTATGAGAGACCCTCCTCAGAAGGCATGTGAAGTTCCAGGAGCTAAGCTCTTGTCAGGGACCACATAGGTGTTCAAAAGCCAGGTTAAGTCCTGGGCCGAATCCAGAAAGGGGTTTAGGGTTTGGTGTGATCTTTCTGGAAGAACTGGGAGACCTCAGTGACCAGCCCTCTGCATACTGTTGCCAGTTGTTGCTGCTCTAACGATCAGTACTTGAGCTGCTGCCCAAGCAAGGCACAACTGGGATCCCTGGCAGGAGGGAGGATGTTAGAGCTCTGAGCAGGGTGCTGTTGGCTCTCTGGTACCTGGGGATTTCTGAGGATTTCTGGTAATCATAGGATAATCTCAGCAGAGCAACAAGAAATCCCTTCACACAGGGCAAAACTCAGATTTGTCATCTGAAAGCTCAGGAAAATGTCTGGGCCAGGATTTGTTGCGGTGAAAAATGCTGGACTGATGAGTAAGAAGACATTCCTAGATATACTGCTTCTGAGGGCAAAAATGTCAAACAAAACACTACCCAAGAAAACAAAAAAAACCAAAACCAAAACAACCAGTGAGGTTGTCTGATTCTGTTATTTTTAATATTTTTCTTCTCTGCCCTTCCTGTAAAGATAGGGGAGGTCTTTGGGTGATTGAAAGCCTTGGTTAGATAGCCTACTGTCTCTCCTTGCAGCCACCTGCACCACTGGACAGAGGTTTCCCTCCTCCTCCCACAGAGCTGCCAAAGGTAATGTCCATAGCAGAATTTATTCAAGATCTTTTTTCTGCAGTTGTAACTAGTTATTGCTACTGGAGGAACAAATCTATTTCTCTCCAGATCTGTAATGTCTCCTTGTGGCAAGCTTAATCCTACCAGGCAAGGGTGGAAGGATGAGTATCTTGAAGAAGCATTTTGCTGTCCTGGTTCACCAAATGTGGAAGAAATGGTCTTTTTCTTTTTTTCTTTAAAGGCTGAACATACTGTGGATTTCTATTATTCCTTTCTTTGTCAGTAATTGCCATATAAGCAATTCTTCCCTGCAGCCCCCAGAGCATTTCCCTCCTGATCTCCTAAATCAGGGAAAAAGAACGGTGACATGTCCTCCTGATCAATCAGATTTGATCCTTTGGTTTTCAATGGCTCTCTGCTTTGGGTGCCAATGTTCAGCACTGAAACTCTTTGGGAAGGCGATGGGATCACTCTCTGCAGTTGTGCTGCCCGGCATGAGAATGGGAATAAATTGTTCTGCTTCTTGCTTAATGGAAGTGATGTGCAATGTACAGAGATGTATTACCCTTCTTTCTCTTAGAGTTTCTAATAAGTTTTTTTAATATGCTTTTTTTTTTGAATTCTGTTTTGCACACTTGTGAGTTGCATCCTCACACAGCTACTGGATGTTCTCCCTCAAGTTCTTGTAGAGGTGATCTACCTTTTATTCTGTGTCACAGTAATTTCCTTTGGTCATATCTTGGTTTGGTTTTAAAACCTTAACCTTACTCATTAGCAAAAAGGGGCCTCTCTGACTACACACACTTTAGAGACAGAATTTCAGACTTTTCAGAAAATAAATATAGTTTGTGGAGAGTTGGGATCCAAACCAAAGAACAACCAAAATTAAAACCAAGCATTTCCAAATGTGCAAAGGAAATTCCAGAAGACTTGAGAAGACTGTTTCTGCAAGTGGACGTACAAAGTCCAAGCCTTTCATGGCCTCGTACCATAAAGATCAGGAGAAGCTGTGTTCTCCAAGACAGAGCATCCTGGAATCTGAGATCTAATGGTCCTGTGCATTTAACCCTCCTCAACTTCCTAATGTGGCCCTAGACAAAAATGATACTAAAAATAGAGCTAGGAATTGCCAGGACTGTAGAATTAAATACATGATGATGCTATCATATTTTTTTTCAGAAATTAAACAGCAAATATTCAGGAAATTACCAAATATTGTAAGGCATAGAATTGTAGTTTCAGAACCCAAGTGTCTCTCTTGAGATTCAGAAGAAGAAACTATTCAGGTCAAGATAGCGTAGAAAGATGGGGTGCTTTTTGTTTCTTTCTTTGTTTCCCTCCCTCAAGTTGCAAGACTTTAAAATCCTTGCTTTAAATGAGGAACTACGAAGTCATGAGCATCATCTTTGTAGCTTTAGCCCTAAATGGTGTGCTTACTGTGGGAAGTGTTGGTGGAAGCCTTCAACAGCGTACACGTTGTGAACTCTGTTTACGGAGAAGTTGCCTCTTATCCCTGGTGACAGACCTAAAAATGGCACTTGCTTAGGGAGAGGGCTGAGCAGCTCTGGAAAATCTTACGTAGTAGCTGTCCTCCTACAGAACTGCAAGTGAGTATCTAAGCAGTAGACAAAGCTCTTTATCGCTTCTCCAGACCCTAACGCTTAATGTTTACAGAGCTGTTGGGGCTGCAGAAGGGATGCTGCCTGCCGAAGCCTGCAGAAGCAGGAAAATAAGCTGCTCAGGACAAAAAAAAAAAAAAAAAAAAAGAGAAGCAAGCTGCTGCTTGCCTCTGTAAAAAGTAGTCTACCCTGCAGTAGAGGAGGAAGCTGCTGTAGACCTGTCTGGGAAGCAATATTCCCTCTTTTTCCCCTCAGAGAGGTCAGTATCCTGAAAAGTTGAAGCCCTTGTCCTCCTGCCACCTTGCTCTGTGTATTTCCCAAGTTTCTTTCAGCAGACTTTCCCTACTTACAGCTCTTCACAACACTCAGGGAGTTCTCAGCTTTCCTCTCCCACGGATGTACTGTAGCCAGCTCTCTGCAAAACACATTTTCCCAGTTACCTGTATTGATGTGCTTTTCAATGCTTTCAGACCTTTCAGCCTGGAAGTTAGGTAGTTAGTCTGTCTGAAATATAGTTAAATACCAAAGTGGCACATTGAAGGGTGACTTTTCAGAGCATTAGTGTCGTGCTGGAGCAGTGCTGACAGCTGAGCTCTGGGCTTGGGCATTTAGAAAAGCACAGAGAGAATGAAACATTGTAGAGGAGTCCCAAAGGCTTATGCATGAAGCAGCTTCTCTACTTTTCCAGAAAGCCTGAGGCCTGAGTTTGCTTCTGCTGCAGCTGAGGGATGAACACCAGAGACCCTGAGCAGAGGTACTGATCTCTCTGCCATTATAGAGAAGGAGAAAAGTACTCTTTGTGGCTCTGAAAATGCAAAATCAATATATCGGGGACCTCATTACGACAAGGAACTCTCTGCCCTGTGCCACAAGGTCTTCTTGTGATCCTGGATGTTGATCACTGGTTGATTAATCAGTTGGCATTGTTTCAAATGCCTTTTTTTGGTCAGGGAGCATTGTATCAAGAGGAAGCTGACAGACTCCCTGACCTTTATTATCATAGCAAAAATGATTCGGTGCTTTAAGAAGAGAAGAAACACATGAGGAAATAAAGCTTATGTTGCCTTTTGAACTTCTCCATCTGCTTTTCTCTTTGGATCTACAGAACCAGGGAAATGTATGTTTTCTGAGACTTATTTTCACGGTGACTATTTGGAGAACAGATACTTTTAGAACAGGTGAAAACTGGAAATGTCAGGACATTGCTTTAATCTAGAAGTCCTAGTAGGTTTTAATGTCCTTAGAAGATGTTAAAATTTCATGCTCTCGAAAAGGTAGTGGTACCTAAGAAGGGAAATGTTTCCAGTCTCTATTCTATGCATTTTCCAGAAGTTTCCTGATCTGGAGAGCTACACTAAACTGTACCTGTGTTTCCTCTGCTCTTTGGTACAGCAACATGTTTTTCATTACCAAGGGCTCAAACCTCTTTGGCCTACCAAAGAGAGGCTTAGGGAAGAGCTTCCTGAAGAAAACCTTGGAGTGAGTCTACTATGAATTTATTTAATCGTTCAGTGTTATCAAAACCTTCACTAAGATGACAGCACTTCTTGATTCTCTGTAATCTGTATCAAGAGCTTTGTGGAAGAACTCATGCATAATGTATGAAGCATTTGTCTTGGTTTTTTGAGTGAGACTGAGCTATATTTTGCGTATAAGTCAGTGTGAAACATTGAAAACACAGTATAATTTTCTCAGAATTATGGCACTTACAGCACAGGAAGGATTTTTCTGAGGTTTCAGGGGAAAACACAAGGATGTGACAGACCATGTTTTTGGTGCTGCTCTGACTAGCACAGTGGTTTATGTTCTTCTTAGTTCTCAGTAGTTAAAACCCACTGAGATCCTGATCTTGCGGGACAAGACAGCCATTCTTCCTACTACTATTTTTCTCCTTGCTCTGGAACAGGAAGCTTCATCTCTTACTCATCATTTATAATAATCCGTTGAATTATATCGAAAATAGCACCTTTCTTCTGGGGATGAATTGCCATAATTCTCAAAGAATGACCATTTCCTATGACGCTGCTGTTTCCATAGGTGAGAAGATGCTTCTGCTTGGATGCTGACCTTCTTCCTGGATACCCATCTGTTATTCCCTGCCTCCTCCTGGCAGTGCCTGGCTCCCACCTCACTGTGTAGCTACCAGCGTGCTGCTGCCGTAGGAAGGGGAGGCTCTTACTAGAAGGAGACATCAGTGTGCTTGCTGCCTTTTCCTTCCTATACTCGAAGGTAAGTCCTGCTTACCTAAACGTCAAGGTTATTTGTCTTTTCTTAAGGTGGTTATGCTGTGGTTCCTAGGCAACGGAATTTGGCAAGAATTTCAACAGCAGAAAGATAGTGGTGTCACCATGACAGCACTGTCCTGAGTGGGGTAAGGACTCAGGTGAGTGCTGTGTGTCTCATCTCTTGCCTTTCTTGAAGCATGTTTCCTGTGCATGCTTGTCTGTCCTTCCTGCAGCTGCCCCATGGCCCAGGAGAGGTTGTTGCTGAGAGGTTCAAGTGCTGCGAGAAGTGTCTGTGAGAACTAGGTCCCCTTTTCCTCCTGAAGCTGGGTACAGTTTGACTCTGTAATTCCCCTGGGCAACTATGAAAATCATGGTCTGGGTCACTTCCTCTTAATGACCCCTTTCCAAGCACACTGGCATGAAGCTTAGAGGTTTGTGGGTTTTTTTCTGAAGATAGATGCCAAGCCACAAGCACAGACAACCTTAAAAGTCAGAGAAAGATCAGGCTAATCCCAGCTGTGAGATTAAAAATAATACACTCATTCTTCAGTCTGTCATCCAAAAAGCTAAGGTAGCTGTTTGCCTTGCCAGCTCTCCCTGCAAGTAAGTAAGTCAAGTAAGGTGATTTTTGGTTCTCTCAAAGCCTGCTGGTGTTTCCAGCCTCTCCTCAGAAACAAAAGGCTCATTAACCCATGCTGTGTCCTTACCCCTACCCTGGCACCTCGTCTGTCTGCCCAGCTCTTGCAGTCTGTCCTTTTTATTGTGACCCTTCCTCCTCCAGCTCCTGATGCGATATGGCAATGCAATGCCACTTGAAAGAACGTCTCTGAGGGATGCCCTAGTGTATGGTCTGCCTTTTTTTTTTTTTTTTTTTTTTTGTTGTTTGTGCATTCTTTTATTTTCTCTCACTTTCAGGGATGTCACCTTAGTTCCCACATTGAAACCATTCCCTATTCCCCATCATGGTTAATTTTATAAATGTATTTGTAGTGGCATTTTTCTTTTTTTGAGCACTCCTGCAGGAAGTTAAAGCTTCCTACTTTCAAAGACACAGCTGTTCCCTGCTAATGTATCCCAAAATAATCAGGATGCTGTCAGTGTGCTAAAAAAGGAGGATCTTCAAGTGTTTCTTCGTACTTCTTGGCCTGCTAAATTTGTTTTCTTCACACTTTGGCTTGCTGATTTGTTGCTAAGTTTGAAATAGGTGCTTCTGTTCCTGAAAGCAGATGCTTCCAATTCAGGTTTAGAAATTCCAGTTTTGATGCCTGTGCTGAAAATGTGACTTTTCAATAAATGGAGCTTTCTCCCTACTCAAAACCTGACTTGCTCTGAGGTGTTGCTCATTCGCGGCTCTGCTTACAGCCTCGCATGACGAGTGGGCTGTGCCTGGTTTGAAGTGAGTAGATAAAAACGGTGTCCTCTGCTCACCTAACTCTGGCTCTGATGCCTTTTGGCAGCTTGTTTGCTTTTAAAAAAAGTACACTTGTTTGGGTTTTTTTTTCTTTTCACAGAGGTGAAACTCCATGCTGTTTTATCTAGTGGAGACAAGATACTTCAGAGCAGCTGTAGCTATGCTGATCTCCATACAAGACCACACATGGCCCAGTTGTTTGGAAGGCTGGTGGCCTCAGCATAGCAGCCTACAAAGACCTCAGATCAAGATCTGAGGTTGCATCTTTAATTAGATGTCACTCCTTGTCGCTATTAAATAAGAGGAAGATTTGCTGGAGGGAAGACTTCCATGAGTGCCTTCCAAGAGCTCCATCATTTTACATCTGGGCTACGTAAAATCCATCCCCTTGTCACATCAGCCCCTGTGGTACAGCCCAGTGGCTGGCAGCACGGCTGCAGCAGGCAGCAAGCCTCCAGATTTCATTCAGGGTGAGTTAGCAAGTCACATGAGTGTGCAGCTAATGGCCTGCCACTTCCCACTATGGAAAATGAAGCGTCAAAGGCTGAAGGAGAGTGACATTGCTTTCGAGACATGCTGCGGGGTGTTTGTGTCCAGACTTATGAGCCTCGCTGCTTCTCTTTACAGGGAGCCCCATCAGCAATTTATACTCATCCTCTTTTTACCTGCTCGAAGTATCAAACATCATCGTAAAATCTCTTGCTTGCATAAGACAACACTTAGGGCAAAATGGGTGTTTCAGAAAGTTAGAGAAACATGATGCTGCCGGGACGCAGAGGTAGTAATGCTTACTTTATTGGAATGTTAATACAAGTTATCTGCTGAAATCCCCCGGACTTTGAGTGGGGAATAAATCTGAGCGGAACCGTGGGCTCTTAACATGCAGTGGGTAGGTGGAGGGGGCCACGCCAGATTGAACTCAGAAAAACTAATTTTCCATTGGTTGGATAATCCCTTCAAAATCTGTTTTCTGAGCATCAGGGCGAGATCCTATCTCTTTATTAATGCCTGCGTAGTGCCTGTGTTGGAGCAGAATGGGTATCAGCAGACGAGTAGCCATGGCAAACGCAAAGGCTGTTTCCGTCCTCGGTCAGCAGTCAATAGCTGTGAAGCTGAACCCTATAAATCTGTGCTAATACTCAGCGCTTGGGATTTATTCTAGAAAATTTATGCTGGAACTTGAGAAATACAGGAATGGCAATATCCACTCAGCCTGTCAGACGAATTGCTCAGTTTGTGATATTTACAGTACATTAAGTCCAATACAAAAATCCACTATCACCAACAGGAAAAACAAACCTCTGCGATACACATCTGCTATTTCTCAATATAGTGAGCATAGCTGTAGTCAGTAGGACTTCAGAATTGCAGGCTGCTCTAGTGAAAGTATAGGTGAATCTCTTCAAAGCATAGTATACGTTGCCTCCCTATTTTCAAACCTCGGCAGGAAACAGCCAGCAATTCTCTGCCTTGTATTTTCTGTCTTATTACAGTCAGCTGGGTTTGATCTGGCTCAGGCTGATGCAGAAAAAACAATGATATTGTAACATCATTTGTTGAAAAGGGAGAATATGAATGTATATATTTATTTTAATCTGCAGAGGGTGAGGCGTGGTACTACATACATTTTGAATGGTTGTAACTGAAAAGAACAGGTCTGATGCCATACAGAGCAGAGGAAAGGGGAGTATTTTTTCACCTCCACAGACATCTGAGGTTGGTTCTGCTGTCAATAATGGCTATGTAAATTTTGTGCTGCTGGAAAAATCAAAATATGTATTTGGTATTGTTTTTCTTTTACTTAGCACACAATTTTTCCACCTTACACTTGAAGTAGAGAGGAGAATATTTTTGCCTTTATGCCTCACAGCTGAAAACAGGCATTTGAAAGCAAATTAGACACATGAGATGGAACTAATGTGGTTGTTTTGTCATTTTCAGCCTGCATACAGTGAGGTTTCTGTCTTTGATGGACTGGTGAAAGGAATGGAAGGATGAATTGCTTGTCACCATATAATCTGTCAATATACAATTTATCAATTTATAATCTGAAGCAGCCTCTGGAGAAGTAAGTACACGCTTTGTGGTTGCATTCATAATGAATGCAATGAAATGCAGATACCTTGTACAAAGCCAGGGCAATCTAGCTGAAGTCTAGCACTAAGCTAATTGAAAAGATCTCTCTAATTTCAAGACAGAGGTCTCATGAGCTGGTAGGAGCTGTACGTCAAAAACATTATCACAGGGCTGTTGCAGAAAGAAAACAGCCCTGAAGCTTCTGGTATTGATGATATTCAGTTGCTTTGCCAATTCTCTTGCATTACAGCACAGGTTGCAACACCTCTTGGAGCTCCAAGCCACTTTTCCCCACCTGTCCCTGCCTGCTGTGTGTAATTTTTCTGCTCCTCATGAGCTGCTCTGTGAAGTTTATGTAATTAAAATTACCTTTGCGGAGGAACAAAGAGGAAAGTCAGGTAATTCACTTTGATTGGGAACACTGACTCAATTTTGCTTAGTGCACTGGTTTAAACATGTGTTCCCAAAACAATGTAACTTTTACCAATAAATAAAATCAAATAAGTAGCTCAGCATGACACTAATGGTCCAGGAAAGATAACAAGATATTAGAGAGGCAGAGAACACCAAGAGTAATAGGGAAGAAGTAACCGGAATTTCTCGCTCACGCGCTTTGCTTCCACATTGCAACATGTGAAGGATGGCAGGAGTTTACATGCTGTTAGCCAGCAGGCATGGCCAAACCCTATACTGCCTGTCCTATAGGAGCTTTTAATATAGGGTTCAGAAATCTATGATGGGATTCTTATTCTGCTCTTCATAAGCCCCAAACCAGAGAAGAAAATTGTGCTGTAATCCTGGAAGAGTCAGTCCTTGAAAACTACAAAGAGAAGACTCTCCAGCATGCTCTTTGCTCACCAATTTTATTTATTTATTTTTAATGAGCTCTGAAATAGTTCCTAAATGATAAAGCGTAAATTCTTTAAGTCTAAGATACAGCAATGTGAGCTGCTCAAAACTGGCATTGCTACAGTCTCTCCTCTCTTGCTGTATTTTCCTGGCCCATTCTTTGCATCAAGCTGAGTGTTTTTCTGACTTAGCAGTGAGCCAGACTGGTAAAAATAGACTCCTAAACTGCTGACCAAACATTTCCACCTCCCTTCTTAAATCAGACCTGATGCTCATGTAGCGTATGCTATGTTGACTCATCATGAAAAGCCAATGAAATAAAAACCCCTTTCTTTCTTTTTCTATCTTTCATACTGGGTTTGTTTCCCACAGGATCAACAAGCTTGATCTTACCCTGCAACCAACGTGCAGGAGAGCTTGGGGAAGGGGAGGCGAAGGAGAAGGGCAGTTTTTTCAGCCTATGCTCAGCTGCAAGAGCACTGGCAAAGCAAGAAAGTATTGTCTTGCTGGGGAGTTTCAGGGTTACACCCTCTTCTTTGCTGATCGCAAGGGCATTGGGTTCAGGTTATGCTATAGTGGTATAAGCCTGACTTAACTGACTGTATAGTGGTTTAAGCTTAATCTGAAATTGTAGCCTAAAAACATGCAACTGATGAAAATGGTATTGAATTGGTACTTGTCCCGTGGAATTGGGAACTGAAGTGGTTCAGAGAGCAGATACAACCACTACTGATGTCTGGATTGGTTTCCAGTTGAATTGGCTCACCTGAACTGTCCAGAATGCTCCAGAGTGGTAGTGCTAGCTGGCACAAGAGAGGGGAGAGGAGGACAAGACTGCATCAGCCTAGATTTAAGCTTACACAGCCCAGATTCAGGGTTAAACTGCAATGACATTTCATACCCAGAGTGAGCTGAGAAGCAGGTTGCATCTGTCCAGGCGGGGAGCCTTAATCAGTGCAACTACAGGCATCCTAGATAGGACCAAGGAGCAGAAGGTGGAGACTGCGCAAGTCTCTCCTCTTGGATCTGCACCGCGCACTCCATGCTGAAAAGGACTGATGGGAGAAGGTCTGGGGCGCTCTTTTTCCTCCTGATTTTAGTACTTGGCTTTGATGGTTTCGAGCTATGAATTGTATGAAGGGCTAGCTGACAAATTTTCAAGGGATTACTCTGGGGCCTGTAGATACAGTCCTAAGCAGCATTAGTTCAAATCAATTTTTGAGGAAGGTAAGGGGTTTTCTACTCATGGGACTTACCCAGCTCATCTTGGAAACTGCAATACAGCACAATTCTGCAATTCCCAGCTGCCAAATTAGGTGCCTAATTTTGAGCGAGACATTACTCGTTGCAGACAATGACACTGTATGGCCATTGCCCAGGAGAAATCATAACCTGTGAATGTGCAAAAGCTCCAGGGGCCCATTTCCTCTAGATGTGACTTTGATTTTCATCCTATTTCTGCTATGGTTCATACAAGATACAATATTGTTGTCCTGGGATGCTACACTGTTGTGTTATTAGTTGTTGTAACTTCATGTCAGGAAAGCCTGAATTTGATCTATTAATATTTTAGTTCCTCTCCTACCATATGTTTTTAGAAATGTGATTAATTGCTGTGATTGATGTTTAACTGTTATAGTAATATAGGAGCTAGGTGTAAATATTCGAACTGGTGCATCTAAAGCTAAATTACTAAAAGCATGGTGTGCTATGCTTGCTGTACTGATTGGTTTCAGAGGGACTGGTTAGGTGCTATGGGTTTCTAAAACTCACAGATGTGTTTACTGTCAGCAACTAAATAAGAGACTTGGAGGCCAAACTAGAAATGTGATGGGGTTTGAAAGCTTCCTTTTTTTTTTTTTTTTTTTTTTTTTTTTAAATCTAAATAAAAGCATGAGCCTATGCTCACAGGGAAGCAGAGAAAGGTGAAGCAATATTCTAGTTATTACCAGGTGTTACTTACTGAGTGTGCCTCTGTTACAACCACGAGCCCTGTAATTAAGTGTATTTACCCCAGTGCAGAAGGCTTCCATAAAAGCCTTTACTCCACACACGACACACTTCAGTTCTCTGCAAAGTGACAAAAATTTGGCATAACTGGTAAGGTTTTGCCCCAGACATAAATCCTTGATGAAAATGCTAGTTATAACATTCAGCCACTGGATGTCCTCATTTTCAAAGGTCTGCAAAGGTCGATCAGCTGGAAAGCCACATGCTGTTGACATTTCAAAGCACCTGCATAAAAATATTCTTTGTGTGTTTGGTATTGCCAAACTCCAAGCTTGCCACCCATAAAGCAATGGAATCAGTTTCACTTCTCAAGGTAATTAAACTCCTACTGGATGCAGAACATGTATTTAATCTGCTCCTTTCTCCCATCTTTCTCTCTTTTTTGATGACTTAACTGTAATTTATGTAACAGCTTGCTTTATAGGACTCTTGCATTCCTAAACACCAAGAAGAAGTTCACTACATTACTTTCTTTTTCCAGTGCTACCTTCACTGGAGTTTATTGCAGCGTTTACTGTGGTTTCTGACTGCAGGTTGTTTTTTCCACATTCCTATGAATTCCCAAGGGTGCATCCCTCTGTTCCCAGGAGTACTGATCTGATCCCATGAAGACTTTGTCAGTGATCAGTAATCCCATTGTGCACGTAGCTACACCTGTCCAGAGAGCTTCACTTCACTTCTCTCAGAAGGCCTGCTTTCTCCTGCAGCTCATGAGCCATCTCCACCAACCTGTCCTTTGCTGCAGGCTCCCCTGCCTGCACCATCATGGAAGGTGTTCCTCAGCCTGAGCTTCCCCTGCAGCTAAAGCTCTTATCCAGCCTCCTCGTTCTTGCAGCTCTAATGGCATCATCCTGGTTGCCAAACATTCCTGTCTTCTGATTATGATTTGACATTGCTTGTCAGACACTCTCCAACAACTTAAAAATATCTGAGCTGGCAGAAAGATTGGCAAAGGGCTGGCTGTAGCCACACATGGATTTCATGTTTGTTCACGAAAGGTGGAAAACATGTTCCTTAAATTCTGCAGTGTTGGTGTTTTTTTCTTCCTGAAGTTTCAAGAAAAAAAAAACAACCAACCAAAAAACCTAAACCGACCCCTTTCTCTTAGCTTTCTGTCTTTTATTTTCTCTAATTTAAACCTCTGTTAAACCATGATCTCTTTCCAACAAGGGGGCAGTTGGTGCTCTGTAAACCCTTGTTTGAAATCGTGAAAGCAGGTTTTGCCAGAGGACAAGCTCGGTAGAAAAACTAAGGCTAGACTTCTTTCTCTCATAAAGGAAACTCACCCTCTGGTGTAAATGAGCATACTTACACTAAATGCATACACTTCATGTACCAGCATGGTAGTTTCATCATACCACAGTGGTGCATGAGGCCTATCTCCATCAGGAATCAGCCTCTGTAGCTGCTGAACTCTCCTAAGGTGACTGGGGCCACGTATGCATTTATTTATCTACTTGCCAACATCTCGTTTCAGTGGTTCAGCATTGGATGAGTGCTTCAGAAAGTGATGAGCAGGTTATCTTTCCACACACGGCTCTCCAGGACTAGTAAATCCACATGGAAACTCGCTCAGCCTCTGTGCCTCCCATCGTGCCCACTGTGGAAAAGACGGCATGCCCAAAGCTGCTTGGGTGGGCAGAAACCTGGAGTGCTCCTTATAGGACTCCAAGTCCTGGGATTTGCTCCCAGCTCAGTAACTGTGCTGGTTTCCAGACTCCGAAACATGCCTAACATTCAGGTGAGCAGGAAGAAGATTCAGAAGACAGACAACAGGGAGAAAACCACCATGGCAGATCTGGATAACATGATGCTTGTCACAACATTGTTAACACCAAGTACACACCAATGTTTCCATAACAGGGAAAATAGAAGAGCGTGGAAGAAAGAAGAGGAACAGAATGCTTTGCAGACACAGTGAAGAGCTAAGAGTAGCTTCAGAAGAGGACATGTGTTGCAAGAGTCCTCCTGTCCTGGAGGTGCTGGCAGCCGAGGAGCCAGCTATGGTTGAGTGGAGATGAGGTCTCTCCACTCCTGGTGTGAGACTAACCAAGCTAGGGGAGCAAATTAAATATCATGCCCCTGCCCTAGAAACTGTGATACTGCTGTGAAATTTGCTTGCCTTAAGCTAATGAGACCAATGGTGAATCTAAATTATTGTCCTCAGAAAATTCACCTTCCTAAGCATGACTGCTTACAAACCAGTGGCATCCTATGGTCTGCTCAGACTTCGCTGCCTTAGAGGGGAGACTGACTGATCCTTTTCTGTCATTCTGAGGGGCATTGTTGGCCATGAGTGCTGTGTCCAGTTTTGGGCACCTCAGCACAAGAGAGATATCGATGTGTTGGAGCGGGTGCAGAGGAGGCCAACAAAGCTGGTCAAGGGACTGGAGAAGAGATCATATGAGGACTGTCTGAAGGAGCTGGACCTGTTTAGTTTGAGGAAGAGGAGGCTGAGGGGAGACCTCATCACTCTCTACAGCTACCTGAAAGGGCATTGTAGAGAGGCTGGTGCTGGTCTCTTCTCTCAGGTAATTAGTGACAGAACCAGAGGGAACAGCCTCAAGCTGAAACAAGGTAGGTTTAGACTGGACATTGGGAAAAAATTCTTCACGGAAAGGGTAGTGAAATATTGGAATGGGCTGCCCAGGGAGGGGGTTGAGTCACCATCCCTGTATGTGTTTAAACATCGCTTGGATGTGGTGTTGGGGGACGTGGTCTAGGGGTGAACTTGTAGAGTGGGGCCAGTGGTTGGCCATGATGATCCCAAGGGTCTTTTCCAACCTAGGTGATTCTGTGATTCTATGATAACAGTGGTGGTGAATGTGGATGAAGAGTTGGGAGTCCAAAATCTGTGTTCTGCCACTTTTCACTCTGGCGTTCATGGTCATCCAGGGAGAGCTGAAGCCCACTGTGGTTTTTGAGGAGGTCTACTTACTCTTTTTAATTGTGGCTTTTGAAGAGCTCCTTGGAAAATGTGGTATACTGCTTTTAGTTGTTGCAAAACCGGAGAAAAAAGATGAAAGGTTTTGCGAGCAGAAAACCCTACATTTATAGCAGACAGAGGATTTTGCTTCCTCAGTACAAAAGCCTAGATGTAGCTCCTATTAAAATCAATAATTGATCTATGTCCATTTACAGATACATCTACATTCATCTAGGCTGGCAAACCTCATCCCCATGTGCACATTTTCATCTTAAGCAGCTTGTACTCAAGCTGCCTGCAAATATACCTGCTCATCAAGTGGGCAACACTCAGTACATTCTAGGAATGAGCTGGGGCCATTTTTTGTGTGCTGCATGCCAAGGGGAAGACTGAGAAGACAGATGGAAGCTGCTGAACAGTTACACAGCTTGTTAGAGAATCATAGAGCCCTTTAAAGCTCAGGGTGCAACCAGGATTTACTTCTTGAGAAATGGCAGCAGTCCTCAAAGTATGTAGCTTCCATGGGCAACAGATCTGCCTCAAAATAAGCAGCACCTTAAGCGCTAAGGCTGAGCTCAAAATAAACCTTTTTTTTAAATTTATTTTTTATTGCTTAGATGCTGTAATATGGGACAAAGCTGAGCAAACATATTGTGACTCTCCCCTGTTTGGTGCTCCGTGTCCCAGATCACTGACTGTACAGCTACGCCAGGCTGCAGGTCATGTGCCTTTGGTTCCCTATATAGAGTAAAAAATCCTGCTATGTTAATGGCAGATCTGCGAGGAATTTCATTTTTGCTTCGTCTGGTTAATGAACCGCATCTTGCTCCGGGCAGTGCTTGCAGGGAGCTTGTAGGGAGCACGTTGCTCCATCACTGGATGTGTTCAAATCCAGGCTGGACGGGGCTTTGAGCAATGTAGTCTAATGGGAGGTGTCCCTGCCCATGGCAGGGAGGATGAACGAGATGACTTTTAAAGTTTCTTCCAACACAAACCATTCCACAATTCTATGACATTGCAAGGGCTCCTCTGTTCCAGCACTGGGCTTCTGCAATGTCTCTGCAGCAGAGGGTATCCCAGGAGCTGGGGCATGTCCCAGCTGAGGGATCCTGCTGGGACACCACGGCCACGATGGGCCGTGGGATGTCCCCCAGCATGTCACCTGGAGCTGGAAACGTGGTTCTGGGCGGTGGCAGCCTGTGCTTCTGCCAGCAGACCCAGGTCTTCCCCTTCCCCGGGAAGGAATTGTTGGTGTCTGCCTTGGAGTCCTGCTCTTGAGGGCACTTTGGGGTCTGTGCCTCTGAGGACAACCCCTCTGCCCCCCTCTTTTTCTCTCCTCCTGCTCTGCTGCCCCCCACAGCCCCTGTCACTTGAATCACGTATGGTCATGTTGCACCCACCACCTCAGTGGAGCTCCCCCGAGCCCTTCCACTGCTCTCGGGGGACACACGGGTGGCCGGAGCAGCGTGATGCACAGCCGACCGAGTCCACAGAGCATCTGAGTGATTCTTAGCTGCTAAATATTAGACAACATTAGCGCAGATGCTGCCAAGCCCAGGTGAACTGAGGTGGGCTTTTTTCAGGGGATCTTGGTCAAATTTCATGGCTGTGACAGGTAACGGGAGGCTCAGCAGTCTGCTCAGCAGCCCTCTCTGCTAAAGGAACTCTTTTTTTTGTTTTGGTTTGGTTTTTTTTTGTTCTCCTTGTTGGTTCATTTGTTTGTTCGGTTTTTATTTGCTTTCTTTTGTTGTGTTTTTTTTTCCAAAGCAAATGACCACAGTAGCAAAATTACTGTGAATCTTTACAAAGTCCAGTCTAAGCGTATTTTCTGCTAAGCGTGTTCTAAGAACCAGCTAATGGTTTTCTCTAAAACTTGCTTAAAAATACCTGAGTCTGAGTCAGACACCTAAGGTAGAAAACATCACCCTGACAGTTGGAGTCTGGGGAAGTTGCAAACAAGTAGAAACTAGATCTTACAAAAGGAAGTACAGGGCCAGCTAACGACCGAGATTATCAGCTCTTCCCATCGCTCCTGATGACAGAAGGAGAAAAGGTGCCCTTCTGCTTCCTAGGGAGGTTTCCAAATATGAAGAAAGGGGCTTTGTTTTCATCTGGGGGGGTAGAATTCAGCTGAGGAAGGTTAGCAGGGAAATGGAGACAGATGGGAAACCTGCAGCAGCTGGGGCACTGTGTGAGAGAAGCTGCCTGGTCAGGGTTTACAGTGTGTCTCCAGGAGCTAGAAAGGGCAAGATGCTTTTAGTTTTTGCTTCATTTAGAGCTGTTGTGTCCTCCACTGTAGCCTCTTTACAGCTTGCAGCTTTCAGATTAACTCAGACTGTCGTATTGAGCTTCCCACCATCCAGAAAAGTTGTCATCTTGTGGGAGTCCTGTAGGAAACGGGGAGGAAGAGAGAGACAGAATCAAGGAAAAACTGCATCATCCAGCCAGATCTGCATGAGGCCCAACATCTGTATCCTGGGATCAGATTTCTGCTGAGATTTCACTTGAAGGTAGTTTGTCCTTCCTGCTGGGAAGAGACCATCTGCCACAGGATGAGCGTGGCTGTGTTGGGGAAAGTTGGTGGAAAAGTGGTATGTAGGAAGGGGGGCCCCAGGTAGGCTCTGTTTCTTTGTGAGAGCCCATGTCCCAGCAGCATTTCCACTTGGGGACAACGTGATCTGTACAGCTCCTAAACTTGAAAGCACTGACATATCTGGATGACCTAAACCAAGTGAGACAAGTGAGACCTAAACAAGAAGTGAGATTTCAGGCAGATGAAAAGTCAGACCTGTGCCACAAGCTGTGAGAACCTGGCACCATGAACAGCAAGGTAGTATGGATGTGTAGGTTGTAAAATAGGTTGTACAAACTTCTTGCCAACTACGTGGCTGCAGCAAGCAAGGTGAAGCGAACCAGGTTTCCCTTTCACTCTTGTGTGGCCTCCCATTAGCCTACACCTTTGTGGGGTGTCTGGATGAAGTGCTAAAATCTGGAAATAGAAATACAGAAAGAAAAACTTGAATAAAACATCCAGGCTTGAGATCTGTGTTTGCATGCTGGCTGAAGGAATATTGAGCATTTCATAATCGAAGCTGAGCAGTATCCATGGTGGGTGATGGTGCTTCTGTGTGAGGATTCCAACCAGATATTGCACCACTGGCGTCAGCTGAAAGAAGCCTATTTTCTGGGTTTGTGTCCAACAGAATCACCAGATTCTTTTCTGATCCACACATTTTCAAGTGTTTCCAATAATCTCAGATCTTTGAATCATCAAATTAATTTCAATACTTTTCTTCAAATACAAAACAATCTTAACTGAGCACATTGGTACATGGTGAAATCGCTTCTCTCATAAGAAGAACAAAAATGGGATGGGATAGGATAGGATTAACAGTTCAGTTGGAAGGTACCTATATCAATCCTGTGGTCCAGCTGCTGGGCTGGTAGAAGTTCCTTGCAGTTGGGGAGTTTGCCAAAAGCATGCCCAGGTCATGCCCCCATCCATTTTGCTTTCCATTTACTCCTTCTGTTGTCCTGCAGAGTTTCTGAGGTGCCTGCATGAACTTCCCAGTTCTTCACACTACGTCTGTTTGCCAAGTGTTTACTTGACCTAAATTCTTTTGAAACCCATCATCTGCGACAACTTTAGCACAGACTTTACAGAACTGGGTAGCTGGTTAATAAATTCTGTGACCTGCCATTTTATTACCAGCAGTATAGGCAGTTATTGTTCTATTTTATTTTTTAACATTAGCTGTTTTCTTAAACAACATTTTTTTCTAATTAGAAGATTAAGCTGTTGCATATATGTCCTAAATTACTAGTTTCCTTTTTGGCCCTCAGCATAACACCTCTTCAGAAAGGTGTTTCATTCTAAAGACAATTGGGCTTCTCACTGAAGGATTACATCATATCTGGTAACTTGCTGGATTTGGTTGTCTGCTTTTAACACCAATTGTTACTGTGACACAATTAAAGGCAGACAAAATATTCTACCTGGTGCCACTGCTTACTGTAATTTCTCCATTTGGCATTCCCAATAAATTCCAGTTATATTTCCTTTATCCTGGATCTGTTTCCTTAAATAAGCAACTTTGACAGTCCATCTTGCTCTAATGGAGAAATTTCATAAATGTCCTCATTCTTTTGCTTGAAGATCAGTAACACTTCTCTAACATGATGTTTTATAATATGAAGAAAAATCTTCTATGGTAAAAGTAATTGAAGTACAACTGTCTAATTAGCATGCATCATATGAGCTAAATAACTGTTATAGGAAATTAATGAAGAGTAGACTGAACATTAAACTTGCATTTATGAATTACAAATGTGGAATTGAATGTGTGTGTAGTTGTAGATAAGACCCCTGCTCGACTATTCTAAGGGCATTAAACTTCCACTTAAGATGAGAGGAAGAAGGAAATTAGGAATCACTTCAGCTTCCCCAACAGGAACAGTGTCTCCTCCTGACCCTTGCGATGCTGAGCGTGAAATTTCTCAGAGCCCATTGGAAGCTAGGAGGTTCTCATTGTTCAGAGGAAACAGATCAAGAAATGTCATGAAATGAAGGCATGGCTTAATGCCTACCAAAATCCTCAGGCTGGGCTGATAGGCAGGGTGACCTACCTCATCATAGAATCATCTAGGTTGGAAAAGATCTTTAAGATCATCACATCCAACCATTAACCCTACTCTGCCAAGTCCACCACTAAGTCATATCCCCAAGCACCACATCAGTACAGCTTTTGAACACATCCAGGGACAGCAACTCAACCACCTTCCTGGGCAGCCTGTTCCAATGCCTGACAACCCTTTCAGTGAAAACTGTTTTCCTAATGTCCAGTTTAAACCTCTCCTGGTGCAGCTTGAGGCCCTTCCTTCTTGTTCTGTCACTAGTTACTTGTGAGAAGAGACCAGTACCTGCCTCGCTACAACCTCCTTTCAGGTATTTGTAGAGAGTGATAAGGTCTCCCCTCAGCCTCCTTTTCTTCAGACTAGATAGCCCCAGTTCCCTCAGCCACTCCTTGTAGAACTTGTTCTCCAGGCCCTTTACCAGCTTCATTGCTCTTCTCTGGACCCGCTCCATCACCTTGATGCCTTTCTTGTATTGAGGTGCCCAAAACTGAACACAGTACTTGAGATATGGCCTCACCAATGCTGAGTACAGAGGGACAATCACCTCCCTGGTCTTGCTGGCCACACTATTTATTATACAAGCCAGGATGCCCTTGGCCTTCTTGGCCACCTGGAGACCCTGCTGGTTCATGTTCAGCTGCTTGTCAGTCAGTACTCCCAGATTCCTTTCATCTGGACAGCTTTCCAGCCACTCTTCCCCAGGCATGTAGCATTGCATGGGGTTGTTGTGGCCCAAGTGCAGGACTCGGCACTTGGCCTTGCTGAAGCTCATAAAATTGGCCTCAGCTAACCTTGTGTTGGTATCTGCCTTTCCATTTCACACCAAATCCAACAGTGTGGTAGTCTCTGTTGACCATGGGAAATAAAGCACCAAACTACACAGAGTAAACTTGTATTTAGTTACACCATGCTGTTGATTCAAAAAAATAATCACCTGAATTCATGTCTCTACTTGTTCTCTTCACAGTGGTTGGAGAAACAAAATCTGCTGTGAGAGGTTGTATGTGGTTTATTTGACCAGCTGAAAGTAGCAAAAACCTGAAAAAATGGTTGGGGCTCAGAATCTATCCATCAGCTGTCATAGCCAGTCCAGCAACTGGGAGGGAAAAAAGAGAAAGAAGGGAAAAACCCCATCCCAGCCACCAGAATATCCCTTTTCCTTACCTGCCAGAACTTTGTTCTTCTGCCCAAAGAAGATGAGGGGTGTCAGCCCTTGAAAGTTGGTGTGAAATAAGAAACCATTGGACACAATACAACCACATATTAGTGGCCACTCCTTGCAAACCAAACTGAAGCAAATAGGATTAAGTCAGAGTAATACCTCATGTGATTACAGCTCATTGTGTTCAAATAAAAGCTGACGTTATCGTGAGCGATTTGTTTGCGGGTGGGGGTGGAGGAAAAGAGATGCTACAGCTTTTACTCACAGTGATTGCTATTTATGATGCTGTAAAACCACAGCAAATGTGTTAAATTCACTGCTACAAGCACGTATTGTGGCCGTAATAATTTATTTCAACTCTTAGCTGTATCTTTATACTAATAATACCTATAATAGTATTATTCTATATCAGTTCTTTCAGACATCAAAAACTTTGTAGATGTGCCACTTTGCAGATGTGGTAATTTGTAACTGTATTTGTAGCTCTGTAATCAATATGGGAACACTTTACGGTCACATCTACCTGCTGCTTTTACAACCCCCTTCTAAACAATTTCAATAGAAACTGAAGAGTAAATGTGACCGGAGCCCTCAGCCAACAAAACTGAGAAAAGAGAAGTATGTCAGTGCTAATTAACTCCAGCACCCTGCCAGGCCCTCCTCTCAGCAGCTCTGCAGGCTGTAGTATGCTTGCTGCAGGTTCAGTAGTATTCCCATTTAATTTGTTCAGAGAGGGTGGATAACAGCTCTTCCAGCAACAATTGAGTGCTGGTTAGATTATTATCGCCAAAACTGGTCCTATTGCCGGTAGTACTTGGGTCTTTCTCTCTTTGTACTGTTGTTGTTTTGCCCTGGCTTCTCTGTGCTCTGTAACCGTATCTCTTTCTCTCTAATGAGGCTCAGGAAATCTGACTGGGGGAGGGAAGAAGTCCTGAATGCAGAAAAGGCTTCAGGAACTTGCTTTATTTTGATTATTATTTGCATATTATTTATACACATTTGGGTTTATTTTTTTTAATTATTCTTATTTATTGTATTTTTCCTAGTGTTAATTTCAGTGGGTTTTAAACTATGAGCTTTATGAACTACTTAAACTATGCTGACACATAATCTATTCCCATCCGTTCTCTTTGGTTTTTTTTTCTCTACCCCACAAGGTACTTTACTGTTAAGTTATGATTATTCTGAATATTACTGCTTTCTTTGTAGCAGCAATATCCTCCCCCACACTCACACAAATCTGTGGATATCCTTGCTTTAGGGCTTTTTATAAGAATCTAAACTTAAAACTTGGTGTTGTTTGCTTGAATAGCCTTTTGACAAGCCAGAAAGGAATTCTGTCTGAGCTGTGTTGAGGAGGGAGAGCTGCAGTGTGACCTTGCTCTTGCTTCTTTCAAATGATAACTTCCAGGAGTACTCCTAAAATCAGCCCACCCTTATCTATATTTTACATTTAATAGTCTGAATTCCTTGAAAGTCACATAAACCTACTCTTTTGTTCAGGAGCACACAGCATGGTGATGTCTAGGAAAAGAAATTGAGATTGTCAGCACTGAAGTTCTTGGCTGCGTACCCAGACCAGGCTGATAGTGACTGAAGGATGGCTGTTTGTTTGATAAGACCATAAGACATTAATTTTTCAGTCATGACCTGTCTCCCAAATTTCAACTATGATGTGACCATATGTGTAACTGGTTCCCCTGCTGTCATTCCCAGCAGAGAGCCCTGGAAGCACTGACCTGTTCAGCAGGGCCAGCCCTGGCATGAAGCACATCCCTGGTGGCAATCCCGTGCAGGAGAGCTTGCTCTTCTCCTGCTGTGTATGTGCTGAGATTAACTGGGGGTGCAACCTTTGTTTATACACACCTTAATTAATGCAGTTTAATGGGGGCAATGGTGAACACCACAAACCTTGATGTTGGTTGCCCAATCACAGTGTGAATGGCAGAAAGAAACGTATCACAGCAAGAGCAGACTTAATCTGTTCCCCTGTAAAGCAAAGTTGGTAGAAACCTGACCTTGTCCACCCAGTGCTGAAGAAAGCAGCCTGCTGGCAGAGAAGCACAAAGCTCCTCCCAACACTTATCCATTGCTGTCGCAAAAGAGGTAGTAACATCACCTCTCTTACTGATTTTCTACGGCTTGAAGGCTCTTGGCATTGCTGTGGAGTCTTAAAAATAATATTGTTGTCCAAAGTAACTAAAATTCAGCCAACCGATATTTAAAGGTACTAAATACTTTTAGAAGTATTAAAAGGGGCGGGGGAGAGGGAGCGTAGAAGTGAAAAGATTTAGATAACAAAGCTAAAAAAAAAAAACACAAAAAAACGCCCACCAAAATGTCAAAACAGACCAAATGGTTATCATGTGGCAGTTTGGAGCCAGGCAGTTCCCTGCAGAACAGAACTGGGAAAACAACAGACCTTACTTCCTTCTGCACGAGCCACACCTTGGCTTGCCATGGAAATGAGTAACGCAGCAGGACTGGGGCTATCAGAGAGGACAATCCTTCTCCTGCCTCTGGGGGACAGAGTTGCCCCAAGTAAGAAGGTTGTCAGATATGTGTTAGTACAAACCCTGGCAATTTGATGTCCTCCTCTGCTTTCTTGCAATGTCTCGCATGTGCCTGGTTACAGATTCTAGGTACTCTATTGTATCACAGTTCTCTTTTCTCACTCCTTTTCAAAGACCTTTCCCACCAAAACTTGCCCTGACATCAGGTCACTCTTCTAGTTGCACAGGATACAGAACTGGTCTCTTCTTGGTTTAGGGAAGGGGTTTTTATCGCTGCTATTTCTTCAAGCAGTAGAACAACAGAGACTAGTAACTCATTACACTGACCGAATCTGAGCAGGTTTCTTGTGCAGGACGATGCTTTTTGCTGAGAGAATTCTATTGCCTTGGCAAAGGCACTGATTTGCCTTTTGGCTTCCATCATGCATATTTCCATGCCACAGCCTCAGGCTATGTCTTCAGATGTGCAGTGGACCAAGGCAACTAGAACTGAGTCCCAAGCTCCCAAGGATTTCATCAAAGATTTTATGACAGTAGCTGTCCGTCTCAGAGAGCGGGAGGAGGCTCTTTATCCTTATATTGAGTGTCAGCTGGTGAAGGCAGATCTCGTAAGTGAGTATTTAGCTCTCTTGCCATCGCTCTGTCCCCCAGACTCCCTGACACTTGTGAGAAGCATGCAAATAGTTTGCCTCATCCTTCGTTGAAGTACGCAGACTCACCCAATAGTCACTGTTACTGTCTAGACTTGTCATAGTGAGACCTAGTCATGAGACACATGACAGCATCTGCAGAAGTGACACCTCATGCCAAACTTCGTGTCTGTGTCATGCAAGAAAGGCTCAAATTCTTTACAAGCCTCTGAGACAGATCAGCATACTGGGATCCGAAGCTCTCTCTGTCTGGAGGGTGTGCTGCTTATTTCTCCCAAATGGTGCAGAAGATGGTGGGAGAGACTACCTTAAGCTGGCATGAAATTCCTCCCATGGAGGCCACCGCTGGAGATCTTGCCTAGTATCAGGCCCAGCTGTGGACAACGTGGATGCTTCTAGCCGAGCAGAAGGTGCACAGGAGGTCCTGAAGAGACACTCAAAAGCCTGTTCTTAAGAGCTAAAGCTCAGGAGTCAACCTATTCGCACTCCCATTTGACAATTAAACAAGTCACATTGTTCTTAATGCTTTGATGTCACTCCATCCCTGTGATGTAGTCCCCTGTAAGACTGAGGGCAGTCAGCTGCAGACCTCCCTTGTTCACTTGCCCTGCTGCAAGGCTCTCCAGAGCCTGCAGTCACACTTCTCCAGAGAGTTCCCTGGAATAAAGGCACCAAGGAGCTGTAATATTTACCACATGTAGGCAAGGCCATCTTGGTAGCAGATCTTGGTTGTTCTCTGCAGAGGGCACCATGTTCCCCGTGTCTGGTTCAAGACCTCCTGTGTCAGAGCCTGTGTCGGAGCTGCCATGAGAAGCTTGATTTTTGAACCTGGCCCCTTTACTTGCCCTTGAGGAGGAGCAGCCTCACCAGCAGCTGGAAGAAGTGAATTGGCTGGTCACTGGCTGGGACCCACTACGTGTGGTAGTGATCCTCTTCTCCGCCTCTAACAGCTTCGTGGATCCCCACCTTTGCCAAGCTCTGTGCTGATGCCAACGTGTTTGTTTGATATTCTCCTGTCTTGCAGTTATCTAATCTCCTGCCCTGGGGCTGGGAAGGCCTGAGAGGGCTGGTGTGTGCCCGCCCTGTTTCCAAGCACTCCTGAACACATTTATGAACACTTCCTCCATAGGTACTGCAGAGCTGAGGGTGTCTTTGTCTCAAAATATTGTAGATACATTGAAAAAACTTGGATCTCCAAGCCTTGCTCAAACTACTATTAGTTAATGATCTTCCTTTCAAGTGCAGGATGAAAAAGATCAATCACAGCTTTCTTTATTGCATGTGCTAGAGATGGTTTGTACACTTGTAGAGCGTGAAAATTATGTTGGAAACCCAGTTATGGTCCTCTGAGGTGAAATACCAACACTTTCACTCCAATACATAATTTTTAATCACGGCATAGTCAGAAGTCAGATCGTTTCCTGTGGCTTTCTGAAAAACCACTTCAGGTCAGTTGTTATCAGGTCACCAATATTTACACTTCTTTCCCCGCAGGCTAGCAGATTTCTTTACATACTTTATTTAGACACCATAGGAAGTTCTGTGTATTTTTGTTGTAATTACCAGATATATTGATTGAAGAAAAACACTCAATTCTGGCCAGGTTTTTATAAAGTGCTTAGAAGAAAAAGGTAAAGTTTTTTGCTTTGTAGGTCATCAAAGAGTAACAGTACTCAAGCTCCTAAAATGTCCTTTTTAAAACTCAGAAATAGGCAGGTCACTGCAGTTTCCACAGAAATTAAACAACTATAACTTGCAAGATTCATCAGCTGATTTTAAAAAAAACCCAAAACACTCCAATACCTACATGACAACTTTATAAGATTGTCAGTCCCATGCAGGGACTGGAGAGATGACTACAATAAACAACCCCCTCTCCCCTTGTTCCTGTAACTGCACCCTGTTATAATTATGCAAGAAATTAGCAATGTTTCAAGAACAGCTCTGATGTTAAGTGCGTGTTTTCAAAAGCATTTTATGTCACTGTGTAGGTTACAAAATTGCTATTATGCAACCAGAGAGAGAGGAGAGCCTCAGAGGCCGTGTTCTGTCGTAGCTCAGCGCATCGCCCCACTCACGCAGGCATCATGAGTGGGGCTGTAGACACAGGCAGAGGGCTGGAAACACGTGCTTACCTTTGCGAACCCTTCTGACCTTAAAACCAAATCTTTGTGAAAGTGGATTTAAAAAAAAATATTTCGGAAAGCCTTGAGGATAGTGTAGTGCACTGATTTTTATTTTTTTTAATGCCACAGCAATGTAGTTCGAGAGGAAAAACATCGGCAATGACTGTTCTTTACGTTTTATTACACGACTTTCCAAATAGCGTTGTGTTCCAGCAACTGGAAAGGAAATGGTGTGTGTCCTGCACGCACCCCCGCTCGCTGATGTTTGCGAGGAGCAGGTAAGGAACAGCGTGTCCGAAAGCAGAGTGGCCCAAACCGGTTCACAGCATTCCCGGTCACTTCAAACCGCGATACGCCGCCTGACCGAAAGCAGACCCCGCGCCACCGCCCGCAGCGGCGGCAACCCACCCGAGGCGGCCTCCCGGCAGCTGCCGGGGGAGCTCTGCGCGGCCGGCGGCCGCTGCTGCGCCCCAGGACCTCCGGGACCCCCAGCCGCAGTAGCCCCTCTGCCCCCGAGCGAGTCTTTGCGGCTCCAGCCGGGGGAAGCTCTGTGCCAGCGCGGCTTTCTTCTTGGCAGAAAGTTGTGCGGGTGCCCGCCCCCGGCTGCCCCGGGGCGAGGCGGCGCCGGCGGGGAGGTGCTGGCGGGTGACTGGCGGACTGGCCGCCTCCCCGGGCAGGCCGGCGGGCCGCGGCCGGGTTCGGGTCCGGGGCGGGGCGGCAGGGCCCGGCCCCGCTGATGTCAGCCGGGACGGGGGAGGAGGGGAGGGGAGCGGGGGAGAGGCCGCCCGTGTTCCGGGTCAGGCGCGGGAATGCGCGGCGGCCGCCAGCACCAGCGCTGCGCCCGGCGCCCCGCGATGCCCGTACGGGGAGGGCAGCGGCCCGCCGAGAAGCAGTAGGGGGACGCCCCCCCCCGCCCCGCTCCGACTCCGGTTCTCGCCCATTGTTCTCCCGGGGCCGCCGCGCTCGCCCGGGGCCGCTTCCCGCCGCCGGCGGCGGCGCGCTGGATGCGGGTTGCCGCCGCCGCCGACTCGCCGGGACCCGCGCTGCGCGGCGGCG
>JANVCC010000018.1:24478520-24573085 GCA_025345505.1 Todiramphus chloris collaris
TAAAATACCTGAAGGAGTAAAAAAGAAGAAAGCAACCCAGGCTCTTTGGCATTGCAGTGGAATCAAGAAGAGAAGTTGAAGTTAGATGGAAGATTTTTTTTAAATTTTTTTTTTTAATGTATATGGATCAGATTACAGGAGTGGCTAAATACACTGTAGGAATACATTTGTGGGTTTTTAGTTGGACTAGGAGGAATCCGGTGAAATACAACCACGGAAATGTACTTGTAGTATCTGTCCTGAGTACTTTGTGCCTTGTCAGCAATGCAGGAAGGCATTTTTATTACAGCTTTTTGCATGGACCTATGAGCTTTCCTTGTCATTTCCTTATTATTGTTTTCCGATAAATGGAATATAGTGCCATCATCTCAGATAAGTGTAGGATTGATTGATTCACTCTGTAATTTTTTGGGTACACAAATACAGCTGCAATCCTGGATGAGAAAATAATCTACTGAGGTTGGGAATGGATGGGAAGAGCCCTGTTTAACATTGCTACCAGCATATCTTTTTAAAAGTTCTACTACAGGGATCTGACTCGGGAGAGCAGTGGAAGATCTCTCTGTGGAAGATGGCAACAGGGTACACTGTTCCCTTTTATGTTAAAAGGGGAGTGTCGATGCAAAACATGGATACAGAATTGGAAGTAAGTGTGAAAAGCTGGGGTACACCATACCTCCTGCAGAGAAAACATGAACAAAATCATTAGGGCATATAATTAACAGTTAGGTCAGCATAGATCTTCGTGGTCGTTATGCCCTTAGTCTAGTGCAGTGCATTACGTTAGTCTTACCTCCATTATGTTTCTTCCCGTATGTTCATAAAGGCAGTAAAACAAAAGCAAACTGTTCTTGGGCTCAGTTTAGGACTGAACAAGTTGGGGGGGACTTGTTTAACTCTCAGTGTCTGGTTAGTTAGAATGAAGTCCTGAAGTTCACAGTGATCTGTGCTGATTCCTGGTGAATCACCTGTGGCTTGTGTGGATGCTGCAATATATCCCGTAACACTGATAAGGTGTTTGCATCACTGAGATGATTGTGATCCTCCTTAAGAAATTGCTTCTGTAAAAGGCTCACCTTGAAATAGTGAGGAAGAATCTCCCTGTAGACTCTGACTTGCAGCAGAAGTTGCCGTGGTTGGACAGACAAGGAGAACTCCAACTCCTCCCCTGCTGTTCATTCTACACATTGGTAGTTCCAGTCTCTCCTTCGCAGTGTGGGCAGTTGTGGTCTCAAGTAGCTATTGCACCAGGCAGCAGGTCCTGTAATACTTTTCTGAAACCAAGTCGATACTGAGTTCTTTTCCCTGCTTTGCCATGGGGCAAGTTTGAGACAGTGATGATAGCTTTATCTCTAGAGACATCTGCTTTCCTTCTACTTGCACAATTTTTTCACCCCTTCAAATGCAAGGCTTTCTGAGGCAGATAAATATCAGCAAGCGGCGTGTTGGAAACATGGACTTAATGCGTTTCTCTCAGGTTGATGGTGCAACTCGTGTTGGATGCACACGCTTCCCCCCTTCTGCCCTGTTTCTCCTTGCCCCTGTTTCTATTAAGCAGCAATGAAAGGTGGTCTTTGGTTGGTTTCCTCTAGTACACCAGTAAAAGAATATGCTCTATATGCCCTAAAGCCTCCGTTTTGAGGTCCAGAAGCCGTCTGTCTTTGTTTAATCTGCAGTCTTTGCTAGCGTACTTCAACTCGCTGTTCTTCTGGAGGACAGGAGAGCATGTTGTATGTTAGGGTGTTAGAGAGAGAAAAGCAACACAACAAACATGCACAAAAATCCCCTCAAAAGACAGCAGACAAAGAATTACTGTAGCGTCTCAATGGGAAGGAACCAGGAGAAAGACTTGGCAGTATTTCTGTGTTGCACGTTATGAGGGTCATCTGAAGTATCCAGAGGAGAAACAAGAGATACACTTTAAATGATTTTGAAAGAATTACTTTGTTGGTTTTATTTTTGTTGTGCTTAACCTCTTTCTAAGGGGGGAGGGGTAGCAAGGGTTTATCTGGAAGACATCTGAAAAGAAATGTCCCAGAAGCAGAGGGAGATACCTTTGCCCCCGTTACTTCCACTCTTCCTGTTGTTTGCTCCTTTGTTGCATTAATGCATATGTGGATCAGGAAAGGAACTCAGTTTTGCTGATCCCCTTTTCCCTACAAATACCTTTTTTTTCCTTAAGCTATACCTGTCAGCCTCTCAGGAATACAAGTTAATAATTTGTATTTTGTGGTATATAATTTAAATTTTGTGGTATTGTTTTGCTACCGCACAAGCATCTTTTCAGTTTCCTGTGTCAATACACTGATTCTTTCCCCAGGTCTCCTTAACTGCTCTGCTGGATACCTGGATCCCTTCTTCCCTTTCATCTCCAGTGATGCCACGAAGAAACTATGCTTGTGTTGACAACGACCTTTCCATAACCACTGGTGTCTCAGACTCCTTTGCCCCTGTTCATACTTTCCCATCCTCAATGCCCCAGGATCTTGCTTACTTCCTCCTACCTAAACAGCTCTGTCTGCCTTGTGTTTCTGTGCTTCATGTCCTGCCCCTTCTGTGCCAGATTCTCAACTCGCAAACATTTTTTTTGTCCCCTTTTCTTTGCACTCTGCTCTTTCCCCTTTCTTTCTGCTGCCTCCCATGCTCTCTCTTCTGCTCTTGCCCTTCATGCAGGATGAGCCATCCTGGTGGGACGTGCTGGAGGAGCTGGCTGTGTGCTATTAAGCTGCTGGTGGCTCTTGCAGTATTGAGGTCCCTCTAGCCTTTCTTGGCAGATGTGGCTGTTTTCCCACAGAACAGCCATTTCTAGCTGTCAGCATGCTTCTCACCACTAACGCTTTACAAGACAAATTAAAAGAGCTGCACCCTTCAGTCTCAAAAGGAAGGACTTTATATACGGCCACTGGCAGAGTGTGGCTCGTAACGTAAAGAGTTGCTCCTTCTGTGTTGGATCCTACCTACCTTCTGTTGCATATTTGCTGTATCTGCTTTGAGTGGAAAAAAACCATAGTACGCGGTCAAAACCAGTGTGCATAGAGCAACTTAAAAACGTAGTTTGTGGTTTTGGTTCCCCCCAAACCTGAACTATTTTTGTTTTCCTGAGGAGTGGAAACTTGAAGGCTTTTTCAACTCAAGCAGTAATGTGTAGTATATCATTTGCTCCATGTCAAAAGCTATACATCCCCGAAGAGCAGGCTTTCTGGCAAATTGCTTTGATGGAAGAAAGCAACACATTCTGCACGATGCATTTCAATAGCTTCTGTAATGAAAAGCATCAGATATAAATAAAATGCTTTCAATTCTATAAATCAGTCTGTAATTGATGAAATGTTGTTTCCTACTCCTGTACATTAGAATTTAAGGGCCAATACATTCTGTCAACTTAATTTCTCTGTGCCTGGAATTTCCTGTGCAAAATGGAATCTCTGCATATTTTTTTTTCCCACTGGTTAAAAAAGCAGAAATATCTTATGAACCTTTGAATGCAGTATTATATTTTGGCTTTTATATTCAATCATTAGCATTCTTTGCATTGGTGGGTGGTGGAAATAGCTTCTAACTCTTGTTTTGCTGCTGTTTTGTCTTGCTGCTGCTCAGTTGTTTTACTCAAAGGATAAAAACCACTTTCCCATGAGACTTTTTGCAGATGTTGTCTGTGTGAAAACTCCGGTGGCAAAAAAAAAAGAATTCAAAATTTTATGTATGCACTTAGTTTAGCTTAAAGAGTCTGCTGAACTCTTTCTTCTTTTGGGAATGATTTTTATGCAGTTTGTAAACCTAATCTGATGCAGCTCTGAATCATTTCACTTCTCTGTTTAAGCATACAGATTTTTATCTGTCACCTGTAATTTTTCTTCTTGGTGTTACATGCTAAAGCTTTCCTGTAGAGTTACTTGACTGATGTGAGACCCCTTCCCTGAGGGACCTGGTTAAACCCTGGCCTCCTCCTGTGCCCCAGTTTCTGTGTCAGAGAAGCTGATGGTGTGCTGCTGCTTGGCATTTTGGCTTAGGCAGTGTCTGTATCTCTATTATGTGTTGTGTTGAAATCCAGGGTGCTGTTATCATACCAAAATCTTGTGAAAACTCCTTAAGAAGCCCCTCACTTCTTCCCATACCACACCTCCTTCTCAGGAAGAAACTTTTTAGACTGAATTTCACTGTTCTACTGCCATAGTTTCCCCATTATGCAACCATAAGCCTGAAAGATGTTTTCTTGGTCAATGGTTGGTAATCTTCTGTGGAAAGAGATGATATCATACTATACTTGTCTTTTAAGTTTGTGCTTGCAGATTGTAACCATCCCTTCTCAAGATGAAAGCATCTAGAAGCTTTATTTCCTTTTTCCAAATGTATAGGTGTCAGTGGGAGCACAGGGATATGGTGGGATCTCACGTGAATGGAGTGTTGCAGTGGATGAATACAGGCTCTTTAAGAAGGATGGTCCAGGAAGGCAAGGACAGGGAGTTGCCTTTCATGTGAAAGGGCAGTAGGGCTATGAGAAGCTTTGCCTCGGGATGGATGATGGCCCCACTGAGAGCAGGTTGGGATTAGTAGGTAACATTGTTTTGGGTGTCTGCTGTAGACTGCCTCATTGGGAAGAAGTAGTGGATGATGCCTTCTTCAGGTTACTGGAAGAAGACTCATGTTCACAGGCCTAGGTCCTCACGTGGGTCTTGAACCACCCTGACATCTGCTGGAAGGACAACACAGCAGGACATAAGCAATCCAGGAGTTTTGTGGAGTGCATTGATGGTTTTGTAACACAGATAATCAGGGAGTCAGTGGGCAGAGGTGATCTGTTGGACCTCATATTTATAAAAAAGAAAGGACAGGTTGAGATGTGAAGGTCAGGGCACTTTGGCTGTAGTGACCATGAGATGGTGAAGTTCAGGACCCTGAGAGAAGGAAACAGAGCAAAAAGCAGCATTATAACCCTGAACTTTTGTCATGTTCAGGGATCTGCTTGGAGGTGGTTGATAAGAAAGATATTTATGCTGTCATTCAGAGGGGCATTGATAGCCTGGAAAAATGGGCAGACAGAAATCTCATGGAGCTCTGTAAAGAGAAATACAAAGCTCTGCATGCACTCCCCATTCTCCGGTACAGGCTGGGGGCCAACCATCTGGAAAGCAGCTTTTCAGACAAAGGTCCTGGGTCATCTAGTGGATGACCACTGGACTTGACCATGAGCCAGCAAAGTTCCCTCTTGGCAGAAGAGGCCAGCGGTATCCTGGGCTGTGCTAGGAAAAACACTGCTATCAGGCGATCTTTCCCCTCTGGCCAGCGTTGGGGGGAGCACAGCTGGAGTACTGTGTCCAGTGCTGGGCTTTCCAGAAAGAGAGGGCCATGGATATACTGGACTGGCTCCTGCAAAGGGCCACAACGACTATTACAAGCTTGGAGCATCTGCCATGAGAAGAGTCTGAAATTAGCCTTGAGAAGTAACAGGCGCATGGGATTTTACTGGTCTATATAACTACCCCATGAAAGGGCATAAAGAAGACAGAGCAAAACTCTCAGGGATGCCCTGTGACATTGTCAGAGCCCTTGGGCACAGACTGAAACATGAGGAATTTGTCTGAAATAAACCACCACTTTTTTACTGTGAGGCAAATGCTGTCACAGGTTGCCCAGAGAGGTTGTGGAGTCTCCATCATTGCGGATGCTCAAGACCTGACTGGACATGGTCCTGGGTGAACTACTTTAAGTGACCCATGCTTTGAGCAGGGGGTTTGGATGGACTACATGATTTCCAGAGGTCACACTCAACCTCAACCATTCTGTGATTCTGTAGAGGACATATCAAGGATTTTAACTGTCTTCAGTTTTGATGTTTTTAATGATGCAAACAGAATTGCTGTGTTGTTCACTGTTTATTCACCCTCAAATGCTTAATTGCATCTTTTGCTTTTTAACACTGATAGCGTCGTGGTGGTTTTGCAGATCTTGCTGCAAATCCTTGAAGAAATACCACAATGTGATACTGCATGAAACGGAAGCAGGCTGTATGCACATGGTAAAGGTAGTTTCACTGAAAGTTTAAGAATTACTTTTCTTTCCAGTATGACAAGTGCTATGTAAAATATTTTCTAAGAACACCTGCAACTTTACAACTTCGGTGTCTTGAGAATACTTAGGCTTTGTAAAAAACTTTTGTGAGCATAGCCAATTAGTACTAGTGTGCAACATGTGCTTGAGTTATTAAAATAAATAATGGTTTCTGGAGAAGCAACACTGGATCCTTGTATTAACATCCCCCTAAATACAGAACACTCTGTTGAAGGCTCCAAATAAATTTATTACCAGATAAATACCTCTGTTTTATTCTGCTAGCTTCCAGGTTATTCTTTTGTATTGCTTTAGACTTGAAAAAATTCTGTTTGACATCAAGTTTGAAGGACCACAGTCTGACTGGAGCTGAGGGAGAACGAGTCTGGTATTCCCTACAACGTCTGACTTCCCTGGTAATATCCCTGAGATCATTCAGAAGATTCTGAAGTCTTTTTGGTTTGAAATACTTTCTAATGGCAGGTTTTCTTGTTGTAACAACTGAGTTCTACTGTTTTTTTTTACCTCAGTTAGAATAAAGTAATTAGGCGTTTGTGTTTCAATACTTTGAACTTTTTTTTCCTGTAGGGGGTCTATTGTTGTAGTAAATTGGTAGCACCCTCTTCTCCGTGTGATGTACACAGATAAATCAAGGCTTGTGGGCAGAGACGATACATCTGTAGCTCTGAAATAAATTTTATGATTATACATAGAGAGTTATTTTTCTAATTATATCAGTTGGTCTAAAAAAAGACGTAACCGCCTGCCAACAGTCTTGTACGCTGGAAAAATACACAGTACAAATTCATTAGTGAGATTGAATGTGGGGTTTTTTGTTGTTGTTGGTGGTGGTTGTTTGTTTCTCCAAATGGCAAATGCATTTAACTGCAATGAATCCATATTTTGTTGTAGCAGATGTTTTCTGGCCTCTCTTAAAGGCAGAGATAGTCCCTTCCACCGCTGTACTCTAATGGCTGTGGCGTCAAGTGATCCTTAACCTTTGTTACCTGTTCTTAATCGACATAAAAGAGAAAGCAAATCCTTGCCTGCCAGGAAGCAGTATGAGGCAGCTTGTTCAATGCATCGCTCAGTAGAACAGCATTTTGATTCAGTGCTGCAGCATATTGGGTTTTTCAGAGTGGATAGTCCCTTATTTTTTTATAATGGATGGTAACAACTGACAGTAGGACCTGCAATTGGCCCGTCATTGACTGTAGCTCAGAAAATGGTGGGTGCTTTGAAAATAGGTAGACGTTGAATGCCAGCTTCAGTGAAGCATAGGCTGTCATTTTTGCTGTTTCCTTTAGACCCTTCTGCTGGGTTGATCCCTCATACTGCTCTTTAAAGCATCCACTGGATGGGGGGGGATAGCATTTGCAACATCTGGTTCTGTTAAGAGTACATGCCCATGAACTGTTATCTTTTATTAATAATTTCTCACCATGAAATCTAGTAATTTCATGAATGTTTTGTATGGATTCCTGCTTGAATGTGTGCCCCTATGCCACTAATATTCATGATGACAAAGTTGGCGTTAGGATGGTGCAAGACTAAAGTACAGTTTCAACGTATTCCACAAACATGGCCTGGGCGTGTGAAACAATCTTTGACCATGCTAAGAATCTGTAGCAGTTCTGGTTTTGACGTGAAACATGTGAAGATAGAATTAGAGACCTCAGCTGTGTGGAGCAGTTGTCCATTTGCTGGCTTGCTCCCTAGCAAGTGGGCAGGGGTCTGCATACCATGGTCCATCATCAACTGCTGCTGCAGTTTGACTCAGGAACTGCTTCCTGCTGAGTTTGACTCAGCAACTGCTTCCTGGCTTGAGAGGAATTCCATTAGTTGCTGCCAGTAATGCTTTGATAGAGGGTCATCAACTACAAGATGACTCTGCTGTGCTGCACTGTGAATTAGACCCTGCCCTCAGAAATAGTTTCAGTATCTCAGTACTTTACTTGCAAATTAAAGTGTTTGGCCCAAAGGATCACATGGAATCCGTATTTGTGAAACCTTGTTGCCCTCACCAGCTGTCCCTGCTTGCAGGTGAAAGCAGGTGGAGTGACTTGATGTTGATAGCAGGTTTTGTGGGAGATGCCAAGCTGATAACACCCATACTAAACTTCACTGGACTTGCTGGGAGCTCATTACACACTTCATGAATCTGGAGCAGGATCCAGCTTCCTCAGCATTTCATTGTGCAGCTAGTTAGGATGTGCGTCTAGAAGAAGATGTCCGCTTTCAGTGCTCTTGCTGTTTATCCTCAGTTCTTCTGCTTTTGCTACTGATGGGTTTCCCTGGCATGGATTTTAAGACTGATGTACAGGATTGCACCCTAGAAAGAGTTTTTTGCTTACAAGTCGTGGTTTTTGACTGGGGGTATCTTGCGCTCTGGAGTGGAGGGCAGGGTGTGTTACTGTGTATTACTCACCATGAAATCTAGTAATTTTATTAATGTTTTGTATGGATTCCTCTTGCTACTGTTGAGTGTTAAGTGTGGCTATGGCTCTTGTCGGCTCCAGGCTGGTAGGTCCACTGGCTGACTTTGCAGGAGAAACAGTGGCTGAAATTCAACCAGTTGGTTAGTGAAGGGCATGGAAGTGTCCTGTCCTTTTGGAATTCTTAGCACTGAATGTCCCCTATGGGTAGACTTTCAAAGAGTTAACTATTGATGACTTCTACAAAAGAAGATTGGGAAGGAATGAGGAAAAGCTTGCCCTGCCCTCTGCTCTTCTGACAAACAAAGAGGGGAGGGTATTTGTATGTATGTCTGTAGCAGAGCCCAGTTATTAAGCACATCCCCAGGAAGCAGAACACTCAAATTCAGTGGTACTTCTGCCTTACGTGACTCAATCCTTGTTCTCCTCATAGTGTCCTGACCACCAAGCAGCATGTTTGCCTGAAAAAAAAGTTGGACTTCCCCTACTGTTTTTCTGAAGCCATGCAATAGTGCAGACAAAAAGCCCACCAACTTCTAGGGACCAAACGCAAGTGATTCTGTAGTTAGTGACTGGGGACCTCGTTGGAGAGTGTTGTGTCAGCCACGGTGAGAGGTTATTTCATGGATTTGATGCCTCCAAGGAGAACATGTAGTTGGTGAATGAAAGTGAACAAATAAAGTGAAGGCTTTCCCTGTTGTTTTTGTTTTACAACATAGGAAAAGAAAATGGAGCCTCAAGTAAGATTTGAAGCAGGTGAAATAAATAGAGATGGTGTTTGAGAAACAGGACCTAGTAATGTGCTGTGTCTTGCTCCTATGCTTGATTCCTGTTTGAATATAATGCTGTTATTTCCTGAAGAAGCCTTAAAAGCTGGGGCAGCATGTGTATGTTGAAAATCCTTACTGGTGTTTAAGGGAAACCTGACATTAGAGCAGATACTCACGAATTTTTCAGCTTGTCAGCAACAGCTCAAGTGCCTACACAAAGAAGAAAAAAAGAAACAAAAAAACCCTCCTTCTATCCTGTGTAAATATAACCCTGAAACTGGAGTTAATTTGCAGTTTTCTTCCTTCTGTCCCTCTCTGATTTGATTCCTGATGCTCATGCTGGCCCATCTCAAAAAATTAGGCAGTGGATTTCATTGAAGTCTCTATTTTTAATTCTCATTGCTAGTAGTGGCCTTTTTATGGAAACATTTTACTTAACACAGTAAGCCTTTAGTTATACTGCTTGTGCCAAATGGATGTAAAGTTTGACATGTCTCTCTCTAGCACTGGAAAGGCTCTAGAAGTGAGGTGATGTTCCTCCTCATAAACAGTGTTAGCTACAAGTCGGTCTTATGTGTCCTTCTCTGTTTTTTATTTCAATTGCCTATTGTTTTCTTCTAGTTTCTTTTTAATTTTTTTTTTTTCATAAGCAGAGGTGCTGAAGCATTTGGGCAAGATCTCAGGCACGAGTGGTTTTGGTTGCCTGAGTGAAAAGGCATTTCATTGAAAGAAAGCCAGTGACATGATGTTTTGGCCACTCCTGCAGGAGAAAGTCTTGAGTTTTATCAGTTCTACTAGTTTGGCTTAATTCTGTTAGCTTTTATTTCTAGAGTTGAGAATACCCATGTATAGATACATATATTTATAGTGGTATTCTTTTTAAAAAAAAAAAAAAAAAAGTATAAAAAAATGAGGACTGTGGGATCACACTGTTTGTGCTTTTTGGTGAGTCACACACTTATCTCTTAGTTTTTTTCTTCCGTTGGCTGACATTGACCCAATTTTGTCAGAATTAAGTTTTGGGGTTTTTTAAAATACGTGGCTGGATGGAGGAGAGAGACTTGATTAGAGAAGGGCTCTATTCAAGATGTGTGTTCTTAGAAAATCCATGTAAGAGAAGCCGCTATAAGTTCTTTGATAGCAGGAAAAGCTTCAGTTGAAGGTTGGGAATTACCACTACGTAAAAGTCTGTAGGCTTCTTTAGTGCTGATGCCCGTGGAATTATTTATCTCATTGGAGCACTATTAATTAGGCTGCCTAAACTAAGCAGAGCATTAAAAGTGTTGCCAAGATACTCGCAGAGACGTCGGGCCGGCAATCAAAACCTGCTATTACAGCCTGCCGGGTGGATGTGTTGCTCTGGCCAACAACCTCAGTGCACTTTGGTTCGTGGTAGAGCTTTTCAAATAAGAGGCTGACCTGTGTCTGATATATTGAGTTAGGAACATGTTTCTGGTTGGTATATATTTAAGAAGTTACAGATATTTGTAAACACAAACAACAATTTCAAAGAAATACCGTTCACATAACTGCAATTTCTGATTTTACCTAGGAAATGTTGTAATTCAGTAAAAAATGTTACACAAGCTAGAAATAAAGGTCCCAGCTAATTTTTCTTTTAAGCAGTCAGTTAAAGAAAGGAAAATGCCTTTAAATACTGTGTGATGTTGATTGTTGCACACATGGGCTCAGCACATTTACGAAACACATACCTCACTGGTGTGGTGGGGGCCCTCCGACCTTCTCAGCCATGCCCAGCCCATAAGAGCTTTTTGATGTGCCTTCTGTCTTTTTAACCATGTGCCTCCTCTCTTTTCTCACTTACCATTGTAGAGCATCTCTGGCAAGGACAACTGTTGCTTATGAGAAGATTTGTAGTAGAACATCAATATTTATAAGTGTCGTGTAGTTTAGCAGCTACACACTGGCTGAGAAACGCTTTTTGACAAGTATTTATTTTGGACGTTGTTAGGACAGATTGGGATCCCTTCTGTGGAACGTACTCCTGCTGTGCTTTCACAAAAGTATCTTTAAGTGTTTTTGTAGGCTGCTGATGGATTCTTGGTTTAGTCATATTAATAAATATTTAGCAAAAGGCATGCATTTGTTTTGGAAGGTAAAAAAATGTTAATGGTAGGAAAATGCAGTTCTGGAACCCGTGAGGACAAGAAGGGTTAAGAAAACATTTGTGACTATTTAGATTGTAATATATGTTTTTAGTGATCTAGAAATGCAGAGCTGTAAAGGTTTTTTATCTTCCTCTTAGAATTTCAACTCTGTTATCAAAGAACTTTAATACTTGGGGAGGAAGGAGTGCCATTCTGACTCAGAAAATGGCTTTGGATTTTCACATTCAGATCTGGTGCATCTTTTGACTGCTGAGTGTTTATAAAAACTATTGAAAGCTCTGTCCTTTTTATTCCCTAAAAGGACTCCATGTTTTTGAGGGGAAAAAACCATTCATTTCAATTGTGTTTTGTATTTCTGTGACAAGGAACAACAGTGTATGTTGGTGCTGAGGTTGCAATACCTTGTCCTTAAAACCTGATTTATGATCCTGCTTAGAGAAGACACTCAAATTGAGGTTGAAAACCTGTATCATAATACAGATCCATCAGAATGTGCTTTTACCCTGTGTCCTGGTAAGATGCTTGTCTTACTGCCCCTTTTCATGTCAGTCTAAGCTGGAATGGAATGACATTCAGAGCACATGCTCCAGTACCGAGAAAGGATTGCAGGAAATTAAATAGAAGCAGATGCCCCAAACTTACTAGGATCTCCCAGTTACCCCGAGGGGCAAAACCCACAAGGGTGTGGGCATGTGTTCCCACTGCTGGGCAAAACTGCCTGTGGAGTCCAGGGGCACAAAAGTCTTCTTGAAATTGGAGGAGTCTGTCAGTTGTGGTCAAGATGACTTGTGTATGAAGTCATTTAGTTCTGCAGAGATCCTCACCACTTGCAGTCACGCTCGTTCAAAGGCCTGCCCTGAAGAGAGGAAAGCTGTGATAAGAGCTCCCCAACTTTCCTGGGGATGCCTACATCTCAGTAGGGTTTAATGACCATTTTGTCTTTTCATCACTGGCTTCTCCCGGTGCCTGAGGCTGAATGAAACTTGTAGCTTGGCGTGTCTCCTTTGATGGCTGTTTTGTCCTGAGGGCTGCCAGACTCTCTGAGCCCATAGCTGGGGGTCAGGGAAAATTAGCATCCTGTCTGCATTGTGTGCCTGTGCCTTCATCACTGACTTGGGTTCCTCCTCGAGCTGGGAAGACCTGGAGTTGTGAATATCTCACCCAGCTTTCATTAGTCCTGAAACTGGGCTGCAGAACAGAGGGTGTGTTAGGCTAGAGAGAAAGTCTTCCTGAGGGAGTCTGGCTCTGTAACCTGGTTGGTTATGGTGCTCGTTGGTGAAGAAGACCTTGGCAGCCCTTCTCTGTGGGTTTTCTGGATCATCCTTTAGAAGTGCCCCTCTGTTAACTTCTTAACGAGCCTCAGTGTGTAATTAGGATGCTTTTAATTACTCTGCTGGGTAACCTCACCCCATTATTGGTTTTGAAGCAGGCATTCTGGACTTCTCTAGCGTCTGTCTGCAGTGATCTTTAATAGAGAGCTTTACAGACTTTTTTTTTAATAAATTTTATTTTTAGGTAAAGCAGAGATTACAGTCTGTTTGCATGTAGAAAAATTAAAACAAAACATTCATGCTGATGCAGGTCTGAAAGAGGTCTGCAGAACTGATTTTAAGCAATGACTTTAATTAGCTCACATTTTGAAAGCAGCTTGCAGTTACTGCTTATCGTTTATCTTGCTTATATGTGAGTTCTGTGAATATTTTTCTTACAAGGAATTTTTTCTTTCTTTCAGCCTTTCTTTCAGCTTGTGAAGTTACGGAAACTTGGACTTAGTGATAACGAAATCCAGCGGCTCCCTCCAGAAATAGCAAATTTCATGCAGCTGGTGGAACTTGATTTGTCTCGAAATGGTAAGCTCTAATGTTAATTTGTTTGATTCTCATAAAACTGGGTTAGTAGGGTTTTTCTGTCTCTGAAGTTGCTATCTGTGTCCTGCAGAATGCTTTTCTGTGTAATTCATGGGTTTGCCTGTAGCTCTATTTTGGGAGGAGGGAAAGAGCAGAGGAAAGACAGTGGTGGAAATACAATAATAAAATAAGGCTTGACTGTAGTTCTGCCTTTCTGAGAGCCTTCTTTATTTTCCAGTTAAAAAAATGTTTTACATCCGATTTTCATCTGTGTGTCTGTCACAATGTTGATTTCTCTCCCCAAGTTCTCTGAAATGACTAGAATTTAAGAAGAAGAAAAAAAAGGTTGAAAGAAATAAAGCTCCTTTCTGAAGGCTGCCTATGGGTTAGAAGCCCAATTCTTTATCTTTGCTCTCCTCTTTACCTGTGATTAGCAGGAGACAGAGTGCTGGTAATTCTGGTTGTACTTCTGGAAGAAGAATCAGTCTGTTTGCCACCGTCAGAGATAAATTCAAAAAAGGATGCTGAGAGAAATGGTCTTTTAAAATTTGTTGTTGGATACCACAAGGGCTTATTATTTGGTTATGATGTTTGCTGCTTTTATTGTGCCGAGCTGTGATGGGAGTGAAAACATGTATTTTTAATTTTGTATTTTTTTCCAGGTAGCCTGGTGAATTTACCAGTTCTACAAGAAGTTCAGGGGCTGCTGGGTCACCTTTAAGCAGCCTTACGATCCAGTGATCTAGAAACAGTGAATTGGTGTTACCAAATTAGAGCAACTGTCAGCTATTTTTGCCTCCTTATGCACAGTGGTTATAGTGTGTGCACAAAGTGCTCTCTGAGGTGTGATGGATGGGGTGGAAGAGAGCAAGGTTGCCTAACCTTGTGAATAAGTGAGGGATATAAATAAATATTCAAGAGAAGAAATAATGTATCGGGGAGCCTTTTTTTCTCTATGGTTTAACTTCACATTGACCCTTTGCCACTGAATAATATTTAGCAGCCACTGCACCTTCCAGTAACTACCTGAAATTTGCAGCTCTCCTTTATTTCTTTGATGCTTTTAGTGCCGTCTTTATCGGATGGTGTAATTGATGAAGCATAATGAATCTCCAGGCAGTTGCTGAAAAATTTCTGTGAACCATGTAATTTTATTCACATTTGCAAAGCCTCGTGAGAGCAGAAAACTGGGGGGGGGGGGGAAGCTGAGAGACAGAAGAAACACATTAGTTAAAACATTTTAGAAATACATGATCATTAATTGGCATGGTATTTTGGCTACTGAGTTTGGCTGAGTTGGGTGCTGTCTGTGACAGACCTTACACAAAAGGAAACCCTCTGTTGGCTTCGTAATTCTCTTTGCAACTGAATAACCAACTGCAAAAGAGCTGGTGGATCAGAGCCATGTGAACTCTTGTCGGCCTGACTTGGAAGTTGGCTTGAGAGCTCAGCTGTAACAAGAACAGATGGCGTGAACATTTATGGTTGGGTAGGTCTGTGTGTGTCGTTAGGAGTTACTTCACAGGGAAGTGTTTTCTCGGGTGGTGGGTTGGACTGGTGCAGGTGGCAGGGAGCAGTTGCTTGCCTATATCCAAGGTTCAGTGCTAATGTCCCATTTTATTGCATTACTTTCTCTTCTCTGTGGTTCATTGCAGAAGGTGACTGATACTGCTTCCCTCTGCTTAATCATGTCATAGTTACTGTAGGCGTTGACTCTTCAAATGAAGTAACTGATGTTACTTTCTGCTGTTTGGTCACGTTATGGTTGTCTCACAGCTCTTCAAATTGAAAGGCAAAACGCACACTGTCTGGGATGCTGCAGGGGAAATTCACACATGAGTTTGGAGGCTTACAGTATTTTCATTTCTTAACTTTGTGTTTTGAAACCGGCGTCCAATGTGTGAGATTTTCAACCTGCCACAGGTTTCTCCTGTTCGGTGGTTTGCGCTCCATCAGTTTTTGTTGTTCTAACTACCAAAGTACTTAGAAAAAAGAAAAATAGGAACGCTTTGTATTCCTTTCAGGCAGAGAAAAACAGCCCAGCTTTTCAAAACGCAGTATGCTGCATGAATAGGAAAGTGTGATGGTGACGTCTGAACTGGGAAATAAGAGATCATTGTTCTGTGTTTTTTGTTGTTTTAGCTGTCCGGTTCGGTGCACTAATTGCTTTCAGTTCTGGCCATTCTGTTTCCTCAAGAGCTTAAAAACTACACATATAAATTCACGTAATGTTCTGTGTGCAGGACTAGCCCTTTGTATTCTAACTTTTCATCACAGGAGGAGGAAAGGGTTCTGAATAAGCAAAGTACTTCCATTTCCCTCCTAATAAAATGGTAACGTATCTTCCTTTCTCATGCTTTCTAACCCTTCGGTCAGCTTCTGATCTTTGAAGCTCCATGAGATGGTGTGTATGTTGTGCAGCTGGACTTGGGTGCCCTTCCAGGCTGCAGTGGCCACCTGCGTTTCGTACAGTGGTGATGTGTTGCATCTGGAGGTGGGACTGACCCCTCCAGGCAAGATCGCTCTTTGTGCTTCGCAAGTGGCTCTGGATGCCTGTGCAGTGTGGTGTTACACGCTGAGTAAGTAGCCCTAGTTGATAGGCACACAGGAAAGGTGAACAGGGAAACTTTGTGTGGCTTGCTTAAATGCCCAAGTGTTTTAAAATGCCTGAGACATGCTAGTGTATGTTAAAAATGTGTTACGTGATTAATCCTTTAAGCAGTTTTCGGTTAATAAGTGAATCTAGAAGCATGAAAATCCTTCATGGTGAAATTCAAAAACCTTCAGCAGAGGTAGACTTGATGCTACAGTGATCCTGGGTGTTCGGGAGAGAAGATGGGAGGGTAAGGTGAGAGCCTTTGTGGTGCAGAAGCAGAAGGATCTGGGGGAGTCTAAGAGCTATATATCTTAAACTTTTCCTGCATTATTTGCATGTTGATGCTGTTTCTTATGCCTCTGCAAAGCTGTGTGCTCATGCATATTTTCTAGGAAGTGTCCCCACTGTGCTTTTCTAGTCTGTCTAAGGCTGTTATTTGAGCAAAAGTTGAGTGGATGAATCAAGGATGGGAATATCAGAGGGCAGGGAAGCTGTGCTAAGAAGGCAGTGTAGTGTTGGCTAAACACAAGAAAGACATGGAACTGATGGAGCAGGTCCAGAGGAGGGCCACAAAAATGGTCAGAGGGCTGGAGCACCTCTCCTATAAGGACAGTCTGAGAGAGTTGCAGTTGTTCAGGCTGGAGAAGAGAAGAGAAGGCTCTGTGGAGACCTTACTGTGGCCTTCCAGTATCTGAAGGGGGCCTACAGGAAAGCTGGAGAGGGACTGTTTACAAGGGCTTGTAGTGATAGGATGAGAGGTGATGGTTTTAAACTAGAGAAGGGTAGATTTAGATTGGACATTAGGAAGAAGTTCTTTACTATGAGGGTGGTGGAACACTGGAACAGTTTGTCTCTGCCACTTGGTCTTAGGTTGTTTAAAAAGCTCATGGACTAGTTGTGAGGCTAAAGAAAAGAGACTTGTAGGATTTCAATGCTGAGCTTTTGAGTTGCTGGCAAAGCATTTCTGAGACTCAGAGTATTCCCTGTAGCATCTTCTGAGGTAGGTGCTCAACTGCTGTGTGTCTGAAACTACCACTGGTTCCCTCAGGCTCCCCAAGCTTGGGTAAATCTTTTCCTGGATTCTCACATCACTGTTGAATTCTGCAAGGACACAGGGTCACTGAAGACACCTTGCTTGTTGTCCTTGACATCTGAGTAGGGCTCCTGTGCTTTGCGTTGAGTTTCAGCACAAGTTTTTGTTCTACACGGTAGAGGAGAGATTCTGCTCTAGGCAGATTCAGAAGCACTCATGTGCTGTTTGTTTTCCCACAGCACTCGGACATACTCTGCAACAAGTCTTGAAAGCCCCTGTGATTAAGAAAAGAAGTGCCAACTCCAAAGGAAGAAAGACGTGCTCAAGTTTCTGCAGTATTTTCCTTGCACCTCAGCTGGCACTTTGTTCAGCCTCGCCCCCTCCCAGAGGGCATGCAGCTTGTCTCAGATCCCTGGCAGCTGTAGCAGGGTGCTATCCTTGCTGCTCATCCCACAGAGGTTTTCTCCAGTGGCTCCCTCCCCTCTTTTTTTCTTTCTGTGCAACCCCTGGAGGCTGAATTCTTATAAGTTAGGGTCCTGCCATCCCAGATTCATTAAAATGTTAATGGCTTTTCTTGTTGTGTAGCTTCTTCCAGACAGGACTGGGAATGCATAAAGTTTCTGTAGTTATCTTAATGCATGCTGATATTTGGGATTATGTATGCTGTATTCTTGCAGACGTGCTGCATTCCTTTTTAGTATCCCTCTTTTCCAAGAGTGCTTTTTGTTTGCCTTTGACAAGTATTAAATCCTCCAGGTTCCACTGATAGGTTTTTGTCACAATATTGCAGGCTCCTTAAAATGCCCTGAAGGTGTTAATTTAATTGTAGTATTTTTATTTGAAAGAAATTGCTACCCTTTTCTTTTAACAGCTGTGGTATGGCAGTCTGGAATGTCTTTTTTTTTTTTTAATGTCCTGTATCTTTTCCAGCCTTTCTCAGCTTGTCAGCAGCTTGTTTCATTCAGCTCTTTAGGATACAAAGAAAATCACTATGAGCTTTCATACTGGACAGTGGTTACTGGGTATCAGGCACTGACGTGTCTTTCCTACCCTTCCTATCTGTGGGAGTGTCATCTGAACCATCTCACTGTCCACCCCCTTCTCAGATGAAGACTAACCTCCTTGCTTATGTAGGAGGTGAGCCTCTTGCACTTCTGTGTGTGCCTGCATGCTTTGCTGTCTTTCTGAGATAAAAGCCTGTCTGGCTTCTCTTTTATTCTGTCTATGTCTATTCTATTTTCTATTCTATTCTATTTCTTATTCTTTCTATTATTTTCTCTTCTGGTTTTTTTTTTTTCTCCTCTGCTTTTTTGGTTCCATTGAATGTGCCTCCCAAGGACTTGGTCATGCAAACCCATAGCATCAGTGTAGTTGCTGTGTGCTAGCAGATAGGCACTGTCTGTAGTGGCTCTTTAGATGGCAGCAGGTAAGGGGATTCAAGTTGTCCCTTCCTCCATGGAAGTGATCTGTCACCTTGTGGTTTTGTCTTGCATCCAAGCCTTGGGTCTCAAAACAGTGGAAAAGATGCAAGTGTATGGGCAGTGGGAGAATTAAAAAGGTTTTGATAATTTGTGTTGGTTCTGTTGCTGACTCTGTTCTCGGTGTAGCTGAGATCCATTACTTTGTGAACTGAGGAGCAGTGGGTTTGCTCTGACATCTACCGAGTAAATCTGCGTGCGGGCAGATCTTGTTAATCCATATTTGTCTCTGCATGATGCTTGATACCAAAACCTCAATGTGGTTTTTTACTTTGATATCCAATAAGGATAATACTCTTTACTTAACGTGTACAGTTTCATACCTACCATAGAGATGGGTTCTGGCTGCACGATATATTAGTTGCTACCCATTTCTGTAGTTTGTGGTTAAATTGATGATGCAGTTGTTCTGGATACAAGTCTTGTGACATCAGGATATTCTCATTCCAGAATCTTCTCTCAACATGGTTGCCATGTTATGGCAAATACACTATCATTTATGCAAAAAGAATTACAGATTTCACAATAGACAGGTACACTACTTCAGGATTACCCTAACAGTAGAGATGGTTCCTCAGGAGCATCTCAATAGTCACAACACTGTAGTGTAAGAAGAGAACTGCTGCTATGTAAGGCTGATGATCTGAGCATTGCCCACGATTTTGGAGGTTATTCTTTGGCAGCTGTTGCAAATGCTCCATGAGCCTTATTTTTACCTTTTCCTTGCTTCCAAAATGGATTACAGGTGCAGATATAGAAATGTTTATTTTGTTTTGTCTTCAGTTATCAGAGTACTTCCAGTAATAAACAGCAACGACATGGAACTGTTCTACTTCCAGTTGCAGGCACTTTGATGTTACTGCTCTTTATTTGAAGTGTTTATTCTTTTTAGCTGCTTTACAACCTAATTAGAAGTCTCCTTAGAGATCTTAGTCATCCTCGGGACACCACATTCATTGTGTGTTGTATGATAGGTAGATTTTAGTCATTTAAAGCTTCCTTAGGAGGCCAGGTGAGCACTCAGCAGCTGACCTGCAGAGCATCAGTCCATGCCAGTGAAGAATGGTGTGTAATCTGCAGCGCACTTGCTCACTATCAGTGCGTGGCCACCAGAGCTTTCCCTTTTAAATTCAGCTGTCGGCTCTCAAAGACCTACCTGGCATCCGTACTGTAGGATTACCTCCCTTCTGCCCGCAAAATGACCAAGTGTCCCCCTTTTGTTCTCCTTCCCCCCCACCAAAAGCAGAATAACCTGTTATTTCAAACAAGAAATACTGGCAGAGAAAAGATTTGAACACTTGTTCAATTCATCCTGGGCTGGTGACCCAGCTATTTTACAGTAAGGACATAAGCTAATTAGACAGAAGCACTCTTAAGTCTTCTGATCTGTAGCCCCACATGGGCTCCGCTCTCTCATCTAACAGCTGCTGCCTTTTGCCCTCTGCTCTCTCCTCGGATCTGGCTGTCCACCTCTGCTGCACTTGTACAGCACAAGCAGTGACCTCCTCTGTGAAATTCCCTTCTTTGCCTGCTACCATCTGCCCTGACACAAATGTGCTGGTACAAGTCTGGTGGTAAATAGCAAGTCCCAGAACGCTGAGAAATAAATGAGAATTGACACTTCCTTGCTTGGTGGACAAGAAAAAAAACAACAAAGAGCCAGCAAGCTGTGCTGTGAGGAAGTATAGCTGGCAGATGCATCTCTTTTCTTAACATATGAAACCGCTAGAGGCTTGTTTGCCTTGTAAACTGATATGTGTTCAGGTGAGAACTAATGGACAAACAAGAGTTGCTCTCCTACTCCTCAATGGATGCATCTTACTTGATGCAAGAAAACACCTTGTAAATGCAGTCACTGCAACCCTGGCTGTGAACACCTGAAAGCCATGGGACATCCCTCCAGAGACTGCTGTGGTTTGTATGGTGGTACAGCACTACTGCAGATGATCTTAAGCTTTGGCCTGGGTCAGGCCAGGGACTTTTTTTTTTGTTTTGTTTGGTTTTTTGTGTGTGTATGGTAATGAAAGAAAAGATCTCTTGTTCAGACTTGGAGGTAACAGCATTTTTCACTCTTTTAGATGGTTGCTTGCTAGCAGTTATGTTGGGTGGGTTTGTTTTTTTTTTTCCTTGTTTTTTGACACATCTAATTACTACTGACACATATTTTCCCTTGAAGGTAGTTAGTTTAAAACATGTGCTTAAAAGACATCATCTTCATGTCTTCCACGTGAAGTTTAGGGTTCGATGTACAAAACAGAGTGCTGGGGAAGAAAGAAACAAGTACTGCAAATTGCTTTTAGATTCTGCAGCACTGCAGAGCCCTACAGATGTGTAGAAATTCTTGCTTCCTTTGAAAAAGTGATGTAAAAGCAGGAATTTGTGTCACTAAAATAAATTTGATGTTGGTAGATTGGAGGAGGAGGTGAGCTTTATATGATGGAGCAGGAGAAGTAAGGTGAGAGAGAAAAAACTGGACCTTGTCACTGAGCAAGGCTCATTGGGGAGGGGAAGGAAGAAGCAGCAAGTGCCAGCTGTGATTGGGAAAGAGAAGATAAGTGATATCTCATGATGAAATAATCTAATTAGAGGAGTTTAGAAGGTGTTATTTTTAAAAAGATTATAGGAAAGTGGATTTTTCCATTATGGTATATTCTGTGAGGGTTTTTTTTTTCCTAAGGAAACTCAGAAACTGATGTACTTTCTGTGTATCTAGCAACAGTGTCTAGCTCCATCCAAACTCAAGAAAAGGCTGTGGATTTTGAGGGGTTCTTTTGCTTGGGTTTTTTGAGGGGGAGGTTGTTTGGGTTTGGATTTTTTTTTTTTTTTTTTCTTTTTTTGCTTTGTTTTGTTTCGGTATTTTTGTTTGTTTGTTTTTGTGTTTATTTGGGGGTGTGTGGTTGTTTTGGTTTGTTTTGGTTTTTTTTTTAGGGAGTTTTCCTTTTTTGAAAGCAGTAGCATAAGTTGGATACAAAAGCCTGTGTGGCCTGCTGAAGTATCAGCTAAAGTGTTAAACATCAGCCTGTCCATATGGGACTGGTTAATCTAGATTAGAGATCATAAAATGCCAATCTGCGAACTGGCGTTGTTAGTTCTTTTACCCACAGAGTTGCTTGGGTTTTGGTTTCTGTTTTGTTGAGAAGGTTAAATGCCATGACTATGAAATTAATGAAGAATTAATCCAACAAATCAGTTACATTGCTGTTAAAAACTTAATACACATTCATAATTTCATAGGTAGAATACTAGTTTTTACTCTTTTCTTGTCTCTCAGACTGAAAGTATTTCATTCCTGATAGCCTCTAGGTCCAAGATGTAAATACTTCTGTCTCCTAGCCTTGCTTAGCTTTTCATTGGCTTGTATCAGTAAAAAGGTGGAAGACGTAAATTCCTTGCCTAACTCGGTCTCTTCACTTAATTCACCTGGAACTATATTGTTTCCTTGTGATCTGACCTTTGAGCTTGCTGCTCCCTCCCCCTTCTATCTTCTTCTGTTTACAGTTTGCAGCTCCTGGTCCTCTGTTTGTGCTTCTTCCTGCAGCTCAGAAGGACAGTCTGTTGATTTACCGCATGTTCTCTGTTCAAAAAACAGCTTGTTTTTATGTCCCTGCATTTTTCTTTCAAGTAAATTGCCTAATATCGATGCATCTATGAAATGTAGTGACATGTGAGGACTTTTTTTCCCTGCTTCTTTCTTCCCTTGGAAAAGGGATGTATCCAGAAGCATGAGGTGCATGCCTCTCTTTAGTTTCTTATTAATTATACAGTAAGGGATTTAGCTGAGAAAACTCAACCTGAACCTGTTGTGAATCTTCCTTAAAGCTGGAAAGATGGGTCTTAAAAAAGCTGTGTCTCTTGTATTTTATTTTTTTAATCCTCAGCCTCAGAGCACAAAGAAGGAAATGTTACAACCTGTACAAGAGCCACTTAATCTTAATAGACTTTGCAAGAACCGCATGACTCCTGTCACATTGTGCCCCAGAAATTGTAGCACATTACCTAAAGAGATTGATCACTTCAGCCTTCAGGGCTAGCAGGAAAACCTTCTGGTTTTTAGAGAAAAAGAAGCCTGTCAGATCATTGTGTGTGTCATGATCTTAACGTGGAAATGTAGGGAGAGGATGAGTAACCTTCCTTCCTCCCTTCCCCCTGCAGAGACAGAACCTCTGGGATGTGTGCTTTGGGGAGGGCAGGGAGATGTGGTGGTGGCGTCCGCGAGGCAGCAGCCTACTCAGCTGGGCTTTCCAGCTGAAGAGCCCTTTGCACACACAAACAAATATTTGCAGCACAAATTCCTTCTTGCAAGGTATTTGATTAAGCGGGCAGTTTCTTTCCTTCCAGGTTTGGAAGGTGGGTGAGGGGGAGAGTAGAGCTGGATGTTTCCCAGGGGCAGGCTTCTCAGAGACCCCTCTGAGAAGGTGTGCACGCAGAGGAACCTCTGTGGAAGTGAGAAGAGAACCTTGGGGCTTCTAAAGCATTCAAGCACTCCAGTGCTTAATGCTTCATTGGACCTTTTGTGTATATGTGTGTGATATACTATAGTAAATTCTGTATATTATATATGTGAGAAGTGGCAGGGGAAAAACATCATCTGTGTATTGAACTAGGTGGATGAAATCTGGTTCAGTGATGGTTATCTGTCTCCTGAGGGAAAATGCTGCATGGACTCACAGTCTTTGAGTCTGGAATGGGCTTCCTCGGTCTGCTTTTGATGTGAACTAATCAACTGCTTAATTACATCTATGAATTACTAATAACTACATGGTTAAGGTATTTTGATGATGGGCTTTCCACTCTGATCAGGACTTTCCATCTAGACCAAGACTATTCAGTCGATTTTAGTTTTGTCCTGCTCTGGCAGTGGGGTTGGACTCGATTTTCAGAGATCCCTTCCAACACCAAACATTCTGTGATTCTTTGATTCTGTCATTTGCTGGTGTGTATGCAGTGTGCCAGCCCTAGCCCTCCTAAAGCACAGTGCTCCTTGTTGCCTTCGTATCTGGAAAATATGACAGCATCCAGCAGTTGCTCCCTGAAAGACTCTTACACATTGTGAACTCTCCCAGGAATGCAGTGCCTCTCTCATGTCTGAGACTTCAGCAAAGTTCGTGTAAAAATACTTCTTACTTTGAGTTAGAGCCTAGTGTTCAAGTAGCTCTGATCTGGCATCCCTATCGCAGGCTAAGACCTTCTCTCAACTGCTGTCTTGATATTGATTAGATAATTGGAAATGATGGTTGCTATTGCAGAATACATAAAGGTGTTGGCCATGTAGCCTTTGGGTGGACAACAAAAAAAAAAGTCAGTTCTTCAAATTTGATATAAAGTGCTGTAAAAATGTGCCACACATAAGGTTTTATTACTTCTCAGAAGAAGGAAAGTGGGGGAATGGGGATGGAGAGATGTAGCTGTTATAAAAGTCTTAAAAAAGAAAGGGGGGCGGGGGGAGTGGGCAAAAAAGAAAGCAGAATCAATACCAAACAAAAGGATTTTAGAAGTAATTCTCTCATTCAGACAGTACAAAATTTCCTAGTGTCAAACTTAACACTTAGGTCACTTGTACAGGGCTTGCTAGGTTGTTAGCAAATTCTTGTGGAAACTAGAGCGATAAACATCGGAAGAGGAATTGTGGGGGGGAGGGAAACATACCCTCTTCTATACATGACTGCCAAGCCTGATTTTCATCCACTTCTGCTATCACGACTTCTTTTTGCTGCCAGTGTATTTGAATTGTCACATGTCACAGGCTTTATGGCTTTATTATTAGCAATGCTGCACAATCTGTATGCCAGAACATCTGGGGCATTGTGTAAATGTAGAGCATTCATCAGTGTGTAGCATTAGAAGAATCCTAGATATTTAAGTAGGATTTGAGCTGGTTATCCAACAGTGGCAAGAAAAGCATTCAGTCTTTACTGCTGCTGATGCTGACAGAGATGGACGTGTTGATGTCCGTAGCGAAATCAAGTAGTAAGCAGTAATGGTGAAAGCTGCTTAATTAAGAGACAGGATGACTTCTTTATAGATTTTAATTTTAATTTTTGTGGAGGTTTTGTGTTCTCTTGTTTTTCTCTGGGAGAATGCTTCACACAGAAAAGTCTGTGTCTGTACATGAAATGATTGTGTGTTTACATATATACATGTTTAGAAGTTGTGGACACTGGCTTGATTGCAAAGAAATGAGTTATTTTGAGTCCTTAAGAAGCTTTGAAATAGTGATGTCGCTTTAAGGACTTCTCCAGCTAGTTGTCCAGGGAAGGTTGGTATGAAGACTAGGTGGTGGATGACACATTCTTTTCTTGAAGCTGATTAGCCGAGCTCAGTATTGGTGTTTGTTGTTGCTGTAATGCAAGGTAGAATTAACAACCCCTACTTGAGTGTAGGTGGGACCTCTGTCATCAATAATCCTGTAGGACAAATTCAGTCTTAGAAAGGCAGCACTCAGTCACAAAATGGGTACAGCCGTCAGCTTTGCTGTCTGTAAGTGCAATTTTGATGTTGTTTTGATTTTTATTTGTATTTTTTTGTAAGGAAAGGGAAGGTTTCCATTTCTGTATATTTGCATCTCTTAAAATCATAGAATCACAGAATGGTAGGTGTTGGAAGGGACCTCTGGAGATCATCGAGTCCAACCCCCCTGCCAGAGCAGGAACACCCAGGGCAGGCCACACAGGAACAGATCCAGGAAGGTCTTGAAAGTCTGTAGAGGAGGAGACTCCACAGCCTCTCTGGGCAGCCTGTTCCAGGCTCTGTCACTCTCACAGTGAAGAAGTTTTTCCTCATGTTGAGGTGGAACTTCCTGTGTTTCAGCTTGTGACCATTACCTCTCGTCCTATCACAGGGCACAACTGAAAAGAGACTGGGCCCTTCTACTTGACCCCCACCCTTTAGATATTTGTAAACATTAATAAGATGCCCTCTCAGGCTAAACAGCCCTAGGTCTCTCAGCCTGTCCTCATAAGAGAGATGTTCCAGTCCCTTCATCATTCACATAGCCCTCTGTTGGACTCCCTCTAGTATTTCTCTGTCTCTCTTGAACTGGGGAGCCCAGAACTGGACACAACACTCCAGATGTGGTCTCACTAGTGCAGAGTAGAGGGGGAGGAGAGCCTCCGTTGACCTGCTGGACATACTTTCCTTTATGCACCCCAGGATACCATTGGCCTTTTTTGGCCACAAGGGCACCTTGCCGTCCCATGGATAACTTATTGTCCACCAGGATGCCAAGGTCCTTCTCCATGGAGCTCCTTTCAAACATGAAAACACCCTTTCAAACATGACTGTTTTTACATGAATGTTTAAAAAATAATAAAAAAGAAGTCTTAGTTTATTTGCCATCTGTTTTGCCAGACAGAGCAATGTCCCTGCAATGACATCAGTGCTTTTACTTTCTGGAGTGTTGGTGATGGGCAAATGCTTTTAAATACTTCAAGTTTTACAAGAATTTAACACTTTAGGGTCATTGCTTAATCAGGAATTCTTAATGAAACGTCTGTTTTTCATTTTAGGTATTTAAATGCACTATTCAGACCTCTTTGTCCCTACCATGTGAAAGGAATGAACTGTGAGGTTTTGATTTCTGAAGTGAGGCCAGCAGAGATGCTTGTGAATGTGACTGTTTGTTCAAGTATCTTCCATTTAAATTTAGGAAATCTGTGGCCCCTCTGGTAGTTTCATGGCTCCTTCTGAGGTTCTTAGTGGAGGATCTGCTGGTTGACTTCACAACTGCCATGTGTTGTGCTGGACTCATGCTTGAGATGTGCTGGACTTAGGCTTGAGAGTTGTCCCTTCCATGGCAGGGGGGTTGGACTAGATGATCTTTAAGGTCCCTTCCAACCCAAACCATTCTATGGTTTCTATTTCTGTTCTATTTCTATGGATTCTATGAAACCCATGAAGAGGTCTGAAGAACCTGACCATGAGGCTTGGTTGCTCTCCAGCCTGACATGCCCTGCATAGCATCCCAAACAGTTGCCTGTGCACCTCTCTGGCCTTTGTGCCAGGTTGCAGTCCCACCAGGTCTGGTCCTTCTGTAACAAGCTGCCACAACGGAGCGAACCATCTTCATCCTGAATTGGAGACATGGTGTGACCTGTCCCCCCAAGGCCTCACCTAATGTTTCAGCCTGAATTTATCTCATTACTGTTGGGTTTCTAGGAAAGATCAACTGTTTCCCTTCACGTACCCAAGCTGTTATGAAGAAGTGGGTGGGTAAGAACATATAAAAGATTGCGGATGGAACTTAGTCTCTAAAGTCACTTACTGCATTTTATGGGACAACTAGTGCTGTTGACAGGGTTTGTGTAGGTGTAAAAGGATTATATTCTCCTTCAGCAAGCGTGCTGAGGGAAGTATTTGTACTGTGCACACTGCTCCATGCAAACCTTGCTCTAGGTGTTTTTGTTTTTTGGTTGTCTGATATGTTACGCTGTGGGTCTTCACCTCTCTTAGTCATTATTTTTGATATTTAAGAACAGTGAATATATGTTCTGAATACGACGTGTATTTCCAGGGTAAGTGATTAGACCACTCCAGAACTACTCATAATTATTAGGGACTGTTTCTCCATCTGCCCTGTTTGTTTTTAAAGCTGTGTCTGGTGAGTGTACTGGGAACACTGGGATTCGTAAGGCTTAGAATGAGTTGCTTCCATCCCAAGAGGAAACACCTCTTGGAAACTAACTAAATGAAACTAACTCATTTGTGGGTGCCCATTTCCGTCCTTCCCTCTGTGGGAAACAGGATAAGGTTCCCAGGAGATACTCCTCTACTGCCCTTTCATTTATTGTTCTTAACTGGTGACCTGTGGGTTTGGAAAATGTTCTTGCTTGCTCTGGGCTCAGTTCTGAGCTGGGAATCATTCAAAATAGATGCATTTTCTCAGATTACCTGACAAGAGATGAACCTGATGAGCAGGTACTCTCCTTCCTCCTCCCCTCCTCCCTCCATCACACTGCTTTTGGGGAGAAGAGCTGAGTGAAGTACATAGATAGTCAATTCTGAGTTACTGAGTTAGGTAGGAACAGACCTAAATTACAAATAATTTTCAACATATTTGGGTCAGTGATGGTGCCACTTGCACAAGGAAAATCCAGGAAGACATTTCCTGAAGTAGTGTTTGTCATGAGAACAGCAGCAAGAAGAGATGGGATAAATGTACTGCTCTGTAGGAAAAATGGAAATATGAAAAACAGTTGGGAACACAAGTCTGATTTTTACTTTCAGATTTGCCTTTTTTTTCGAGTTCTGTTCAAAATTAATCATAAAAAATCTTAAGGTGTTAAACAAGGAAACCAAACATACTTGTTTCATTTTTGTGGGATCTTGATGCCAGTAAGCAAGGGCTTAAACAGAGGACCCACAGCCTATTTGTGGAGATACAGCTTGATGCAAGAGGCCCAGAAGACAGTTTTATTTCTGAGATAGCACACCTGCCCTCAGTAGATAAACACGTTATGTTGAAGATACTTGAAAAAATAAAATCTGTTTTCACATACAAGTATCCCTGATTACTTTATGGCAATCAGAAACAGTGCACTAGCACGCGCTCGAGACCTGTCAGTTTGAATGATATTTTCAAGCTTTAGTGTGAGGGAGGCTGGTTCTGCTCCCATGAGCGTATGTTACAGGTGGAGAGACTTGGACATTTTCTTCTTCCCTCCCTTGTTTTCCCTCCCCATGTACTTTCTGCCAGCACAGATTGATGCAAGTACATCAGGTTCATACTTTAATTGGTTCTTTTGGACGGTACAAGCTTATAGATAGTCTGGGTTTTTTTGATGGGCAGAGGCTGATACAGATCATTCCAAGGACAGGTGAGTAGTGTAGGATCAGGAAGACAAGTGTGGAGCAGGAGGGGGAAATGGGATGTGAGAAGTCACAAAATGGCTCTGCTGTGATAGCTGTGTACTTGGACGTGAAACAGTCTTGCATGTTGAAATGTCTTGAAAGATACCAAGATAACTCCTTGCAGTAGCAAGTTACTGAATGTAATGAGGCAATAATTTCAGTGTAGATGTAGATGTTGACAATTTTTTTTTCCTTTTTCTTTTTTTTTCTTCTGCAGATATTCCTGAAATACCAGAAAGCATCTCATTCTGCAGAGCACTACAGGTAGCAGATTTCAGTGGGAATCCACTGACTAGGTAACTTCTGCCTTCTTCTTAGTACTTGCCATACCAGAATTACAATCTTGCTGTAACAATTACAATTTTAAATAAGCCCTTAAAATTTGTGATACAGGATCTCTATGAAATCTTGCCAACAGCGTCGGTCTCTGGCAGGAACTGCAGCAAAAAAAAAAGTTTGGATTTAAAAAGTGATGCGCATCTTTCCTGGGAGGGAATGAAATTTGTTAGCCAACCAGGAAAAATGTAAATCTGATTGTCTCAAGTAATTTTCATTCCTCTCCTTAAATGCACAGGAAAGCTACGCTCATACTTGGGAGAGGGAAAGCAATGGGTAGCACGAATACATTGGCACAAACCCAGGTGCCTGATGGTTTGGAATAGACTTTAGATCAGCCGATGCAGATAATGGCTTTTACTAATGATTAAAGCTTGGACGAGCTTTTCATCACCCTCCCATCAATTGGGACACAGTGACATGCAGTAACATGTGGCAAAAACGTACTGTTTATGTCAGTGGCTGCTACGGTTGCTGCTGGCCTGCATTCTGATGAGCTGCAGTTTGGGGATTATGCACCCTTTCAGATTTGTTTACATTGCTCTGTTCCATTTGCTGAAGAATTTGGAATTGCTCTAGTGAAATGAGGCTGGAGTTAGCAAGGAGGAGGTGATCTGAATACTAGTTGGAGAACTGTTTCTTAACCAGCCCGTGCCACAGAGCTCCTTTCTGGTGCTCAGCAAGTCGCATAAGGCAGAGTATTCACAGTGGGGCTGACTGACCTGCTTTGCACTGAGATGGGCTAGGAATAGTTGCACAATTAGCAGCCTGGCTGGGATGCGGGAGTGCTAACAAACAGGAGAGTGTCTGTGATACCTTAAGCTGCTCCAGTGGTTTTGCAGGATGGCTTCTCCCACTCGTGCAGCTGAGATTCTTCAGAAGTGCGCTTTGAATATCGCCCACAGTGTGTCCTAAGTTCTCTGGAAAGTCACAGCTCTGAGCATTAAAGGGATGCTTGTGATCTTAATCCCTGTGCCTCTGTAACCCATTTGTACACTGAGGATGATAATACCACAAAAATCTGGTAAAGCAAACTGAGGCTGAACCGATGTTTAGATCTGCAAGTGCTGAGCGTCACCGAGCAAATTTTTCCTAGTCATCTGTGTGCCGTACATAAAGCTCAGAGCAGCATCTGGTGGTAGTGAAATCAAAATTGTCTGTAGTAGTGTGCTAGTTAGCTAGTAATCTTCCCCAGTTTGTGTGCTGAGTAAGGCCTGGGGCCCAAGTGGTGTGTCGCCTGAAACAGTAGTTGTAATGCACAGCTACAGGTGAACTAACAAAAGAGTTGACAGGCTCTTTAATGGGGTTGACATAGATATTTATGAGATCTTTGTTGACAGTTTAAGGGAATTTTAAAAATTCTTGATCAAGTGGCTCCAAAGTGTATGCCTGGCCTGGAAAACATCACGTCAAGCTATTTACTAAGTTAGGAAACGCAGATACCAGAAGCTGTTTACACACGGTTGCCAGATATTTTCTGTGATGAAGTCCAGAATTTCAGTTTTATCTATATAATGGCATGTAGGTTTTGGCAATGATTTGCCTAGGCAGAATGTGAAAGTCTATCAGTGATTTCCTTTTCTGTGCAATATCCTGGAACTTTTTTTAGCCATTGATTCTTGTCCTTGGCTTAAAAGCCAGTCAGAGATCTTCCCAATCAATGCCGTACCACTAATACAGTATGTTGCCTCATTGTCAGACTTAATCATTGATGAACCTGCAGCAGTAAAAGTGGCTGTCAAACCATTTTTTCCAGCTGTTTCCAGATGATTTCAGGTTTGTATTAATAAAAAGCAGGAACATTTATTGTAGATTAGACTGGAAGCCCACTATATGCTATAGATAGAGTAGTTCTAGTTGGAAGGGACCTACAGCAATCATCGAGTGTTACTGCCTGTCCACTTCAGGGCTGACCAAAAGCTAGTTGGGCTATTTAACTCCAGTCTTAAACCTGTCAGAGACTAAATGGTAATGAATGTTAACAGCAGAACCCACATTTTGGAGCATACTAAGCATGTTCTGTGAATAAGGTCCAGAAAATGACAAACAGGGCAGTATGAAGTTGAGCACATCAAAAGCCCCCCCACCTCCACCTCTCACTGTAATTTGGATTTTTACATTTCCCCCATCATGCCCAGTTGTATTTGCCTGTAGGTGTGCATCTCCTTTTGGCTAGTTGCCTGCAGGCCATACTATGTGCCTCAAGGCGGGTGATGGAGGGAGCAGGAACCAAACCAAATGCTACAGCTTCAGCTTAGGTTGCGTGCTCTGGGGGTTGAGAAGAATTTGGGTGACTGGACTAGGGTCTTTTTCTCCTCTACCTCATTGCCTCTTTTACCCCACCCTATCTCCAGTGCAACTGCAGACTGAGCTGCTTGGTGCAAGCCAGATGCCAGTGAGCAGTGGTACAGGAATCCATCCATGTGGGGGGAGAGGAAGCTGAGCCTTGCAGAAGGCCAAATGGGTGATGGACCTAAAGGCTTTGGGAGCACTCAGGAATGCTTTGCATATGACTAAATTTTGTAGTGTAAGAAGGGAGAGATTACTTGCTGTTGTGTTGTGAACCAGTAAATGTGAAATGCTGTAGCGGGGGAACGTTGTCTTCATAGTTAACAGACTGTCTCTTCAAAAAGCAGCAGTTGAAGAGCAGCTCAGTAGCTAGTAAGAAATGACCATGCTATAAGCATGAGACCTGAATAAAAAAAAAATTAATGATTTTACCATCTAGGTGATACAGGAAAATAATAATTAAAAAAAGGTTTTCCAAATATGCTCGATTTAAAAAAAACCCCAACTGTTAAAATGCTTAAAATGTTCTCAAGCTCTGTAGCTTTCTAAAGTTGCAAACTGGGGGCAGGGAAGAGAGGGGCTAAGACACATGGGTATTACCTGTTCTTTGAAACAGAAACAACTTCCAAGTCTCTGAGTTGTGATTTGTTTTGTTGTTATGTTTTTGGTTTGTTTGTTTGTTTGTTTTCCTCTTACTGTGATGGTTAGAATTTTCTGAGAGTCATGCTAGAATCTGGGCATGCCTCCCTCTGTGTGTATTTGCTAAATATACTTTTGTTTTCCACTACATGTTCTCTTTTCCAGTATGTATTACATGAATGTGAATACTTCTGCTGGAAGTCCTTGATTTGAATTAATATCTCCATAGGTTGCCTGAAAGCTTTCCTGAATTACAGAATCTAACCTGTCTTTCAGTAAATGACATCTCTCTGCAAGCACTACCTGAAAACATTGGGAAGTAAGTTTTTTTACACTTTATTACTACCTTAATTTATTTTCTTTTTATTGTTACACCTGTTGTATAAATGACTTGCATAATTGTATGTGATATACCTATAATGTTATTTACAGGTCTGCACTTATTTTTTTATATCCTTTGCAGTCTGAGGGTTCTGTCTAAGAAAAATCCCTTTGCATTTTCACTTGACTTTAGCAGGCTAATGCAGAATCTGAAGCAATTGTGCGTGTATGTTTTGACTCTGGTCTCTGGGGTTTGGAGTAACTTGGAATTTAGGTGCAAAATTAAGTAAGTGTGTTGTGATGCAGATCTGACCTTTTGCATTCTTTCATTGTGGTAGACCATTGATCCATTATTGTGAACATGTCAGATGGCTTGCAGCTTAGCTCAAAACCATACAATTGTTGGCACAAGAACAGATGGGTAAAAGCTGATGGTGGTCAGGATGGAAATTGAAAGGTTCCTAACTATAGGAGCAGTCTGGTTCTGAAAACAACCTACCCTCCAATGGGAGCTGTGGAGTTGAAAACTCACAGAACAGCTCTTAAGATGAAATATGATCTTAAGATGAAATATCATAAGCTTTTAAGGTGTAGTGCAAGGACATAGATCCAAAGTGGAGATACATGGGAAGTGAAGTGATTGTTGTTTACCTGTCTCATTTTGACTGAAGTGAACATCTACACTTGCAGAAGGGAAGTCTGTTTCCTCTTACTGGAGAGAAGGGTTTCTCTTCCAGTTAGAGGGAGAAGAGGTAATTCCATGTGTGCTCAGTGGAACAGGTGCTGGTTTAGATCAAAGGTTTATGTAGTCCAGCTTCCTTCTACAGTTGCAGTAAGTAGATATCTAGTGAGGTTTAAGAAGAATAGTATGTGTTTGATCACTCCTCTTTCCATCCCCTGGCTGGTTTTGACTCGGAAGATTTCCTGAGCTTTGGATTTTGGTTGTTTAACTGGTAGCCTGTAATGAATCTCTTCTGCATACTTGTCCAGTTTCTCCTTGAGCTTATGTAGAGATCGTTAGTATTCTCTCCTGGCAATCTACCTGCACAGGTCTATTACACATTACATTGATTTGTTGTGGATTTTTTTTTTGAGCCTGGCTCTATCTACCTTGCCTATGATCCTTGGTATTGGTAGAAGCAGTGAGCAGCTGATCCCTATGGACTTAGCTGCTGTTGATGCCTTTGTAGTTTTCTACCATATCCTCAGGTGCTTTTTTTCAGGCTGAAGAGCCTAACTTGCTATTCCAGCTATAGGAATAGTCTTCACAGAACTTAAGATATCTGTGCTTTAACTCAGAAAATACACAGTTACTTTTGCTGGGAAACCTACCATGTGCAAGAATTTGACCTTCCTTGCAGCACCTGATTGTTCACTTATCTTTTTTTCTTTGCCTCTATTCTTTGCGCACACACACACCCCCCGCCCCTTATTTTTTTAATCTGTATCTGCCTTTATTGTTAGTTATCTTGCCCATAATTGTTCTAAGTCACTGTGTACTGATCCACTTCCATCTTTCTTCTGAAAGCTACAGTAACTGAGATGTTTTCATGGGCATCAGTAGAGGCCTATTAATCTTGGACACCCTCTCATAAAGTGGAATATTTCTAATGTGGATTCTTTGGGGAGTCAGCATAGTCACTCGCAGTAAAACCCCACTGTTTCTAAACAGAGGAGTCCTCCAGAAGGGATGTTATTAAGAGCTCCTGCAATGTAGTCAAGTTCAGACTGGCATTGCTTTAGCCACTTCCCATGGGTATGAAAGCTGTCAGCTGGCACCACTCCAGCGGCAACACAAGTGGAAAACGTCTTTTGAAACCTTCCGCAAGCACTAACAGGTACAGCTAATGTGTGCCCAGTGACTGTGGCAGAGGCTTACCTAAAAATTGCCTGGGCTGGGGCTTTGGTGACAGTCGTCCTTTTCTGTAAAAGTTCACAAAACTTTTATTGTAGCTTTTTGTGGCACTGGCAGCTGAGAATAGGCTTGTTCAGACTTCGTGGTTGCTGAAAACCAAGGTCAAAAAATGTAGGATCCTGCCTGATTCTGAACATGAATACAAGAAACACGCCAAGCTGAAAGGATTCCCAAACCATGAGGTGGATGGACTGCTCTGCAGGTAGTGGCTAGAGGAAGGTTGCTGGCTTCTTGGAAGTCTCTGGCTGCCATGGCTCTGGCTTCATTTGTCTCTGGCTTCGTTCATCTGGCTTCATCAAAACTTGTCTTGCCTGTTGTTTGCTAGTGAGAGTGGTGATAGCCTCTGTTATGGAGCAAATGACTAGAAACAGCTTTGGTTAAAATGGGGATACCAGACATTTGTAGAGAAGTCAACGTGTGGGACTGTGCAAGAATAAGGGTGAAAATTTACCTGTTATTAACCCTTAGCAGTCCAGGGAAATGCTTTGATACTATTTCAACCCTACATGAGCTGTTGAGGAACAGAGCAGTGCAACCTGTCCTCCTGCAAAGTCTGGATCTGATTCTCACTACTGAAGCTAAAAACAAGGGGTCCTCTCTTTGGGAAGAGCCATATGCCTGTCCTGGTAGTCTCGGTGAGTTCTCCTGGAGGGCTAGACTTTTATTCAAGTCTGACAGGCCTGCTTTGATCTATGAAGTGCTCTCAGGTTAGCTATCTAGAATATGGATATTGTATTTTTACAACAACTCTGTAATCTCATTAGTAGAAATTTCTGCTGTCAGATTTATGCTTAAAGAAGCAGAGACAGATGTGTGGGGCTGTTGTCTTTAGCTCATCAGGTATTCACAATAGGTGGGAATATGGCAGTTGGGAAGTCGATGGTAAGCTTGGGCTAAAGATGCATTCTTTCCAGCTTAGAGTAATGTTAATATAACGCAAAGGAAAGTCCTGGAGCGTCCACCCAGAATGTTCGTGAAAATGTTCCTGAAATCTGTTGAGGAATGTCTTGGCAACAGAGAGAAAGGGATCCTGTCTGATTCCAGTTGGAAAGTACTGGGAGATCTTATTTGTAGCCAATTAGAACTGCAACCTGAAGTCCTTACGGGTCACTTATTTCTGAGAGTGAACTTTATCAACTGTTTTAGCATTAAATCTATAAGCAATAGATTTCTCCTCTCCTTCTCCGTCTCTCTCCTCCTCCTTCTCCAGAAAGCTCTGTGACTGCACCAAAGGCTGCCTACTTGTACCTGTTTCCTTCTCTCTTCTTCTCCCTCTGTACTTGCTGAGGCCCAAAAAATCCTTGGAGTTAGAAAGAAAGTAATGCTAATTGTGTCTTTCTAGCTCATGAGACCAAGTAGGGCTTAGAAGTGTTTTAATATGTTTGCAAATGTTTTACTGGAGTTTCTATGTATTTTGGATAATAATCCATGGTGTTATGTGATGGTATAGATTGGACCTATGTGTTCTGTATGAGATCTGTCAAACAGTGAGCAAATAAATATATACTGGTGATTTATTCTACTACATTTGGGCTTGTTTTGGGAAAAACCTGAAGTCCCTGTGCTTGCTGATGGTCTTCTGGCGACTAGGGTGTGTGGAAACTTAGGGAAATGCATCCTAAATTCTTATGATCTTATACTTTTGTGTGGGAAGCGGTCTGATTCAGCCAGTGAAATCTCCAATTCATCTTCGTGTAGTAAAATGGTCAATATGTAGTTAGTGTCTGTTCTTTTCTGTTGATAAGCTACCTTCTGAAAACCTGGCGGCACTGCATATTTGCCCTACTGTCTTAAAGGGGGAAAATAGCAAAAGTAATGACAAATTTTGAAGGTTAGCAAGGAATTCTTCCTAATGGCAGATAATAGACTTGCATTGCCTCACAGAGAACCATTATCTGAAGAGGGTCTTCCTCATGAATTGGCTGGAACACCTGCCTTATAAGGAAAGGCTGAGAGACCTGGGGCATTTTAGTCTGGAGAGGAGAAGACCTCAAAGGGATCTAATTATTGTCTATAAATACATGAAGGCTGGGCGTCAAGAAGGCAGGGACAACCTCTTTGCACTTTTGCATTGTGAGAGGACGCAGGGAAATGAATTGAAGCTCAAGTGCAGGAAGTTCCACCTCAACATGAGGAAGAACTTCTTTACTGTAAGAGTTGTAGAGCATTGGAACAGACTCCCCAGAGAGATTGTGGCATCTTTCTTTGGAGACTTTCAAGACCTGTCTGGATGCATTTCTGCATGATCTGCTCCATTTTTTTGTCCTGCTCTGGCAGGGGGATTGGACTCAAGGATCTTTGGAGGTCCCTTCCAATCCCTAATATTCTGTGATGAATTCAGATATCCAGTCTGTTTTTCACATGGTCTGTTGTATAAGATGAATGGCAATGTTCAGCTTCTCTTCCCAGGCCCAGTGACTGAACAACAAGTTCAGATAGGTAGAGTTGCTGTTAATATTTTTACTGTGCCATTAAGAATTCTTCTGCATAGACCTTTTATATTTTTCTTTTCCTTTTGTGTTGCCAAAAGGAGTATTTTTAAGAGACCTAGCTGGACGTTTGAAGAACATTAGCAAGACCTCCCTTTTGTCATTCCTCTTGCTTGTGCATAGCTGTGATCAGCAGCATATGTCAAACTTTTCTTCTTCCGCTTATCCAGTGCCAGTATATATGCTGCAAGTTTTCCCTTGTTAGATGAAACATTCTCCTTTTAAGCTCATGTATTGTTTTAGGGCATACTGGAAAGATGTGTGACACATTGCTTTAGGATGTGATAACAGGCAAAATGTCTCTAACGTTACCAGTGTTATTTTTTGCCTTTTTCTGTGATTTGTGTTCTCTTAACTGGTGGTGTGGTTGCTATCTGGAGTAAAACAGTGATTGCTAATGCTAATAATAGCTAATAATTAGGCGGGTGCAGTTTGGAGCAGGAGTTGTCCTTTTGGCTAGTTGAACCGTTTGGGGAAACAAGTTACACAATTTAAGCTGTGAGTAGGAGTGTCTTTTACAGCATTTCTCAGTCTAATGAGAGCAAGTCTATTTTCCTTGCTTATTTTGCAGGACTGTGTGTGTCTGTAGGGCTGCACAATGAGCAAGCATAACCTGTTCCTCCCAGCGTGGGTAGCATGTAGGAGTTTCCACTTGCTTCCAGGACTTTTCTTCAATACTTCCTTATTTTTGCAGCACCCAAAACACAGGGCATGACTGTTCCCTGTAATTCAAAAAACCAGGAGTATTTGTATGTAGGGGTATTTGGGTAAATCAGGTTGTTTGCCTGTAAAGTTTCCCAGGGCATGCCTTTCAGTAGTATGAATAATACAATGTCTGTCTGTCCCCAGCATCAGCTCTGTCCATATGTGTTCATTCTGTAGCATTGGCTTCAGAGTTAATCCCCCCCCCAGCACATTTTGACTTTGGCTTTTTACCAGCAAAGATTTGGAAATTTAGAGATCCATACAGCTCACTCTCTAATGGCTTAATGTCTAGAAAGTCGTTGTCAGCTTTGTGTGTTTATTTGTGGTTCTTAGGCTTGAATGAAGTCCAGGTACCTTCTTTGGAAAGCCTTTTATGGTGCGGCTCTGATGTTGAATCTAGCAATGGACTCTCAGATGGATGCTTCACAAGGAACCAGCCCTAGCCAAAACCCCAGCCCTTTCAGCATGAAATGTGTGTTTGAAAAAGACAGTTACCTGTCAGGCTCTGTGGGGACAACAAAAATCAGCAAGTTTCTGTAATGGCTGAAGCAAAGTGCAGAGCTTCACTACTGTGCTTTAAATTATGATTGAAGGTCAGCTGCCCGTCAGCACACCGAACATCTAACTCATTATGCAGTTTTTAGCTCTCACCATTTTTTCATAAATCTTGTCTGTGCTTGGCAAAGATAAAATTTTTACCTTCAATTTTTTGTATGATGCCAAGGTTTAAAATACGAGATTATTACTGACTGGCAGGTAGAGTGTTTTGGAAGTTCCCTGCCTGAACTCTAGCACGGCAAATAAAAGACCGAAATCTTTATTCCCTCCCTGCCCCCAAATGTACAGATGGTCTCCTACTTGGACACAATCTCCAAATGTTGAGATTCAACAAAATATCGTAGTAATATGATTTGTAGAATCCTCATCATTCACAGCCTCCCTCCCCACCTGTTTTTTCAGAGGACTTCACAGGAAGACAGCAGAATAGCTTTATTTTAGCTTTAGAAACTTTTGATGTGGGGAGGGATTATTTTTTTTTAGATGGGAAGGATATTCTTATGATGATGATGATGATGACTGATGAGTCTGGTTTACCCCCAAGCTGCAAGCAGGCTGAATGGATCTGTGGACCTTACTACTGAAAGGGAATTACCAGGTAAGCAGAGAAACTTTCCTCTTAACATCTGCAGCTAGGAGGTAGAATGCTGAAATAGGCATTTCATTATGACAGTGAGCATAATGAAAATAGAGGAAAAGTTACTGCACTTAGGAACATTGTTTTGCAGAAAGATTTATTACAGGCATGCATTTCAAGTGCCATGGAACCACAAATATCCAGAGATTTCATGCTAGAGAAACAAAGTCATCGGGCATGGTGTGTTTATATATATAGAAATATATTTAAATATAGTATGTTTAGTTCTTGAGGTTTTGAAGTTTTCATCAACTCCTGAATTCAGAATCTTTAGTGTTGATCTGAATAGCTGGAGAATTAAAAGGTTTTCAAAGGCAAGGATTATGCACTCGAGACAAATGATCCTGAAGCAGATCAGAATGACATGCTTATTCTGATAATGAATTCCTGGGCCAGTCCTTGACTGTGTTTTTCTTAGTGTATGCCAGCATGCCTCAAGTGTAGATGACACATCTGGTAGCATCACACAGAATGGAAAATGCTCTTAGAATTGTGTGGAACAAGACAATGTAACTGTGTTTTAAGTTTTAACATAATAATGTCTGAATAAAATACACTCACGTGATACAGCAGAAGTGATGGGGAGGCTTATCTGGGAAGTACATAGAAAGAGGACTGTTTGTAGATGGTCTGGCTAGGCTGATCTAGGTAGTATTAAAAGCTCTCAGTCTGGCTTATCTGAATTTAGCATGACAAGTAATATTTACAGAGTTTGAGTAGGTAGAGCATTCAGTGTTGATCACAGCTGTTTGCTAAATGGCAAAATTGAATGGTAAGGAACTCAAGAGTCTATTTCAAGAACACTGTTTAACAGTGTAATAGTGAATGCAGTGCCATCTGGCCTTTAAATAAGAGGTGTTGCATCTGCTATGTTACACAAGACAGAAATATTTAACATATATTTAGCAATATCTTTTTATGAAACAAAGTAATTCCTTTTTTGAAGTCGCTGAAGATTGACATTGCATGAGTGGAATGGAAGATATTTTGAAAATGAAGGCTTGTAATAGTGAATTGCCTTGGCCTCTCTGACCTGTTTCAGTAATCTAGATAAGCAAATTGGAGAATGTTCAGTTAAAGCATTCAAAAGTGAACAGGCTGAGCTGTAATTAGGAATCTCTCTCTACTTCTTAATGATGCCTTTTGTAGGTCATAGGGAGTTCAGTGTTCCTGCCCGTTTTTTGGACCATGCTGCTTGTGTGTAGAGAGTAGAACTGATCTCAGCAACTTGAATACCAGCCTTATGTAGAAAATGTAATTAGAAGCTTAGACTACCTCTGTAACTTATTTTGAGAATTCCTCAACCATAAACTGTAGAACTTTCTTCTTGATCTTCTTGGTCTTATTTCTTCTTGACATCTTCGGATGTCACTTGTACTGCTACTGGCTGGCTGTTTAATCTCTCCTCCAGTTAGTGGCTGACAAGACACTAATTTTTTTTTTTTTATCCTTCAGTTTTCACTTGTGGAAAATCTGTATGTAGCTTTTTACAAGCCAACGAATGTTATTGACAATTCAAGTAACTGACTATGCAAATGCTCTTCTTTCCGCTTTCAGTGTCTTTGCTGTTTAAGTCTAGGGTGACAAAAATATCAATTTTACTTTCTTTAGTTCCTATTTAAAATCAGTCTTCCAGGGAAGGGGTGTTTTCCCCCATAAGTTCTGTCCAGTTCTTCCAGCTCTGTGGAAAATGGCAAGTATTAGGAACATAATCCTTACTTCCAGATTTTCTTACTAGAATTGTTTTTACTGAAATACTGTCCTGCTTGTCAAACTCCAGAAGTGGACTGCTCAGGGAAGCCTCGTGTGCCCTTCACTTGCACATTCTACACCTAAACTGGAGAGGAGAGAGTAGTGTATAGCTTAGATGCAGGTTACTTCAAGTTGCTTTGCCTCCAAAAAGGAGGAGGGGAGGTGCTCTCAAAGATGACTTCTGGATGAAAAGTCTTTAACAGTACTTGTGAGACATAGTTTCATCAAAAGGAAATCTAGTTCCCTTGCTTTGCCCTTGTTTTTACTACATCCCTTGTATTCCGAGGTATATTTCTTCAGTCAATGAAGACAAAGAGGTGAGACAAAGAGGCTTCTTTGGGGAGTGACTTGGAACAAGAGCCTATCCCGCAGGGATATGCTGTATCCTCAGATACTTATGGTCTGAGTAAGTGGCATTTTAAGACATGACTAGGAACTGATTAACCCTGTCATTTCCTTGGGGGGAAAAAAGCTGCTAAATGTCAGGTTCTCAATGAATTGTCAGTCTGTAGCTAGAAGCCTTGTGAGATGGGAGTTGCTTTAATAGGATCCTTGTCAGGTGAGTGACTGGTCACCTAACTGGTGTGTCCTGGGGCAGGGTCATACATGTTACTGGTAGTTTTATTTGGGCAGAGGGGATGGGCTGTAATACATTTAAATATGACTAGTTTCATGCGTTCTGTATGCTGTTTGTCAGAGCACCACAGTTACCTTCTCATCTCTTGGAAGACCCTCGAGAGACAGAAAAAACAGCATGATTCTTTTCTGCACTAAAAAGAAAATGAGTTGCTTAGTTTAAACTCCCTTCCCAATCAAGTGATCACCATCAGTGTTTCAATGTGTATGTGCCGTGTAGAAATGCAGGGGCAGGCTTTATTGAAGGAACAGTACTTTGAGATGTTCTCCAGAGGTCCCTTCCAACCCCTACCATTCTATGATTCTCTGTTGGCCCAGCAAACTGAAGTCCTTTGAAATTGGTGGAACTAGCCAGAATGTGGATTTCATATCTCATTTCTGTATGCTGCATCGTTGGGCTGTGTCCTGTAGCCATCGCTAATGCTGCATAAAAAGGTAATGCCAGACCAAATTCAGAATCTGTACAGTATTCTCAGCTTAGCCATCCTTATTGTGTAGGACCTTCCTTTGTTCTGTATAAATACGGGGATTGTACCCATTCTTTTCCTTCTTTCATATGTCTTAAAAACATGAGGAAAAACTGCATTTGGGATTTTACATTCCCCTAATCAGCTGAAACTTGCTGGAAAGGGTGCAAATGGGGCCATGTGTTTCTGCAGATGCTTTAGTTCTTCATCTGTTCCAACTTTGCTTCCTTGTTTCTCAAAGCCCAGCATCGTGTTTTGCATGCTCAGCTGTGTGCTCTTGACAAAACATCAAAATGTGTGCCTTTTATTGCTCCAATAAGAGAAGGCTGTTGTCCAGTTTTTGTTGACTAAGCACCTTTACCTTTTACATTAGTCCTTTTATAATCGATCTTCATTTTCTCCTGTCTTTTTCCACATTTCTCTTTACACCTTTGTATTCTTAACTTAATTTTCACAGGAAAATAGCATATGTCTTATTGTGCTTCTTGGTGCTTTCCTCAGAAGCCTTTCCTGGTGTACCCCAGGGGCTTGGGTGCTCTCTGTCCTGTTTCAGGGACTGGTATAAAAATGGGATGTATAGTGGTCTCTGTTGTCACTCTTAAAGCTGATCTTCTGTCCCCTTGAATTAGGGGAACAATTGCTAAAGTTAAAGCACTAGGATAACTCATCTCGGTTCTGTATTTTGTAAGTTTACAAGACAGAGTATATGTAATGTACGTGGTACACTGAACATGTAATTTCATCCAAAGTAGCTTCCATCCTTCCTAACTCTTTGCAGTGATTTCAGTTACTTCACCCACCACCTGGTTTGGCTGTGCTCAGGAAAATCACAGACGTGCTCAGTGTTTGAGGTGTGTGTGATAGATTTTGTGGTGAGAATTCCTACGATATTAATACTTTTTACAAGCTTCTTGGAAATAGCTTCTTAGGGTAGTAATCTTGGAAAAGTACTTATTTTTTTGCTTGTACCTTTTCTGTTGGGTTTTTAGGGGAGGAGCGAGGTCTCTTTGTGTTGGAGAGCAGCCTGCAGTGCTCTATGGTGCACTTGTGTTTCTAAATGTGGTTGGTGAATAGCTGCTGATGGAACTGTCTCCTGTCTGAGTAGACTAGATTGCTGTTGCCTTTGTGTTTTATGGATCGAAACGTGTAACCCCCTATTACTGGTTTTGTCTCCTAGGTGAAGATTAGGATTAGGGAAAGGCTCTGAAATTGTTGAAGTGTGGCTTGCTTTAGTTCCTTTCAGACACTTCAGAAAGCCTTCTGACTAGCTGTGCACCTGCAAAATTAAGAGCAGAGGGAAAGGAAGAAATAATTTCATTTAGTATGTTGTGAAAAATCTCTCTTTGTAGTCAAGGAAGATGAGGAATTACACTTTCTGGAGAGGATGTTATTAAACCAGAAAACATATTTTTTAAAATCGCAACAAAAATCCTAAATTTCTTTCAAATGATTAAAACTCCTGTTTGTTAATACACCTTAAAACCAGAAAAATGTTAGTGAACATAGAGTATCTTAAGAGCCTGATGGTAAATTTGAGGAAGAATTATACCTCTGCTCGGTAATGTATTGGAGAATCAGAGAGTGGTTCTTCAATATATCATCGAGCTTTTGATATGATGCTATTTTAGATGATAACTGTAACATTTTCCCCTTTTAAATTGCAGCACATAGGCTTGCTGGGAGCCACTTCTGTAACTAGTTGAAATATAAGAGTCCAAAATTTCCTCTTGTTTTCCAGCCTCTCTTTCAGATGCGTCCACCCTAAACATAATACTCAGTCTAACGGAGCAGTTTTGCTGGTGTAAAATTCATAGACTTTCTATTTTACATTACTTGGTGGGGAGCTTCCTTTTGCAAAGAAGCATAAAGGATAGATTAAAAGGCTGGGGGGCAGTGTCTTTGTTTTGTTCTAGAGCAGAGTTCTAGCTGTGAGCATGCTGAGCATGAGAATAGCTGTTGAATAAAGCATTTCTCCTCCAGAAAGCTGTGTCATTAGAGATGAGAACATAATCCCATAGGTAGCTGACTCTCATAAGAAAAGAATCCCATTTGGGACTGTGATCAGCAACAGTCAGTCTCTGAACTTCATGGTGCATGGTTGGATGCAAAGAGAACTGTTGGTGGGTATCCCCAGTGAGTCCTTGCAGCGATGCTGGCTTGAGCAGTACAGATACCTGCTTTGCACCTTCTTGGCAGTTGTACTGGCCCAGGTGTTTAAGGGGATTTATTCTGTGTTGGATTATGGATCTGTGTTACTCTTCTTACTGGGTTATTTTTAAGCAGGATCAATTTCCTGAGCTGATTGACTGGCCTGCCCCAGTTTAATGATACGATGAGCCTGGTTAAGGTGGTGGTTCCCAAGTTCTGGCTGTTGAACGTGGTTTTGCTGACAACGATTTCTGTTTAACCACAGCCAAAGTGATGTCTGATGTAAGAAAAGAAATAAAGAGATTGCACCATTTTACTCATTGACACTTCAGTGCGATGGGGAGGGAGATAAGTGGATGCGGGGTGATCTGTAAACACAAGATTACAAAGCAGCTTGGCGTATCTTTTTTTGTATTCTTTTTGATAAAAGTGAATCATGGGCCTCACCACGTATGAGCTTGAAGAGAAAGTGTGAATTTCAAAGGAAGATTGGAATAAGTTTCTAGAAAACCTGTAAACAAAAATGTAATTGCTGTCTGTGGGTGGCAGTGTGAGTAAGAGCAGACCCTTGGAGAGAAATGGTTCTTCATCACCCCTTCCCTCTCCTCCTCCTCCACCACTTTGGTTTCCGTGAGGATGTCAGATACCGTGTCCCATCTTGACTTCCTTTTTTTATAGTGTTAATTTTTATGTGGGAGTTTTCTCTTGTGTCATCGAAATTCCTTGTTACCTTGTTTCTGTCAAATGATTTTGCATGTCAGTAGCTGAGTGACTCTCAATTATGTTTTAATTGAGTTTGTAATAGGCTTCTACTATAAGACCTTCACCTATATGGTACGTTTCAACTGCTTTTTTTTTTTTTTTTCTGGAGGACTACAGAAACCCTTGGGTAAAATGTGTTTATGTTAAAAGACAGAGAAGGGCTGCTGAGACTGTATTCAAAGCTCCTATGAGATTTTTGTTCACAGTTTTCTGAAATAGGTACTTGAAATAAGGATGTATTTTTCAGGCACCATCCAAAGTTAATCCGTGAAAAATCTTCTTTCCCCTTTAATAACTCATTACGTCACTTATGTTGCTTTCCCTGCTTAGGTAGCTGCATATGAAGGTTTTTCTTCGGTTTTATTCAGGTTATCAGCTGCTTATTTATTAGGGATAACTAATGATCCTGTAATTCACTATGCTGATATTCTTTGAAGTGAAAACAAATATTTCAGTTTTATGTGGTCTAAGTACATGGCCTTGGTTATTTGTGGTTTGTTTTTTTTTCCTGAGGTGTACAAACAAAAACATTTTGGGTTTACATTTAACATGTGTTTCAAATTTAGTGGAATTCCTTTTTTAATCTAGATTTTATTTCAGGCCTGGCATACTGTTCCCCATCCCTGCACGCCAGGACAGAACATACTCTGTTGTAGAAAACTACTTATTTGCAGTCACCATATCTGATTTTTATTTTTCCCTGGGACGCTGAAGGATTAAAGCAGATTATAGTGCTGGGATAATGTCTGACTCCTTGTGTTCCATTTAGACATAAATAAACCCTTGAAAAATCTGAATGTTGCTATGGTGATGTTAGTAAAAGGCTGGGATATGGAGTAAGTGAGCCGCTTAGAAGCATAATGTCACTTACAGTAATGAGCATGCCGTCATTAGAGCCGTGATGGGTTTACCTGATGCTCTGCGACTTTGGCAGCCCCCACCAGATTCTGGGAGTGGGTAAATGCAATTCATGTAAATATGTGCTGTTCAGGAACTTGCAACTACTGACCTGTTAGCAAGCAGAAATGGGTGTTTTGTCTGTTTACTTTCTAGTTTTAGTGTGTTGAAGTATTACAAAGAAACAAAGTCTTCCAGTCCTTGTGTGCTGCTTTTCACATGATCATCTGCTTGAAATAAAATAACAAAAAAAAAATCAGTTCACAGCACCTTTGTTTTAAACTGTGTAAGCAACACTTTTCTTCTGAAAGTATCAAATATAAAAAAGTAAGATTGCATAAAAATGTTTTTTATTATTATTTTATTTCCTTATTTTTTAGTCTTTATAACCTGGCTTCACTGGAACTTAGAGAAAATTTGCTGACATATTTACCTGAGTAAGTGACATTTCTTGTGTTTCATTATATTAACATAAAGTGTTCTTAAAGTCTGCTAACTTACTATTTAACACGGTGAGGGTGATGGAGCCCTGGAAGAGGCTGCCCAGAGATCTGTTCCTGTGTGGCCTGCCCTGAGTGTTCCTGCTCTGGCAGGGGGGTTGGACTCGATGGTCTCCAGAGGTCCCTTTCAACCCCTACCATTCTGTGATTAAACTGAATGACAGCTAAAAAACATACTCAGTGCCTATCGACAACATGCATGAGATACAGCTGTGTTTTAGCAACACCTAGTTAGATTCATTACTTCTGTTTGTATTTGGTTAGTAGCAGGAGCCTGTAGTCTGTGTCAGTTGGTTTCGCTCTACAAAAATATTCTGTATAAAGTATGGTGGCACCAAACATTTCTTCCTGTGTGCATTGAATGAGCACATCAGTGGTGGGAGAGGTGGTTTAGGTTATTCTCATGTTGAAGTTTTGTAACTGTGAAAGTAGGGTAATAGGATCTCAGAGATGCCCAGTCTAGACCTTCATAGCATTTAAATAAGCCTTCATGTTCAGGGCTAAGTAACCAAAAGCTTCCAAAACCTAGAGATCAAAGCCTTGGTGACAAACTAGGCCTACTGATGTCTGAAGTCTGACTCTACCCACTGTGATTTTTGGGGAAAGAAGATACCCAGATGCCTCTGTGCTGTCTGTATTGTGGCAGACGAAGTGTTTTATAAGATTAATCCAATATATTGTATTTTGGGGATTCTTTTTGGCTGCCTGGAAGAAGCCTCTTCTTTCTTCAGTGAAGGAGTTTCCTTCCTTCACTACCTGGCTGCATATTGCAGCAGTTTTGGTGTCTCCTATTCTGCTTGTTTAGATAATCTAATAGATACTGTAATAAATTAAACCTATTTTAATCAGAATCTCTTCCCCGGTGACTTTGGGATCCATTTTTCCTGTCAATCCACCCAGCACCTCAGTTGCAGCTGTTTATATCTGTGAGCCACAAAGCACTTTTAATGTTGTTGGTCAGAAGTTAGAAATTGCTGGCTAGGTTTGCCATGTGGTGTCAGACTGAAACTACCACAAATGTTGACAACTTTATTGCTCCTGGAAAATTCTGACTTTCAGTAACGTAGCTGATGAGCCTTGCTGGCTTCCATGCTACTGCAGCTTTGGTGAAGGTAAGTGAGAGCTCTCCACAGACTGCTTTTGAAGTGGAAGAATGGCCCTCTGTGTCTGTTTATGTTCAGAGAACTTAACTTTACATCCCCGTGGACTTCTCTCTGTTTGCATCCTCAAATCCAAGTTGAATGACTTCAGAAATGGCTAGATCAGGTTGAGAAGATAATTGATGGATTTATTGAGACTTGAATCACGCTGTTACATGTGATCACTAGGGGGAATTTTTATCCAGTTGCATAACTGTAAATTCCCCCTAAAAATAAATCTAACCAACTATACTAAGCTGTGTGGTGTTGTCCACCCCAAGGGACTGATGGTTAAAATAAAGAATAATGATTTGATTGCCTATCCTAAGTTTTAAATTTCAAGGGCATGCAGATATACTGACACACCAAACTACTTTTTCAGCAAGCTGTTACTGCAGATAGTCAACGCCCAGTAAAATAGCTCTGTCTATAATACATTGTAATTTGAAATAAGAGTTTCAGTAAAATGAACTCATTCAAATACATGGGGTTTCTGTTGGTTTAGTCTGATGTGGTTTTGTTTTGACTTATCTCACAGATCACTTGCCCAGCTGCAGCGACTAGAAGAACTTGATTTAGGAAACAATGAACTTTATCACTTGGTAAGAAAACACGCCACTGAAAGCGCACGTTTTACGCATCATTTAGGTTAAATAGGTTGTAGGTTGTTCAAAATTGCAGAAAGAAAAATATATGGAGGTTTTATACATACAGATGAGTTTTGACAGTGAGCTGGTGCTTCCCATATGTGCTTAGTCTTGTTCAGCACAGTATTATCTTAGCAAAAAACCCGTCGCTGGTCTTTTGTCTCCGCACACACTTTTTCTGTGGAAGCAAAAAGGAGAGGAAGGGCACAAACTCTGTCTGCGTTTGCAGTTGCAGTGAGCACATGGGCTTCTGTAGGGAACAGGGTGGACTGAGCACAGATAGAGGCTCAGCTATTTGCAGGGCAGGAGTAGGAATCTTTGGGAAGGGACTGAGGCAGACTGTTGAGGTTTGTGGTGTCTGACGTTGTGGCAGATAAATCTACCAGAAGATATCTGTCATCTCCCTTAAGCTGACTCGATTAAATGTTGGATTTGGAGTAAATGAAGAGTGTTTGTTAGTGCATATCTGGTAAAGTATGGTAGCTTGTTAAGCTATAGCAATTGATTTATATGATGGAGTTCCCAAATGCTTATGGTGAACCCTTGCTGCATTTACTCATGGTACCTCTAAATAGTCCTTGGAGTAAGGATGGGTTTACTCAGACCGTAATTACGGGGTGGCCATTTGGTTTTTACTTGAAGCTCTTGTGTTACTTAACATTCTTATTTTTTATGTTACAGCCAGAAACAATTGGTGCACTTTTCAATCTTAAAGACCTCTGGTTGGATGGAAACCAATTAGCTGAAATACCTCAGGTAAAGATGAGCTCTACTGATACTGTTTTGAAGACGCTTTAAAAAGAAAACCCTTTAGTTCAGAGACAGATGTGATCTAAAATGAAATTTTCTCATGCCTGAGTTTGGTTTTGGATGTGAAAGGGTTTCATTTTCATAAGTTCCTCAGCAAGGGATTGCACATGATATCAAATGTTGTCAGACGTTTTCTTTTAAATATTTTGACAAAGGAATTGCTTCCTAATAGGCACATTTTTCAGCTTATAGGATGACACATCCTCTGTTTACAGTCGTGGCTGAGTGATCAGGGAGCCATTCATTGGCTGAGCAAAGCTTCACCTTTTGTATCTAAGGTGCAGTTTTGACAGTTTTGAGGATGAATCTTTTTTTTTTTTTTTTTTTTTTTCAGTCATCTTGTATTCAGAGTATTTGGGAGAAGTACCAGCAGTAGAACTGTTGCCATAAATCCCCCATCTGACATCAGTCATAGGATGAGAGGCCTTAGCATTTAAAGCTGGTAGCATTCTAAATTCCCTTTCTTATGAACAGTGATAACATGTGAGATGGTTTCTTTTCCCCCCTTTTTCCTTTACAGCCAAGTCAAAACCTGTTTTCTACTCTTCCTCGTGCAGTTTGCTGCTGTTTGCTGCATTGATCTCATTGTCAACAGTGTAACTTGGACATCAGTTTCAGTTTAGTGGGCTTTGTTGACTTTGTTATTGTTGGCTTGGCCTAATAATTTTTTAAGTAGATATAGTTAAACACTGATAATCATTCATAAAAGGTCGAGTGTGACTTTAGCAGTTGTTTTTAATGAAGCTGGCCGTCACAAATTACTGTGTATTTTGTGAAGTGACCATAGTGACCAAAAAGTGAACTTGTAGGATAAAGGGGTGGGGGTGTTTAATGAGATCCTCTGGAGAGGTGAACATTTCCAAAAGGACTGATCTTGTGAGTTAGGATCAAAGCTGTTACTGTATGAAAATGTCATATATGTAAAAGTAAAGGACACCTCTGCCCCACCCCTTCTGTTCTCCGAAAGATAATTTGGATGACTAAAATGAGAATTCTTCTACAGTGCATATAGGGGTGTCTGTGTATATGGGGAATGGGAGGGTGCTCTGATGGCTAAAAGGGATAAAGGGATTTTTCTGTCAGACTTTTAAACTAATTGGCAGACTACCACTGCAAAAAATTAAGTAATCATTAATAATTGTAGATGATGGCAGTGCAACTTGGCAGTTCAAATATGCTTGCTAGAGCAACACTCCCAATTCCTATTTCTACATTTGTTGTAGTTGGGAGATGTGAAGATACGAAATCCCTAGATGTCATGGCATGTTGCTGTATCAGCCAGGAGAAACTAATCCTAATTTGCCTAGGGTTAATTGGGAGGGGCAGACTTTAATTACATGGAGGTTGATAATCTGCAGTTCTGAAAAAAACAACTTTGCAGTCTTTACATGAGGAAAACTCCAGTTTTGGCTGGTGCTTTCCTGGGTGTGCTCAGCATACCTTGTCTGACTACTGCAGCCAGTCTTGGAATAAGAAAATGTGACTGAATCACTTGGTTGTTTTATCGTATGTAAAATGTAATCGTGTACTTTTTCTCTGCATTTAGAGGTCATACAAAGAATGGCCAATTTAGAGGTTGTACAGAGAATTGTTTTTCTTTCTCTAATTACATTGCAATGGTACATTTTTCAAATTGCTTTGTTACGTGCTTGGGCATGACTTACATTTTTTTCTTGTATCGCAGGAAGTAGGAAACCTGAAAAACCTGCTTTGTCTGGATGTTTCTGAAAATAAATTGGAATGCCTTCCTGAAGAAATTAGTGGTCTGACCTCTTTAACAGACTTGCTTGTTTCTCAGAATTTACTTCAGGTCTTACCTGATGGCATTGGTAAGTACAAGGTGAATGCTCTCACGCAGAACCATTTAACCCACTGTAAATTGGAAGTCACTTGCTTTCAAGTCTTTTGAACTCCTTTTGTGTACAAGATGAGCTTGTCTCAGCTTTTTTTTTTCCTTTTTTGTTTAGTATGAAATGCATAGCTCTGTTAATTTCACATACTAATTGTCTGCATAATGACTACCTTGTAATCCTTTTTTGCCCTTCACTTGATACCTACCCAAACAAAATAAAAGTTAATGAATCCTCTCTATTCCTACTGTGTCATAATTCTTTAACATTGTAAAGTCCTAGCTTGCAACATGATGCAGGTCGCTCGATAAGACTGACTGACAGTATCACTACAAAAAAGACATCCTTTTTAGTAGGGTTGTGTAAATATCTTCAGCTGGACAATATGATTAATCCTGTACTGACCCCAGTGGAAGGCTGTTCCAGTGTCAGCCTTGAGGATCCAAACTACAACCTTCCTGTGTCTGACCCCTTAAATAGGTTTAATAATTAAGGAATGTTTTCTGAAGCATTACCAGTGTTTTTTTTAAGGTGAATGTTTTTACCCTTGCAGCAGCTGTGATGAGGAGTCAGCAAGGCATGGTTTCTTTACTACTTATCAGCTGTTTTTCCAGAGAGTTCCACGTTGCAAGAGTGTGACTTTGGCTCACCAGGATATATATATATATATATTTTTTTTTTTTCAAAAATGAAGGTATAAGGGAGGGAGGACTCTTGAATGCGGTTTAACCAGGAATGTGGAAAAGAATCGACAGACCTTCCCCCTCCCTCTATGTGCTATATGAACCTTAGAAAGGATTAATGTTTTTTTAAGAAGATAAACTTGTGGGGAATGGGATGACTACTGTGGGTGCTACAGTTGGCTAGTGTGTGTTTGGTAGGGAGTTGTAGCAGCCCTCTCTGATGAGGGATTCTCTGAGCTGGCCAGTACCTTTACTGTGTCTCAGAAATGGAGCTGTATTTTCTGCAAGGCTGCAGCCCACGCAGCCCGTGAAAGGGGAGCTTGTCTGCAACACCAGCTGGTGAACAGGAGGAGCTGCTGCTTCTCCAGAATCCTGTTAAATGGAGACCCTTTGCTGAGGAGGGGGACTGTGAGCAGCCAGGCCATTTCAGAACGGGCCTAGTCTGCCTGTGCATTTGGGAACATTTTCTGCATGTGATTTTGTTATAAAGGCAAAAAAAAATTGTTACTTATGTGAATATAATACCTTACTTGTCTTTGGAAAATTGAGTAGGGCTACAGCACTTATGCTTTTGGTGTAATAATGGAACTTATGTGAAGTTGAGAAGTTCTGGTATTGTGGTTGAAGTGAACCTTGCTGCTTTTTGCAAGCTCCCAAGAGGAGCTCAGTGATCGCTGAATCCTTGGTGGGGTTGATGGATCTGTAGAGCTCTCACAGCAGGCCTCTCACCAGAGGGTCAGGTCAGCTGTGACTGTGTCTCACCAAGTCTCTAAAGCCCTAATGGAGGTGGCTCCAGCAACCCCTGGGTAGCCTGTGTTAGTGCTGTACCACCTCTCAGTGAGGAAGCTTCTCCAGATGTCCAGCTGGGATGTTCCACACTTTGATTTGTGGCCATTGCTGCCTTGCCTGCCACTGCAGAGAAGAGTTTAGCTCTGTCATCTCTGTAATTGCTCTTCAAGTAGTTGTGGGCTGTTTCTAGATGCCTCCTTGGGTGCTAACTTTGATGGAGTCCACAAAGCCAGCTCCCTTAGCCTCAGTTCACATGTGCCCTGGTCTTCTTGATAGCTTTGTGCCAGACCCTCATCAGTATCTCTCGAATTGGGAGTCAGGGGGGAAGAGAGGACATGAAACTGAGCATGATTTTACAGGGTTGACCTCACTGATGCCAAGTAGGTGTGATATAGTAACTTCCATTGATACACTGGCTGCAGTTCTCCTAACATAGTCCAGCCAGTATTGATTTTTGGTGAGAGGGCACTGCTAGTTGATATTCAGCCCGGTGTCCACCATAAGCCCCAGGTCCTTTCCAGCAGGACTGTTGTACAGCCTGTTGCTTGGCAGCCTGTACTGGTGTGAAGAGTTATTTTGCCCAGGTGCAGAGCTTGCTCGGCTTTCTCTTTAGATTGCTATTTTACCATGTAGCAGCCACCTTCTCATGATTTAGCATCACCAGTAAACTTGATGTGCCAACTAGTGATGTCTCCTGAATTCTCTGTCTTGGGCTGTGCTCATGTCTGCTCTGCTTTGCACCAAAAATCATTCTGATACAAAGGAACAGAATTATAGAGTAGTTTGGATTGGAAGGGACCTTTAAAGATTATCTAGTTAAATCCCCTGCAATGAGCAGGGACATCTTTAACCAGGTCAGGTTGCTCAGAGCCCTGTCCAGCCTGACTGAATGTTTCCAGGGATGGGGCATCTACCACCAATCTGGGCAACCTGTGCCAGTGTTTCAGCACTTTCATGGTATCAGATTTCTCTTAAATAGTATGTCCTCCTTCCCGGGGAGAAGACCATCAAAGAAGTTTGATTTGTATTCTGAAAAATTAACTGGGATTTCATGTCCAACTAACTGGGCTCTCTGTTAGGACAAAGAGACCTTCACCGTGTTTGAGTCTGGTTTGTCACTGCAGTACAAGCCTTTCTTACTATGTCTGAGTAGGAATTGGTGATCTTCTGAACACTCCTTTATGAATAAACATTGTATAATTGAGGAAAAAAAAGATACTTTTCTCTGGTTTACAGGCCTTTGGGTAAACGTGTCCCTGACATTTACATGGGGCATCATTCTGAGTGCAACTTTAATAGAATTTAGTATGTTTAAATATCGAATATGAGTTTTTATATGGAATATGAATTCAGTGATGGTATAAACTTGCAAAAATAGCACAAGCACCAAATGAAGCAGTGCTTGAATTTTTTATTTATTTTTTTTCACCTGGAAAAAAAAGTATTATTGCTAGAGGATAGAAAAAATTTTGCAGCTGAATGATTTTCTGTAATGAAAGCAGGTATCAGAGGATACTAAGCTAAAGAAATGTGTTGTTCTTTCTGTCTAGGAAAACTGAGGAGGCTCTCCATTTTGAAGGTTGATCAGAACAAACTTATTCAACTAACGGATTCAATTGGAGACTGTGAAAGCCTTACTGAACTAGTTCTAACAGAAAACCAGCTGCAGGTAAGCATGGTCACGGCTGCTCAAATGGCTGGTAATAACAAGACCTGCTTGCTAAGTGCGGAATTGCTTGGCTTGTAAGGTTACTCACTGTTCCTCCTATTAAGTACTGGGTTTCCTCTAAATGCATCTCATTTCCAACCTGTTAAATGAATGCTGAAGATCAAGTTGTGTGTGGTACCATTCCTCCTTTTCAAAGGCTTAAGCCATTACGTATTCGGTCTTGAATCTTTCATGATCAGTAAGGGAATTGGAGCACCTGGAATGCAGGTGTCATTTGCTGCGTTATGTTTTTAATGTGGGGCTTGTGCCACGTTGCGTTGTTGCCAGTTTTTGCTGGGCGCTAATTTGGAGCAGACTCGCTGGAACTGAATAGAAGCCCCGAGCACTGCAGAGCTGCTGTTGTACTTGCTCTGCTGATCTACTCCATACTCCAGCCAGGTATTAAATATGATATGTGGTCAATTAAAATCTCAGACTTCCTTCCATTAGAAGTGTTTTCTTCCGTTATTTTGAAACTGCCTTTGCAGGACACTGGCACTTGGGGAGTAGGGGTGTTTATAAAAATCTAGATTTGAACATTTCTTAGGTTAAGTTGGTGCTTGGTTGAGGTAGGAGGTTAAGCCTGTTGGAAAGGTGCCTCTCCAGAGGTGAGTTCATAGCACTTAAGTTAGAAGCTTGTCTCTGAATTAACTATTTTGGGAACCTAAAGTTAGTTAACACGGATGTTCTGCAAGTATGCTTCTATACACAGCTATGGTGCTGGACACATCCTTCTTATCAAAACCAGTGTGTCCAGCAGGAGTAGAGAACTGATCGTGCCCCTGTACTTGGCACTGGTGAGGCCACAGCTTGAGTACTGTCTTCAGTTCTGGGTGCCACAGTAAGACACTGAGGTGCTGGAGCAAGTTCAGAGAAGAGCAATGAAGCTGATAAAGGGTCTGGAGAACATGTCTTCAGAGGAGCGCCTGAGGCATGGCCTGTTTAGTCTGGAGAAGAGGAGGCTGAGAAGACACCTTATTTCTCTCTACAACTACCTGAAGGGAGGTTGTAGTGAGGTGGATGTTGGTCTCTTCTTCCAGGTGGCTAGTGATAGGACAAGAGGAAACAGGCTTAAGTTGCACCAGGGGAAATCTGGGTTGGATATTAGGAAAGTATTTTTCTTGAGAGAGAGTGGTGAGGCACTGAAACAGGCTACCCAGGGAGGTGGTGGAATCACCATCCCTGGAGATATGCAAAAAAAGGTCTAGATGTGTCACTTGAGGACATGGTTTAGTGTTCCTGATAATATTTAGTAGGCGGTTGGACTTGATGGTCTTGAAGGTCATTTCCAACCTTAATGATTCAATGATTCTATCATCTTAGGTCAGAAGTAACTCCCAAGTGAATCAGTATTAGAAACTGACGTTCCTGGATGTGTCTTCTGCGAGATAAAACCTTGTATCTCTTTTGGAAGGCCTGCTAGTAATGAGGGTTAACTGCGCTCCAGTTTTGAAAACGGATCAGTCTATTAGTTCCTTTTTAAAGTGAGAAAAGTTTTGCTCTGACTCTGGGACTTTACAAATTCTGTTTGTGTATTATTTTTTTTGTTGACACAGTCATTGCCGAAGAGCATCGGAAAACTCAAGAAGCTGAACAACTTGAATGCCGATAGAAACAAATTAACATCTTTGCCCAAAGAGGTGAGTTTTGTGCGATTAACTCTGACAGGTGATTACACAAACAGAAAACTCTTGGTTTCAAATGCCTGCTGGAAGTAGCAGGCAGCTTCCATCCACTGGGTATTCTTCCCAAACTGATCACAAGCAGAAATGTGTCTATTAGAGCTGAACAGCATAAATCTGACCAGCAGCTGTGGTGATTTGGTGGTTTGGAAGTGCATGATGTTTTTGCAGTTGAACAAGGAGGCTTGGATCTGACTGTAACTAGTAATTCCCAGTGTGGATGTCAGGTCCAGCACTATTTGAAGACTGAGAATTCTTGTAGAGCGAATGCATTTAAACATCAATATGTCCCTTCTGTCTGTAGTGTGAAAATAATGCCGGAGTTTTCCTCACCTCACTCTTGGGAGCAATAGCAAAGGGAAGGTTTCATATGCTGAAAAATGATTCAGAAACTGGACAGTCTCCTTGGTTTTGGAGATCTCGGGGACTACTTTTTCCTTTAAATATGAAGGCCTAGCGTGACCAAGATCACTGATACCTCAGATCTTACAGCTATGATCACTAAGACGTCTTGTATATTGTAACAGTATATGGAGTGAAACGAGGCTAGAATTTCTATTGTGAAACTAAATATAATGAAAGCCTTACAAGTTGAGTTCAGCAGTACATTCTGGAAAGAGATCGGGGGAAGCAGCATCCTGTGATTGGAGAATGGAACTGCAAGTTAGTTCTGTCTGCACTATTGTTTCCCTGTAATTTTTGCCCCAGTAGTTCTCCCCCTTAATTTTCCTGTTTCTAACGTGTGGCTCTGAGGTCGTAACTTTTGTTCAGCATGGTCAGTCACTTCAGGAGCAGAAGGGGTGGCAGCCAATGGATGGGAATAGAGAGGAGTTTCAGCTTTAGCTAGTGAGCCCACACTTCTGTTCAGGCCCACTTAAGGAGCTTGGACAGCTTGAAGTGGAGGTGTGAGGAGGAAGCAAAATGGCTGGGAACTGGGAGATTGGGGAGAGCTGATGGTTTGAAGAAGAGGGACTGCGCAGGGACAGAGGATACTGCTGTGGCACTGGCAGCAGCAGCTCCAGAGGCCCAGTTCTGAGCTGCCACATGTCGATCACCTGATCAGGGCTCCATGACAGCCATTACTGCTCCTTTACAGACTGCCTTCTAAGTGGATGTTTGACAGGGGGGTGGGGGAAAAGTGAAGGAGGAAGGGGAAGATGAGTACTGCAACTGCTCTAGCATGACAGTGTCTGCTCTGCAGAAGTGGTGCTGGTTCTGAACAGAAAAATTGCAGAGGGTGTACCCAGACATAAAAGCTGGCAAGAGGCAGGAGCTTGGGAAAACCATGTTTCTGGGTTGGGATCTGATGGCAATTTTGATCTTGTGCTCACTGAACAGAAAACTTTCAATGTCTTTACAAATAACTTAAATGCATTACATAGGTGTCCTAAAGTTTCTGTACTTGAGACTCGTAGAATTTTGTGTCTAGTCTACCTTTAAGCAGAATTGCTCTGAGTTTGCAGGGTTTTACTGATACACTATTTCCAGACTATTAATGGCCATTAATAGCTTATGTAGTGTATAAGCAATTTGCTGAGTTAATGAAGTTCATGGTATTGGAAATAGTGCATGAGGGCAAGCAGAGTGGCTTGTAAGGAGCAGGGAGAGGAACAGGTGAGAGGAGACTTGTCTTCAGAAGCAGATAAAGCAGGGTGAGTGGAGTGTGTCTGTCTGGAGTGAATAGCAGAATCAAGGGCTTGATACAGAACAATGAAAGGATTAATGCTGAACAAGAAAATGGAGACTTGGAGCCAGTAGTAGGTTTCAGAGGTAGAAAGTGTTTCCCAGTTGGTAAAGGAGTTGGGGATATCCAGGGGTGAAGCAAAGAACAAGAATGTGTGTGGAGAACATTAGTGCACATGAGAGAGAAGAGAGGGGACATCTGTACAACGGGTGGGATAAAGTCAAAGGTGAGTCTCTGTTTGGAGAAGGTGGATGATGATGAAATAGAAGATGGTATCTGGAACGAAGTGAGCTGGGGACTTGTAGGAAGTCCAGGAAATAAAGGTGGGAGAGGGTGGTTCTCGGGGAGCTTGACAGAGAAACAGAGGAAACAAAGCTCCTTGGCATCCACCTCTTTGAAGTAGATTTTATTTTTAATTATTGTTATTTTTGTTTTTTCTTCTAAAGGTCTCCACACCTATGTATCACTGTTATTAGAGCGAACACTTTAAAATTACGTTTCATGTAAGATTGTTTCTTTAAAGTATGTTTTTGCTTTGCGGATTATAAAAATTCTTTCATTTTGAATCTTTAAAGGAAGTCGGTCCTTCTCCAGCTGGAGGGTCATATCCACCCTCTAGATCAGTGGATTTGAAATTCCAAGCTGGTAATGGTAACAAACAGAAAGCATAAACAGTTGATGAAATGGCTTGTCTCAAAAGAACTGTTGACGTGCATATATTGGAGACCTGCAGTCTAGCTAACAAGACTTTGCAGTTTCAGTTTTTCAAGTTTTCAGTTTCAATTCCTTGTGCTTAGGCTGCACAAGAAAACACTCTTCCCTCAAAGTCTTTAGGCTGCCTTCTAACAACGCTGAAATGCCAGTCTTGAAAGCAGAAAGAAGTCTACGGATCTTCGCTCGTGCTTTATCTGTTCCTGGAGCTGCGCTTTATTTGTGTATTATTTTTCTTAACAAGCAGCTTTTTGCTTCAAACCTAATGTGAACATTTCTGCAGTACAAGTTTTTGCGTTGAATTCAGAGGAATGCAGTGAAGAGTCACATTTCATAGCTCTAAAAGAAAGAAGCTCTGCATAAGCAGAGTGCACAGGTATACAAAGTGCTGTTTGCTGTTACACAGAGCATCCACAGGAGCAGCCCCAGGGGTGCTGGAAATGGCAAACATCCCAATTCTGAGTTTCCCTTTGGCTGGCAGGGAGGAACAGTTTGGTGTTCTCGGTGAAACGTTCAATTTCCATTTTCTTTCTCCTCAATCTGGAATAAAAATAATACAAAATGCCTTGGTAGAACATGTAAGGAAAACTGACAAATGTGTCAGCCTGGTTTTGTCTGTTGGAAAGCTCTGCTTGGCAGTGAGAGAGCATCCCATCTTTTCCTGTTATTTGCGTATCAGACTGACAAATGAATATCCCAAGCCAGGCACGAGTTTCTGACAGCTGGCAATTTCATCACTCCTGCCTGCTGTGTGTTGCTTAATAGGTCTCCTCAGATAGTCTGGTGAAGACTGGGGTCTTGGACCTTTGCACATCAGTTGGTATGCATACTTGTACGTTGGTTCCCCCTTCACAGAAGCAGAGTCAGATGCAGAAGAAGAGTGTGTACTGCAGATATTCTCAGTATCTTCTCTTCTTTCCATTTCAGTCTTTTCCTTCCCACTTTCTCTCACTCTTTCTCTGCCATACAGAGTGCTAGAACAGCTGTGCATTTGGGGTCTTCATGTCTTCATCCTTGTAAGAAAAGGGCGTGGGACTGACCTTTACTGGTTTCTGCTGGAGAGGGACAAAGACATAGTCTGGTAACAAGTGCACAGGAAAAATGAGACTCTAGTAGTGAGAAGTAGAGAGTAACAAGCATTGTATCTACTTCCAGTGTCTCTGTCCTTCCCTCCAGAATTATTCCGTTAGCAAAGAGAGCTTTTACATAATTTCTGTTGTCCGAAATTATGTACCTGCTTCAATATATCCAGGTGAGATAATCTGAGTTCTAGCTTTTTGTGGTGGTATGAGGTTTTTGTGGTGGTTTTGGGTTTTGTTTGAGGTTGTTGGGTTTGTGGTTTTGGTTTTGTGGGGGTTTGGGGGTTTTGGTTTTTTTGGGGTTTTTTTTTTGTTAGCAGGTGACTAGGATTGGATTTAGGGTCAGCCTGTCAAACCATTGTATGGGCAGATGGTTTCAATGCACACTTGTACAACCAGCCTCTACTTTTGGTTCCAGTTTGCTTGACACTTGGGGTTATTGAGAAGCTTGTATGCAAATACTCCTCCAAAGTTTCCTGGTTCAAAGGTTCTGTATGTGGTGCCGATATATAAGCAAGAGCTGAGTGTCTTCCCAAGACCTGAGTCACTGACAGATTTCATCTTCAGTATCTCATCTTGCAGCTCAATCCCTCCCTCGCTGCATTGAGTGGCGAAACGAATTTCAGCAAGAACCGAGAATGTCTAAACCTGTTTGTAGTCACAAATGTTTTTCCCCTTAAACTTGAAAGACCTGCTTGGTGACTCTTTGGTATTGAAATCCCACCCTGGTACTGGAACGCTGGTGAAACTGGTGTGTTGATTTTGGCACTTGCATAAATAACCTCCTTGGAATGTTTTCCAGTTCATGTGCTTTTGTTAATGAGTCTCTACAACCTGCAGAGATCTGGTAATGTGTCCTTCCTGGCTCTAAGGCATATTGTGAAAATTATTACTACAGTAGGTAAAGCTGCAGGACTTTTTTGACAGTAACTGCTTTTTATATTTTTCTTATTTTATTTCTGAAAAAGATTGTGTCTGCTTTGTTGTTTTCTGGTTTTAACCTCCTCTGTCCCTTGTTCGTGTAAGAGTAGATGTTTGGGTGTCTCAAAGGGAAAAAAGGCACTAAGGAAAAATGCAGGAAAACTTGTCTTGAGTCAGAAGGCAGAGAAGCTCTCTTGCTGTGCTCCTCCCATACTCTTCACCAGTGGTGCAGGAGTTTTTGAAGTGAGTTTGCCAGAGATTTTCCTAGTCAATTTAAAGTTAATAATAGCTAATGACAGTGAATAGGGCAGTTTATTCCACCTTTAAATGTATTCTATGCTTGCAGTTAAAGAATTAATCTATTTTATTTATCTGGGGCCAAGGAGAATTCTGACTTTATTTGAATTCAAACAAAATTTGAGTTATGACACTCTGTAAAAGATTTTACAGCACAATAGGAACTGTGTTTGAATTCCCAGTACATTTACCAGAGTTGTATAAACCTAATGAGAGTTCTTTGTGCTGACAGCTGTATTGAGAGTTGAATAAAAGAGATGTGCCACTGGACTTTAGATAGTCACGTGCTAAAGAATTACCATTGTAGTATTTGTCATAATGCCGTGTTCTTTTTGCATTGCTTGTACCAGCGTAATAGGTGCTAACTGGTAAAGGGCTGCAGAACTGATTTATAGCTTTTGAACCACCAACATGCTGAGGTCAAAAGATGATATTCAAGTAATGTAACTTGAAGGTCTTCTAAGTTTCCCACGTTTAATTTGCATTTTGGCTTTAGAGCACCAGCAGTGCAAGGATATATCATCATAATCAGTGATATTTGGTCTCTGATGATGAATGACTGTAACTGATAGCTGGGCTCGAGAGAGGGAGCAAATAGGAGTTTTGGGGAGTAAATGGGAAGAGAGGGATGAATCTGCGTGCTCTTCTTGGGTTTACCTCCAGAAAGCTGCAGAGGTGTCATCAGCAAGACAAACCAAGTGGCAGCCACCAGATTATTGTAACACAGAAGTGCAGGAAAGTGATCCAAAATACACAACTGATGCAGCTGTCAAGACAACACTTTGTCTGCAGTAGAGGAGTCATCAGAAACATCAGCAGATCCTCAATTACAAATCCTCAATAGGGGTAGAGTTTTGTGTGGAAGTCAGAGGGTCCACCTGAATACAAATAAGCAGTTTTGTTCAGACTTTGCAATGCTGTAAAATCAGTGATGTCAAAATTACCACTTCATAGTAGTGATAATTTTCTGCCTGACTGATATGTGGGTTTTGTTTTTGTTTTTTATCTAGGCTGACTGTTCTTTGGAGATGGTATCATGAGACAAGTGAATAACTCTTAAGTTGCTATAATGCAATAAATCTCAGGAGTATGACTTAGAAATACACAATTCTGAGACTTCTTCCTGATGATTAGCTCATTACAGAAGAACTTGAGGACTTCTTTAAGCCTCCAGTCTTTGGAACAGTTACTCATGTGCCTAGAACTAAGCACATGCTTGTCTCCATTAATTGAAGTCTGTGCTGGAAATGAACTGTGTGCTTAACTGTTAAACGGGCTTGTGGTCTCAACTGTGTACTTGGTGCCTATGCGGTGGTTTGGCAAAGTCTGTTGTAAGCATGTGATCAAACCTTTGAAAAGCATGGCTCTTTGTCAGTTAATGACTCTCAGCCAAACCAGTGACATTCTGATACCGTATTATTCCATGGTGGTCACAACTATCTTTTCCTTTCAGCATGCCATTTGGTGTATGCACTTTGGCTCAGCGGTACTGCTTCGTGTTTAGGTTCTCAAACGTCGGATCAGATGTCTTTCTGTACTGCTGGATGGGCGCGATCTTTTCTGGAAATGACAAAGATTGTAGCATTTTTTAACTGTCAGCTTGTCTTCTTTTCTCTGTGATGCCTCACCTGAGGCTGCCTGTTAGATTCTGCCTGCATTTTGTAAGAACAGTTGCATAAAGGATAATGCCGTACCTGTCTGTTATCTCCCCCCACAACTCTATTAAAGAAAAGGTCTTCACTACTGCTGAATGAAACAAAACCTTTGAACAATTGCTTATTGATTAATAGAGCAAAGTTAAAATAACTTGGGAGTTCTAACCCTCTTGGGCAGTAGAAGAATGTATGTTCTGTTTCCATTTGTTGGCATGCTCTTGTCCAGTATGGATAAAGAAAAATAAATTGAACATCTCTTGTATTTTCTTAATTGTTAGCCGCTTGGAAAATTATGGGTCAGGTAAATTGATAACCCTGTAAGTATTATTCAGTCCATGGTTCTGTTGTTACCTTTCATTAAACTGCTTTAAATGCATGATGACTCAGGCTGGCCGGTTCCACTGCTGCATTTTTCCATTGTCCAAAGTATAGAAGTTTTGGTCCATCAGGGCTGCATGGCTTTCCTTTGTTTGTTTGGCTAAGCTCCAAGACTGAACAACGCAAACTTCATTCATGGAAAAGCAAACACTTTGTGTACCGTTAGGGCATCAGTTGCCAGCTCATCAACATTCACTAATTCTATCTCTTGCTTTTCACAGCTCCTCATGGTAGATACACCAATTAGACACTTAGTGTGTATATATATGTATATATCTATTTCTTTTTTCTATATGGCACTGTAGTCTGTGAATGTGTCAAGGCACGTTGTTTAAGAATCTGTACATGCTTTGAAGTGAATAGCAGAATTATTGCACTAAGAAATGCTTGCTCACGATTCAACCACTGGTTTCTAAGGGCTCTGATTCAAGAGCTAAAACAGCTAACAAGGTTGCTGTTCCTGTCGGACATACAGGGCTGGGAAAGCTGATATGCTAGTGACATTGTTGTATCTTAGAGTGAAGTGATTTAAGGGCAACCATCCCAGATTTTGTTATGCCAAGAGAACATTGTGCTTTAACTTTGCACTGTAAGTAACTTGTGAAACAGAAGCCTTGAGCAGCTGGTACCTGCTTTTTTCCATTGAAGTGTATATATGATACAAAGGAAAGTGAGTGGGGTATAAATGCTCCATTTGGTTGTTTTATTTTCTAAGTTACAGTGGCACCCTTTCAAAAATGCCTTTTTCCTTGGTAAATAGTGTAGGTTAAATTGATGTGACTTCTGCTTTGACTAGTTGAAAAGCTTTTGTGGTATGTGTCTGTAATCTCAAACCTGGGTTTGGACTGAACTGGGGATTTTTCAAGCACAGAACTGGCAGTTAAGTAGGACATATAAGTAGTTTCAGCTCAGATCTGGGTACTCCCGACCAAGGTGTAGTGACATGTTGGCTGTATTGTGACAGAGGAATCTTTTTGCATGTCTGTGACTATGGAAGTCCTCTAATTTTTGACCTAAGATCTTTCAGTAGGTTTGCTGTCTGTAGGTAGGTTCTAAATCCCCTTAACTTGAAAGCTTCAAAAGGCATTGGGATTTTTTGCCTTGGAGTAAGAGAAGAAACTTTTTTTTTTTTTTGCCACTTCTCATGGTGAGTTTTGGAACTGGCAAACAAACAACAGTGCTTTTTGAAGCTCTGTATGTTAAGCAAACAAAGGTAAGTTTCCTTTGTGAATAGGAACAAAGAGTTCTTAAAGCAGCTTTCAGGTTGCTAAAACTAGTAATCTCAATGTTTATAGCAGTAGTAATTGCCACCTGGAACAAAAAGGTGGAATGTGGGTTTTTTGTGCTTTTTGTTTTTGTTTTTTTTTTAAATCCTATGTACAGGGTTTATTTTTTCTGGAAACATGTACCTTTGATGCAAAATATAGATATTTTAAGGGTAAAACTGAAAAACACCCATCATTTGAACCCAGACATTAGCTTGGGAATGCAGATGCCTAACATTTGGATAAATTGGTAGAGGCAGAGGATATTAGATTAAATTGGCCAGTTCATATAGGAATTGTGTTGAAATTAGGTGCTTCTAATAAAACAGGTCATCAAAGATGTTGCTCATAAAGTCTACTTTTTGTGAATTCTTCCTTACTCCTTACTTGTGGACTTGGTAAATGTTGGGAGTTGATGGGTGAATTCAGCATTTTGCCTTGTGTGAAGCTGCATTGCACTTGCTTGTATGCAAAGTTACCATGAGGAAAGAAAGAACTAATACATAAAAAAAAAAGAGTAGAAAAAGTTGAAAGTGAAAGCTAGTGGTTTGGGGTTTTTTTTGTGAGGGTTGTCTAAAAGTGGTATCTGGGTGGTTACTGATCTCTTCCTGGCATGGAAGTCTCTAAAAGGTACCTATTTGTAAAAATGCACATTATTTGCAGATATAGAAATTCAGAACTTATTTAAAGTTAACACTCGTTTGCGGGCTGTACCTCTGGGTAAAGTGTCCTGGCAGGCATCCTAACTTGAATGTGCTATGACATATTACGTGACCCATACTGCATGCCTTTGTTTGTACTCTTGTACTGCAATAAAACTAGACTTTTTGTTTTTTGGTTTTTTCCTTTCTCTGATCTAGATTGGGGGATGCTGCAGTCTAAATGTCTTTTCTGTACGTGACAACAGATTATCTCGAATTCCCTCTGAAATTTCACAAGCCACTGAACTTCACGTCCTGGATGTTGCTGGAAACAGGTAAGAGATTTTTGTGTTGTTACATCCTTTTGCTCAGTGGACTTAATTCTTTCTAACAACAAAAGATACTGCATCTAAGAATGAAATAACAAAAACACAGTTTTGACTTTTGTGTTACTGTTGAAATTGTTAAAGTAGTCTTCCCTCTTGGCCCAAAGTAGCATAAATTGTGTTGTCATGAGCAAGATTTCTGATTTGCTTTGACCCTGAGGAAAAGAGAGGATTTAAAAAAAAACCAAAACACAGAACAACTCTGGATTTGTATATTTCTGAATTAAAACTGAGAATCTGAGCAATTCGGTAGAGCTTCAGATGAAACTACTAGCCTTAATATCAGGTGACACTAATACAGTGCAAGTAACAAATAACACTACTTTGACCTTGTGGTTTCTCATGAATCTTAGTTGATCTGCTTCAGATATCAAGATGTGAGAAGGGGTGGATTGAAGCATAAGCCAGCAAATTAAGTAGTTCAGTTGCTTAGTAGGAATTTAAACTGGGGAGGGGGGGACCCAAACCAAAGCAAATGGCATCTCATCTATGCAACGTAATTGTCTCATAGACATTTCTGTTCTGGCAATCATGTATCTATAAGGCTCCAGAGCAGAAGCAGCTGACTCCCTTCCAGGGCATTTTACTGCAGTAGAAAAAAACTCAGCATTGTTTTTTCTGTTACTCACATCTACAGTGAATTACTGGATAAAGTTCAGCTGCAGATTCTTTTTTAAAGAATGGAGCAGTTGGAGTTGGTGGCTACTGTAATGCCTTCTATTACAGCCATTAATCTCATTTGTGTTTATTCCAACTCATGGATGTATACTTAAGAGTTGACTTAATGACCATCTACTAAATCTCCTAGAGATTGCCCTGACTTTTTAACTTTTTTTCTTTTTATCTAGGCTCACGTATCTTCCCCTCTCACTGACTACCTTAAAGCTGAAGGCTTTGTGGTTGTCTGATAACCAGTCCCAACCTTTGCTGACATTTCAGACTGACACAGACCCTGAAACAGGAGAAAAGATTTTAACATGTGTATTACTTCCTCAAATGCCTTCTGAGCCTGGTTGCCAAGGTAAGTGCCTGGGGTAATTTTTTGATTATGTATAGAAGTACTACTTCTTTGTTTACGGTGTCATCTATTCCATAAAGGTTTGTAAAACGTGCATAAACTCTAATGAGCCAAGTAGCAAAGTTATGGTTGTATTTCCACTTTTAAACTTGTTTCTTTTTTCTTCTTGAACCACACTAGTTTTCAGAAGACTTGAAAAACATGGCTGTGAGTGTTATTGAAAATATGATGACACCAGCTACAGTAAATAAAATACAGACCTGGAAGAAGACTTAATTATTATTCTGAGATTTGCTGGTGGTCCAAGTAGTAGTGTCCATATTTGTGTACATTGATTATACATCTTCAAGACATATACATGTAGTGAAAATTGGTGACTTTCCAACTACAGTCTGTTTACCAGAAGAACGATTGCATAGCTAGTAATAAGCAGTAGACATTTTCTCTTATTATATAATAAGCTTTTTTTCTTTCAAGACAAGATGCTGTACAGTACTTTGTTATATTCTTCAACAAGTGCAAGATTGCAGTATAAGTTAGAAGGTTTGGAATTAAGATTGTTGGATGTTTATGCCTGGTAATAGTATAAGGATGAGGTCAGTAAAAACAATGATCCTCTGTTATGGAATGCCATTTAGGGATCTGGTTGATGTCAAATGTCAGACAGAAATGATCCAGAAGAAAAGCGTGGGTAGTGGAAAGTATATTAAATTGTAGAATCAGTACTCTAAAACTGCCACAAATCTGAAACAGTCCAAATACAGAAATTGCTCATTTATACAGAAACTGTTTATGTGTGAACTGCATAACAAAAAGTAAAATAAAATAATGCAAGTTCTGTTATCTATAAAAAAAAAGTAGAAATAGCCAAATGTAACTCTGGGCTGAGTGATGGGTTGGATGTTGGCGTTATTAACAGTATCACATGGTGATGTTTTGGACTTGCTGTGGATCTTTAGCTACACTTTGCTGTTCTAACAGATAACCTACCGCGCTGTGGTGCGCTGGAGAGCTTGGTAAATGAAATGTCAGACGAAACCTGGAATGAGCGGGCAGTGAATAGAGTCAGTGCAATTCGCTTCTTGGAAGATGAAAAAGATGAAGAGGATAACGAAATGGTATGTTTTCCAAGCCTTTGGATACCTTCAGGCACTGTGACTTGAATGCAAAAGTGTAAAAAGTATCAGAGCTCTCTTGCTGTAAATATTTCAGCTGCAACTGTGTGCTTTTTGCACAGTTTGTAGCAGAAACTGTTCATCTTGACTGCCAAAACTTTTCATACTAACTTAAAATGCCTTTTATTTTTATTCTGCTTGGAATATAACTTTTATGTTCTCATGCAGGACAGTCTTTCTTTTACTTTGTTTCCTTGTGTCTGCTCAAGATGTTTTCTTTCCAGAAACAAGATAGGATCTTTTTCTGCATCTGTGAAGCTTTGCTGCCTGAAAGTATACAGAATCTAATTTAGGAGTCCAGCACTGGCATGTGTCTCCATTAAGTCTGCCATTGTTTGTCCCTATTTTCTATTTCCAATCTCTTCCTTTCTCTCTCTCTCTCTCTTTATTTCTTCTTTCTTTTCCTCCACCATTTGCATTGAAACAGCCATAGTGTCCATAAACAGCAAGAATGTTGCTCATTAGTTTCCCACTTAAAGGATGTGGGAACATCTGTCACTGTACTTATAAGACCTCTCCATTAAGTTGGGCTCTGCATATCCTGAAGATCAAAATGCAACGTGATCTTTAGCTTTGCTAACTTTCATTAACAATTAAAACTCTAAAGATGAAGACTGCTTCAATCAGCATGCTTCTCTGGTGCTCTAAAAGCTTGCTGGTGGTCCTCATTAGAGCTCACCTTGAGATACTCCATGGTGCTGTCTGGACCATAGCACACTAGAAACATAGTCTTATTTTAAAAAGTGACTATAAAAATTCCTGGTAAGGAAATGAACATTTAAGTTTTCAAGCAAGGTGGTCACTTAATCCAAAGCAGCAGAAACTAATGTCTCTGACAAACATGTTTTGAAGACTGACTGTAAGGGTGTTGAGAGTGATGCTTCTTAACGACTGTGCCAAGCCGAGAAGGTTCATACAATGAGGAGAGCTCAGGTGTTAAATGATAACTGCTTTCAGTCATAAGATTACAGCCCGACTTGAGGCAAGAACCTTTTTAGGAGAAAAAGAAGTTCATGATCCTACTGGGGAGGAGGAAAGGTGGATTTCTAAAGCAGTCTGACCAGTTCACCTATTTATGAGTGATCAGTTTTGCTGTAGTCTGCACAGTTTACATGTATACCACTGAAAAGTAATCACATGTGTATATGTGTTATACATATTTGTGCAATTTTCCTTGGTGTTCTGTTGGTCTCTAATCTGGATGTTAACTGGGGTTTGCATAAATTTTGTTTTCCTTGTAAAGGTTTCATCACAAAGCTGTTACACATTCTTGTGTCTAAAATGGGAGAGAAAAGCTCCCTCTTCTTCCTTTCAAGATATTTGTTATCAATTGACATGAGAACCAAACTGTGTGGTGGAGCTGGAAGGCATATAGAGCTCCACACAAACATGTATTTGACACTGTACAGATATCTTGTGGGATTCTTTCAAAACCAGCTGAGTGATTTTTGTTTGAAATGTGATCTTAAATCACTTTTGGGGGAAAACAAAATAATTCCCAACTATGTTTGTAAAAGAATCTTCACTTCATAGCTTGTAATTGTACTTCTCTTGAGTGGCTTTCAGATTAGTAGGTCAAGGGAGGAAAAAATTTGCTCCTAGATAACTTCTTAAAACCTCTTTCACTGCCTTCATAAAAGGCAGCTATGAAAATAGTGTTCAACGTAAAGCATTGTAGTTTGAAAGGGAAAAGGGAGGGGGGAAAGAAAAAAAATCAATACCTAATATTTGGTATGTGAATACTAAAGCCTTGAAAGTGTATGTTGTTTTTCAAAGAGACAAAGGCAAAACCACTTATTGCGCTGTTTATTTTTAGAGAACACTTCTAAGGCGAGCCACTCCACACCCTGGAGAATTAAAGAACATGAAAAAGACAGTGGAGAATTTACGGAATGATATGAATGCTGCTAAAGGACTGGATTCAAACAAAAACGAGGTCAATAATGCCATTGACAGAGTGACCACTTCTGTGTAGAGTTACATCTCCAGGTTTTACCTCCTGTGTCTTCCCCTGCTGTTGAAATGTTCCCGTCGTCTTCTGGGACTTCACTGAGCCCCTTTTTGTTTTTAACCAGAACCTGATTCATCATCTCCATATATGTGAAAAGTGCTGCCCGCTGGAAGAAAGTGCCTTATTTCATCCAGGCAGTGAACTAATAATTCCAAATCAATATTGTAATTTTAATAATGCTAAGCTTTTTTAAAGTATAATACAATATTTTTGTCTTAAGCACAGGGGAAATAATGCTTTTCTTTTCCAGAGTGCTGGGATATCTTTTTCCCAGTGGCTGGATTTGCTGGTGAGAAATATAGTTTTGTGGAAAATTGATACACTCTTTTTTTTTTTTTTTTTTTTTTGGCAGCTCAGATGGTGTAAATTTTAAATTTTTGTATAGGACTTTCGTAACAAAATGATGTATTTCATTTTTAAGAGACAATTTCTCTTGAGCGGTACATATTTTAGTATTTGTGGAAGAGAACACGTTTCACAGACACCTGTATTCATTCATTTGGACCACCCATTGTGCCTTATTGTGTCTTGTATGTCATATTAGTCTTAAATGCAGCAGCTCTTGAGACAAGTGAGTAGGTTTAAATCTGGTCTCCTGTTTTAGATCCGTTTTTCCTTTCGGACAGTAATTTGTTGGGGTTTTTACAGCAGAGAACTTATGTTTATATCATGTGTTTTTTAGGTCGTGAAGCACAAATGTACGTTTTGTTGTAAACAGAATTAAAATTAAAATGACCAAACTGCTATTGTTTATTACATGATGCACTCACACTTTAACTTAGTTGTAATGAAACGTCTTGGTTTGGATGCCATCTTGCATTGCAGTCACTAGAAATTCATGCTTCTGTTGGGTGTTTTTGAATGTGCCATCTGTAAAATAACTTGAAAAACAGCACGGTCGACTTTCAGAAGCACAGTATGAAACTAGTTTTATGTATTACACAAGAAAGCATGATTCTTTAAAGTGCTTTGGTGGTTTTATATAAATATATAAAACCGTAATAATAAAAAACAAATCTTTAAAAGCTTCAGTAGACTTGTTGTATCATTAACATAGCAATTAAAGTATTTATGAATCAATACTGGAATTCACTATCATTGTTACTGTGGTGCACTTCCAGTGGTCCAATGCCGATTTCAAGGTGTTATTAAATCTGTGGGTTCTGCTTTGTTTATAAAGGTAAGCATTAACTGAGTTGAATTCAGTAAATAAAAATTTTGCAAAAGGCTGACAAAGATTGATTTTGGTGTCTCTGGGTTCTGTATGTGCCACAAACTAATAAAAACCACTAACTTGCTCAGTGCAGGGACTCAAGCAGTGTGAGTTCCCGGCAAAACTTCGACATATTCAGCGCGAGCTAATGTAGTGAACCCAAATTTCAACAAAAGGAAAGACCTTGCACTTCACGTATGGCTAAGCATATCCCTTCTTCTGCTGAAAATTTCTCCCACTAAGTGCTGGTTGTATGAGGGTTTCTGGGAGAACAGGGAAGTCATAATAACTTGTTTAAAATGAATAATTACAGTATTTGATAATATTTGTTATTCACCTTTTTGATGTGAAGCTTTTACAAAAGGCACTGCTTTCTTTTTCATATTGAGCAAGTAGGTATTGAAAGCCATCTGCAAATACTCAAATCTAACCTGGCAAAATACATTCATTTTTATGAGTTCTTCTCATCCTACAGATTCCTCCTCCCAGAAATTCCTCATTTAAACTTCCAGCTTCTCTTTGCAGAAGCTGCTGCAGGTTGATAGGTGTTAAAGATTAAGTCACGGGTAGCACTGTTGCAGAGTTATGATGGCTGTTCTTGGGAAGCTGCTATTAAAATAAAACCAGAAAGATAATGCAGTTTTGGTACAGTTGACTCCAACCGTGGGCAGAGTTTTCTTTTTAAAGTACTTTCTGAGATTGACACAACAAAAGTTTAATAATGTAGAAAGCTGTGTACCCAGAGTCCAAGTAAACCTCAGCAAACCCCTTTGAGATGAAAATGAGTTTCTAAAAAAGGCCGACCAAACAAAGCCAAAGGCAGCAAGAGCTCTGTGCTCTGTGATGACAGTTTTTCATTTGGAGGCTGTGGTTTGTTTTGTTTTTAGTGTCTGATCTCTTGAATGGTCCGTGTGTGTGTGTGTGTGCCATTTCATAAAGTGGTTTGGGTGCACTTGTCCTTCCAGCGGTGTCAGTAAGGTTCCAGACGGTTTTAACTGTATATTAAAGCCAGAAAAAGCTCATTATATTTATTATGCTGAAGCAGTGTTTGTCCTTGAAAGCAGGAGCCCTTGCTTCCCAGTCTGTTTGGCTCTTTTCTCTTGCTGATGCTCTGAGGAGCCTGAGCAGTGAATGTATTTTTGTAAACATAACTTTTGGATTTATTCTTTTTTTTTTTTTTTTTCCCTCTTTAAATTTTTTTTGCTTTTTCAATTGCTTTGTAACTCTTTTGGGGACTGGGTCTAATGCAAGGAAAGAAACACTACAGAATTTGCATACCAATTTATAAGCTAAAGGGGTAACCAGGGAAAAGCAATTAACCGTAGTGGTGAAGTGGATTTAATATTAACCTGCCAGTTACTGCATAGGGTTAGTTCTCTTCAGGTAAAACACAAAATTCCATAGTCTTATAAGAGTAGACAGAGGAAAAAAAGAAACAACACTCTTCTGCTACCACTGTTATTGTAGTTAGTGTAGCAACAGATTTTTCCATCTCCTATGTGTTGCTCCAGGCTTTTTCCACAGCTTCCACATAATTTATGTGTCAAGATTATTTTTCTGGCTTGCATGCCATGTTGTGGGAAAGTGAGTACTAGAAACTTGCATACCGCTGTCCTCTTCAGCAAATGCCTTCTGTCCAGGACAAGGTAATCACTCTGCTTCTTGTCTAATATTAGTGCTTTACTAGTGCTAGGTGAACTGTTTTTAGCTGATTAAACAGGTTTCACTATTTGCTGCTCATGAATTCAGCTTTTGAGAGGAGAGCAATGACACCAGGAATGTAGGTTTTTTGAAGTGTATTCTTTAGTATATCAGTTGATTCTAGCCTGGCTGACTGTAAATGTCCACCTCCCACTGAGACTGGAGCATCCTAGTTGTCAAAAATGTCTAGACCTTTTGTTAATGGAGAATTCACTGCAGTTCTTTGCCTTGACTGTGGAAAATAAAATTACTTCAGTAATAGTAGGAGTATTATTGCCTCTTGTGTGGTTTGTGGCAACAGGACAGCCAGTCATGGGTTCTGCCAGAGCAGAGGGCTTTGAGGAGCTCACCGCATGTGCCTGGGCTATACCTTGTTCAAATTTCAGGGGCAAGGGGTCATGGCAGTCTGGTTTTGAATTTGTATCTTGTTTAGAATGTGCCTCTTGACATGGCTGTTGTTAGTCTATGAGCACTGAGATCTTGGGAAGTACCTTATCTTTATACAGAAGTCTGCTCTCCTGAAGAGTACAGCATCAGTGTTGTCCGTGCGAAGGTCTCTGTGGCTCTTCGGTGGGGTTTCAGAGAAGGGATTTAGCAAATCTCCCGTGACGTTAATACTGCGAAGTTGACAGGTGCTGTCCAGTAACCTTTGATACTTTTTGTGCTCATCTATTGCTGGAGAGTGTTGTCTTGACTGAAATCTCTGGAAGTGCAGCTGGAGGCATGGTAGGAGCCCTGTGCAAAGTGGTAGCAACTCTCATTGCAGTAGGCAAGTACTGACGGGGGTCATTTTCCTCAAAAACCACAGCTTGCAAATATATCTACAAAGCATTGGCATCTTGAATTTCAGTTTGTAAGCACCTCCAGAATAAGGCAGAGGCAAGACTTAACTCTTCAAAGTTAGTTTTGTATTGGACTAAAACTGTCTTCTGATGCTCTCTGATCTCTGCCAAGAACTTGCCAGTTTTACTCAAACCCAAAATAAATGGGCTACTGCATTAGCCCATTTTGAAGTAGCTCATAGGATTTCTGATTGTCCTGTATTTCTGGAAGATTAAATGGCACTACTTGTTTATAAACATGAGTGAATTTCTCTGTAGTTTGCTGATGTTATAATGGCCTTCCACTAAGCAACTTAAAACCAAAACAAAATATAAACTAACAGAAAGAGTGATTGTTTGAGTATTGATGATTATTTTTTCCATTCAAAAGGGGAGAAAACTGCAAGTCCGAAGAGAATTTGCATAGTGGATGTTTTTAGAATAGCCTACAGTAACTTTATTTTAATTTATTTTTGTTTTTTAAATGGTGTCTTCAGGAAATTCAAAGATCTTATTTGGCTGGTCAATACTTGGACATCCACGTTTAAAATTAAGTCATGTATTTGCCTCTAGCAAAGTTATAATAATCTGTTAAAATAATCTGTTCAGGCAGTTTTAATGTTTTTTCTTCCACAGTGAAAGCATTTTCAATGATGCCTTTGTTTTGGCAGTGTTTTGTTTATCATTCATTCTTATTTCCTGCTGATCACACAAAGCTCTTTTAAAGACAGCCCTTTTCACCTTAAAAAGGCAATGAGTCTGAAATAGTTTTCAATTAGTAGGATATGTTATGTATAGTGGTACTTGAAAAGAGTATTCTAGGAAACACACCTTAAAGATGTTTTCTTTCCTATATTTACTAATTAGGCTATTTAAGCAAACCTTTGTTTGTTTGTTTTTTTTCTTTTTAATAGAATAGACAAGAATGTGTATTTGGGGTTTTGAGTTGAATTATAGTAGATGATGTATTACCACAAAAATATTCCAGGTAACAAAACACTGGCTTCCACTTGGCGATGGTGACCAGGCTGTTGCTGCAAGCAGGGTGTTTCATTGTCACTGTAGGATTTCAGCCTGGTACTTCAGAAATGTGTGTGGTTTTCATGTCTTGGCTTTTATTGTTAGGCTGTTTTGGATTCTTTTTCATTTGCCAGAATGATTTAGGGTGATACCTAGCATTTGCACACCTTTGTTGTTGCCTGGAGGAAATTCATTCTCTGGAGGATTTATTAGTGAGATGTTATCCAAATGGACACCTTGTACTTTATGAGAACAATTTGTCTTCTTAACATACAGGGGTATGGTACAGAGAAGTGATTATGTTCTGAAGAGACAGTCTTCAAAAACATGGAAAAGATGTTGAAATGAGGTAAAAAGGGAGCCCACCTGACTTACTGGGGGAATATTGAAGGAAAATGATCTGTTACCAATCAGTTAGGATCATTACTAAGGAGATGAAAAATGTTGTTCTGTGGAACATAACAATTCCTGGGGCTGACAGATTTTTCCCTCCAAACACTGCTTCTGCATTTACAGAAGATCAGAGTTGCACAGTCCAAATGCCTATGAAGCTTAAAAGTCCTAAATACTGAATTCACCTTCTTCCTTTGTTCTACTCCAAATATTTTTAGGAGAATGTAAATCTATGTGCCTCACTGCATTTGCTGCTAACGACTTCAAACACTGACCTTCTAAATATTTTTTTGATCTTGGCTTCCCCAAGTGTAAAATACAAGAAGAAACCTTACCTGGGCAGTAAGGAGACCAATTATCATCTGTAAACTTCTGTAAAGAGAACTGATTTTCCTCACTTAATATTAGGATAATTGCCAGTAGCCTCTATTTGCATTTGCTGGAGTGAGTTCAGAGAAGGGCAATGAAGCTGGTAAAGGGTCTGGAGAAAATGTCTTCTGAGAAGCACCTGAGGGACCTAGGATTGTCTAGTCTGGAGAAAAGGAGGCTGAGAGGACACCTATTGCTCTCTACAGCTACCTGAAGGAAGGTTATAGTGAGGTGGGTGTTGGTCTCTTCTCCCAGGTGACTAGTGATAGGATGAGAGGAAATGGGCTTAAGTTGCACCAGGGGAGGTTTGGGTTGGATATTAGGAAAAATTTTTTTACTGAGAGAGTGGTGAGGCATTGGAACAGGCTGCCCAGGGAGGTGGTGGAATCAACATCCATGGAAGTGTTCAGAAAATGTCTGGATGTGGCACTGAGGACATGGTTTAGTGGTCATGATAATGTTTAGTAGGTGGTGGGACTTGATCTTGAAGGTCATTTCCAACCTTAAATGATTCTATGAAAGCATGGTCCTATAGTATTTAGTAGAATGAGCTAGTAAAGCACTCGAGGTTTTTTAAGATAGCTTTGTTTTTGGAGTACAAATCTACCATCTGTTAGCTGAACAACTTCACCTTGAGGGGTGATGACAGCTTATTGCCCATCTAACACAATTTTCATTAATGCATTGGACTGAGGAGTTGGTTTTACTTTTGGAAGGGAAAACAAAATCCAGTTAAAAAAATGAGATTGAGGGGTTGCTTTGCGTTAAGGCCCAAGAAACAGAGCCGTACCTTGTGTCCCTTTATTTAGCAAACTCTGCGTGTGACTGGCCTCACTAAGAACTTGCAGCATGGTGTAGCACCTTGGCTGCTCTTGACTTTGTCCAAAAGGGCACAAAAAGTGAGGCATGGTAACACCTGGGCAGTCAGTGGGTCTAGCAGCAGGACCCTCGGTGTTCTCTGTTCTTCACCTTATATGGCTACCGAGCTCTCAATTAGAAGTCCACTATCTTCTTATTTCCACACCCTCCCCCTTTTCTTTCATCAAAAAGGATCAAGTTGTAAAAAAATGTTTTGAGGATTAAGATCTGTTTTCAAAGTAATGTCATCCTACACTCGCAGCATCAGCCTTTGGTTGCTTTGTTTCTCCATTTTATTTCATTAGAGCATCCATGGAGTGTTTTTCTTACAACAGGTACATGCAAATGTAAGCTAAAAGGCACTTTGGGTTGTTCCATTCCATCTTTTGACATTGGTTTAACCAAGCCATGAAACTGCTTTCATAAAGACAAAAGCATCCATGGTATTATATAGACCTACTGAAAATGTGAACAGCTTTCACCTGTAATTGTTACTTTGTTTCTATTTTAAAGTATTGTAGATCAAGCATATTGAAGACTAAAATCTCTTGGGCTACAGAAGGTGTGAGGTATGAAACAGATACTGAATTTCCCTTCCAGCTGTATCTTAACATGAGGAAAAGCATCCTGCTGTAGGAGAAGACAAGCAGGGGGGAGCAGGGGTGCCCTGCAGTTCTGCCTTCCCAGCTGGACTGCAAGGGGCATAAGGATGTAAAAACTACTGACAGACATCAGCTTGCTCCTTGTGTATATGGGAGTCTACCAAACAGCTGAATGTATGCCTGAGATGGTAAAGCAATCATCAGCATAAGCTGAATTTGAAATCTCTCTCTCTTACCTTGAGAGTATAGCTTTTTACTGGTTTCACAGAATTTGGCAGGCTGCATTTGAAAAGCTGTATTTTAGGATTAGGGATTGGGGTCAAACAAGGATGAGATGTTCTCTTGGAGGAAGTTAAATGCTTCACTGTACCTGTGTTTATTTTTAGAGTGAAATTGCTTTATGTCTTCTGAATGTGCTTAAAAGTTGCCAAGGATTTAAACTGTCTCTGGAAATGCCGTGAAGGTGGGGAGGTGTCGCGTTAGCTGTTCTGAAAGGAAACAGACCAAAACAATAGCAAACAATCTCAGCTAGCAGGACATTTACCTATCGGATTAGAACTGCTATCCGCCTAGTTGATAGTCACAGGAAACAAAGCTTCTATTTAAAGGTACTCTGTGTTTTCTTATTCAAGGCAAGCATAAAGAAACACCGGGAGATATCCTGCCTTGTGTTTTGAATTGTCAGGAGGAAGGGGGGGCTGCTGCTCTGTCATGATTGTGCTGCTTTCCCGTTCAATTCACTGGTGAACTAAATTGACAGTCGGCTTGCATGTCCTCATCAGTGTGGTTTAGAATAACCAGAAATGCAGGTTATTTATCAGCACACAGTGGTATCGCTGAGCATCGGTGCAGTTCAGAATGTGGTTTAACAGCAAATTTCCTCTAGAGGCCAAACATGCCTTCTATATACAATGTAAATAATCTTTTGTTAGGGATATGATCTTTTCAAAACTCACAGAATGGTCTACAATCTTTTTTTTGGAGGAGACAGAGATACTGTCCTTGTCCATTTTGTAGTTCTTTCAGGCATCCTAAAAGCAAATGAAGAATCCTGAGGGTATCGCCTTCGGTATCTGAAGATGAATCAGTATGTCCAGCATGGGCAGCATTGTCCTATCTCCTTTTCTTCCTCAACCTTAGATCTAACAGAGATGGTGACATCTGAGGGGGTGGTAACAGTGAGAAATCTCTCTGTGTGAAAATAACATCCTGCATTAAAAAGGAAAAATGGGAGCTTAAGGAACTGTTAACTCTGAATCCAGTATCTGTTTACACAGTGTGAAAATAACTGTGCTGCTCATTGCCCCACCGTAAACTTGTTGATAATTTTTCTTTGTTAGTTTGTGTTCTTCATCTCTTCGCCTTGTTGGAGCACGTGTATTAATTTATCCATTTATATGGCATCAGGCTGCTTTCTGCTATTGGATTTGTTATCGCCATAAGAAAGTAGAAAGGTGAGATTAAAATAAAGCTTGAAAGAAAGATAAAGGTTACTTTGAAAAATGACTTCTAAAGTTCAGTGAAATTAAGTATATATATGCAACCTTGATACAACCTTGTCATGTATGAACATCCATGTATGAAGAAGAGAGGTGGTAGTTTTGTGGATGTAAATAAGTAATGGATATTTGGGGGAAAATGGACTATATTCGCTTTGAAAATGAGCAAAAGTTAGAAGATTGGTTTAGTATTGTACTTTCTATTAGGACCATTCAACATGGAACATTTTATGTAATAAATAATGAAAAGACGGGCGTGACTTGATATGGTTTTCTTAACTGGGGTCATGAGATGAGATGGTCACTAAAGATCTAAGTACTCTTGTTTGTTTTCTTAATAATACAGAGTATAACATTATTGAAGATTATTGGTGATCATTAATTCTTCTTTATGATGCTGAAGGTGGGCTTGGTTTCACACTCATCTAAGTCCCTGGAGGTTTCCACTAATTTCAGCAGCCTTTGCTTGCACTTTGTATCACCAGTATTGCCCATTAACTGGCATAGTGTCTCTCTGGGACTGAAGGTAACCTTTCAAGGTAAAAGGGGGAAACCCAGTATTTACAAACCTTGCAGAACTTGTCAGACAGTTTCTGCACATACATACTTAAATCACTTTCTTAAAAACTATTCATTGCCTTTTTTTTTTTTTTTTTTTTCCTTCTCTTGTGTGTCATCTTCCTCTCAGGACTCTGTTAAGTGGCTTCCCAAGTCTCCTAAACTGCACAGTGGCCATAACTGGAGCTCCCAGGGCTCTCGCTGGGCTTCGCTGAAAGGAAAGGAAAGCGTTCATGGTGGTAACCTGTACAAGTTCAGCTCTGCTAATGGAAAATGGAGGGAAGGAAGGATCAGTCCTGAGCAAGAAGCAGAGGAATTGGAGGATCCTGATGATGTAGGTAGTCTCCTTGAAGTCAGGAGGGACAATGTTGTGTGTCCACCAAGAAACCATGATCTGCTTGCAGTGCTGTTCTGCTGAGTAGTTTGCATTAGCAGAAGGCTGTACTGCCTGTGCTTTGATGTCCTTGCTTGTGCAGAGGGTACAGAATTATGTTCCATGTTTTATTCCATTGCATTACTTGCAATTAAGGAATCCATCCAATCCCAAAGAGTACAGTCCAACTTGCAGGTTAAGATGAGTAACCTGAGCAATGATGTGGCATGTACTTTTTTATTTTACTCCTATCTCAGTTACCACCATCCCTTCATCTCTTTCAGGTAAGCAGGTTGTTATCAGTGCTTGAAGCTCAATGTCTCTCAAGGACTGATTTGTAGAAACATCCACTGCATGTTTAGTTTTGGGCAGTGCTCTTCCAGGATGCTGATGTCTGGGAAACCCTGGATGCCATGGCTTCTCTAGCCTGTTTCCACCACGTGTCTGTCACCTGGGTGGCAGTTTGGCTATGTTCTGGGTGGCATTTGGCTATGTCTGGAAAAAAGGAGGTTGTGATTGCGTGTCTTGCAGCCTTTCCCTTTCCCAGGGCATTGCTAACAAGTCTTTCCTCCTGAGGTTTGCTGAGAGTTGAGGGAGGAATTTGATCTGCTGCTCCTCTGCCAGGACCTCCACTCCCTTCCTAGGCCCTGGCTGCTGCTGGTGTGCCCCCTCCCCCTGCCTCCACTCCCAGCTCTTGCTCCTGGCCTTTCTTCCTCCTGCCCACACAACTCCAGCACTGCTCCTGAGTCCAAATTAGTTGTCCTGGTGCTGTCAAAGAGGGATCTCTCTCAAGAGAAGAAAGATAATGGTTTCTTGTGAGTTGAATCTAAACAAATTGCTTTTTAGTTTTAAGTGAAGATAGGAAGCAATCGTGCCTTGCTCTCTTTCCCCGGGATTAACGATGCTTCTTTCCATCCTAACCAAAAAGGGATTGTGGGAAAGCTCTGATATAGATTGAAAAATAAAGTGTCCAGTGGGGTTTATGCACAGCTGTTCATGGTAATGCCACTGCTTTTTATTTCCATTATTAAAGTTCCAATCTTAGGAAGATGTTTATGTGGTTTATTTTCAAAGGTGTTGACCTTTGTTTGCTGCATCATTTAGCTGCCAACAGAAGATAAAAGTATTATGGTAATAACAAATATCTGATTCGACATTACCCCTCAAATAAAGGAGCAAAAATCAACTAACTAGAAAGAACGCATCCATAAAACATGAACACTTTGGACATGACAGCTGAATTTCATTTAGCCCCTTTGCCAAGCACAGCTGATAACCGGAAAACATCGTTTTGTTTTGCAGTCGAACTTGTCTGAAGCTTTAATTGTTTGGTGGATATATCTTAATTGTGTATTTGCCTTTTGATGCCTCTGTGGTTTAGCTAAGCATAGGGTGACATGGTCAGTTCCTCACTGCATCTCAGAGTAGGTACAGCCTAGAACCAGGCTTCAAAGAAGGCTTTGGAGTGCCTCACCTTTGAGGTTCCACTTCCGTTGGACCCCTAAATCACTAAGGTTGCAAATCTCCACTCACAGCCATTTGCAGCCAAATAAAATCAATTGAGTTACATAAACAAAATCTTCTCTTAAGAGATGTAGTGGCTTGCCTTCCTTCTCAGACCTGTGCTCCCCACAATAGAACGTGAGCCTTGAGGAGCTAGGAGAAATGTTTTGTTTTCTGTGTGGAAAGCCCTTTCCTTTGCCTCATGTGTATGGTTCCCTGGGGCAGTGGATTCAGTGCTACTCAGCTTCCAGGGGCTGCCAAAAATAGTCTTGTTCTCATGCTCCATCCTTTTCATAGGGCATTGCAGGATTTACTTGGGTATATGTGTGTTATATGTGCTTGTGTGTTCCAGGGGATCTAGAGAAAGGCTGTATGAATCTCAGATCTCTCGCTGTTCCCACAGTTTCTACCCCCATGTTGAGGGAAAACCATGCCCAGAGAAATAATAGTAAAATACTTCTACATTTGCTTTAAAGTTGCACGTTTGTCTTCAGTGAAACAAATCCTAATGTACAGCAATGGGATAGAGAGCAACAAATCCTCTTTATCAAGGGTAGGGTCTGGATATCAGATAGGTGTTCTTGGTGGTGTTCTTGCTGTTGCCACTTTTACCTTTTTTATCTTTAACCCCCAGGAACCTATTTCCAAGTTTTCCGGCAGCCTGTTTGATACCAACGATAGCTTGAGAGATCAAAGAAATACCAGAGCATCTCTTCAAGAAAAGCACAGGTCACCAATGAAAGGAAAGACTCTTCCAGGGACTAAAACTAAGTTGCAGCCACCCGTGTCAGCAGCGGGCAGCTTCCCCAGCGAGGGCGGCCAGATTGCGGAGGAGCTGAAGGCGGTGGATGTGCCGCAGCCCCCGCTGAAGGTATGGAACTGCTGCCTGGGCTGGGCTCACAGGTGGGGGGGCTCCACATGTCCATGAGGAATTCTGTGTGTCCATGGGGAAGTCTGTGTGTCCACGGGGAAGTCTGTGTGTCCATGGGGAAGTCTGCTGCTTCTTCAAGGCAGTTTATAAAAGACACAAAGAAGGGGGAATGTTGCATGGTAAATGTACATTGAGCTTCGGTATTATGAGGTCAAGCTAAGGGTGTGTGCGGCTGTATCAGACTGTAGATAAGCTTCCAAAGCAAAGGTTTTTCATAAGCTTGACAAAAATATTTACTTTTCACTCGACCTGTGTACTGGTGTTGTTGCCATCGTGCATGCTCAGTAAACTGGTGGGTTTTATGAAACAACTGGTTTGGTCAGCTGCCTTATAAACTGCCTTATATGGTTTTGGCATGACTCCCAAACCTGGACGAATAATTCATTTGTGGTTTTATGGAAGAGTGAAAACTAGTCTTGCATGTGCCGGTGTTGAAGCATAGCACCATTTTTTTCTAGGCTGAGCTGGTTTTCAGAGTGGGAAGTAGATTTTCATTGCTCATGTAATTAATAGGAAATGTTTTTGATTAATCAGGCCACTTACCCATTATAATTCTTTTCCAGATAACCATTACTGTGTGCAGTCAAATGGGGAGTCTTGGTATTAGCATTGCTGGTGGAAAGGGCTCATCTCCATGTAAAGACAATGATGAGGTGCATTTCATTACTCCAAACTTATCATTAGAAAGAAACTGATGAGCAGTTCTTTGCAGCTATTGTGTTTGTTGTTTTCTTTCTGAGGTTGTCCTCGGTGTAATGTAACTGTCTTTGTAATAAAGCTAGCAAGGTTAAACATGGGTAACATTTCCCAAAGCAGAAGCCAGCAGTAGATTTTGATGGGGAAGCTCCTAGAGGGATGATTTTGAAAAGAAACCCTGTGTAAACCAATGGTTTTCCAAAGACAACTTGATGGCTGAAACACCTTTGGCTAGTTTCCATTTTCTACCTCGATTTGGGGCCACTCCCTTGGCAATCCACAGGCCTCTCCTATCTCATTTGCTCATTCCCAGACGCTATCTTGATTTGAGAGATGTATTTCACACATTTTCTCACTTAATTATCATTTAAATAAATCTTTGTTTCCCATTTTGTCCCCTATGGCACAGCATAAACAATTAATGACTTCTGTTTGTTGTTGTATGTGTCAGCCACTGAAGCTTTATTCTTCTTGCTAACGTGCTAAGACATTTAGTTTGTATTTTAATAGAGGCAGCAGAACAACAAGCCTTGAAAATTAATTACTTCCCATTTGCTTTTTATATTTAAGAACAGTAGAAGAAACTCTGTCAGGTCTGAAACCTGTCTTTTGTGTTATCAGGGGATCGTGACTGCCAGGCTGCCGAAAGATGGTCTAACAGACTTGGCTGGGGTACAAGCAGGAGACAAAGTGGCAGAGGTAGATGGGTTGTTTGTTAATGTGGAGTGCTTTCTCTTGTTGTTACCTTTAAATAAAATCACTCACTGTTGGGGAATTTGAGATCTAGATCTAGTCTCGCCTTAGCTTTTTAGATACTTCCCAAACGACACTATAAAGAAATTATAATGACATTAGATTGTTGTATTCCTTCTTCTTATAATCTTGCTTTCAGATCTTTATGTTTGAAGTGCTTAACAAAACATGATTCACTTAAATGCCTCATTTGTAAAGAAAAACAATGGTCTTAGTAAGCAGTAATGTAAGCACAAATGCAGTTGTCCAAGAAGCTTTGTTATGACATTGTATTAGATTTACTAGATGAGTTCATTGCAGTTGCTACAAAGAAATTTAAACTAGATGAGCTTGTTTCTCCGAAGCAATTTTTGGTTGGGAGTGAACAGCTCAAAGCAGCTCCCCTGATGGAGTCTTACAGCGAGAAGTACCAAGGGAAAAATGTGTCTTTCAGGCTGTTCCACCTCAAGCCTCATCTTTCCCAGCAGAAGCCACTCTCTTGAGCTTCAGAGGTTCCCAAGACTAGTGGTGATCGCATACAATTTTGTGATACACATTTTTGACTTACTCTTCGGTTTACAACTGCTGAGAAAGGTGGAGTGGGAGGAAAGCCAGTACAAAATTACTTTGAGATCAAACTGGTCCATAATTTTTCATCTCTTGTTCTCTTAAGCTGTCATTTATACTTGCTTAAATTAGTAGTTTTTACTCCAGCATACTCCTTGTTGAATTAAGGTAGGACAGAGCAAGCAATACTGTATGTCTACTAAATTGCCAGGAATAAGGTGGCAACTTATATCGGCCAAAGGCGAATTAATCATAGATTAATCTACTACTTGTTAAAACTATGCTACAGACTTGTTAATAAAGGATTGTGTTCCACAATCCACATATGGAAGTCAGTTTAACATTTTTAAAAAGGTTAATTATGGACAAAATTCTGTATCATTTTACCTCTTTTTTTTTTATGAAAGGATTATCCATACCTAATTTTTGTATTTTAACAGATACGAAATAATTTAAACAACTCTTTACATATATCACATTATCAGAGAAAAAAAAATCAGGATTTTTGGTTGCCATACCTTTAGCAGAATCTCTGCTCAGAAGTTCAAGTCAGCATCACAAAAATCAACCACTTAGCTCAGGTTTCTGCATGAAGCTATAATTCATTCTTATTTTGGGGGCTATTTGAAATATACCAGCTACTAATGTCTGTTCATGTAATGATAGTGAAACGAGTAAAAAGAGAAGAAATTTCTGATCCGTACTGTTCTGTCCTGTTGTTGTTATCCTACAAATAGTTATGATTTCTCTGTCTCCCACAAGATGGCAGAATCATTCATCTATTTAAGGAATGTAGGAAAAAAACATATCTGCTTTTTATATGTGTGGGAGATGAGGAGGAGTTAATGCATTCGACTGTGCTATAGGAGTCCTAATGTTTTGACCGCAGGACTAATCTGTGTACAAATAACCAGCAGTTTTCTCTTGATAATATGTGGTACAACTTCTTATTCTGGAAATGACCATTTCAACAGTTCAAATGTACGCTGTGCTCATCAAAAACGGGGAATGGCAAGAACTGCAATTTTATTTGGTTTTGTTGTGGAACCTTACATAATGATAGAGCCAGGAATTTGTATACTAACCTGAGAGAGAAGAAAATTCTTAAGCAGTGTTCAGAATAAAAATATGCATTTCTGCTGCTTTGTTTTTAAAGGCATCCCTCGTTTCAGAATGTGACACCCTTGATGATGGTCCTGCTGAAGCTTCACCCAAGGGCAGCCCCTTCCCGACAGTAAACCATGTCATAACAGTAAGTAAGATGGCCCCAGTGAGACACAAATTATTCTTAGCTAAATCTGTCATTAATGCTAGTAAAGATGGTAAAGACTGGCACAAAACTTTTAAGTGTCTGCATAAGCGGAGCACAGGTACCAAAGATCAGTGAATGCACCATGGGTTAACGTGGCTGTGACTGCAGCTGGACCGTGGCTTCTGGAGCAGAAGCACCAGCATAGCAGACCAGAGCTTGTGAAGCACTTTAAGGGTTGCGTCCGTTCCCTTCATCTTAAGTGTTTATTCAGTTGTCTGGACTCTCTCTAGCTAATGGAAAGAACATCACTGCCAGGGTGCATCTCTTAGGAGAGACTGAGCTGCTGCCTAGAGGTGACCATTTTTATCTTTTGATTTGAGGGGGAACTTGCATGACAGGCTAAGGCTGCATGCCAATATTTTAGGTGTCTGATTTTAGACTAGATAAAGCCTACCATATGTCACAGCACAAAATGGCTGAGCCTGCAGGGTGGCTTTTAGAAATCTGATCCACTTTCATGAACTATAAAAAATTCAACTCTCTGAAGACCTGCCCCAGTCATGGTCATCTGCCTGTGCGCTTGAAATTATGGCTTTACTAGGAAGATACAATAAGATCAAGGTATCTGAATAATTAAGGTCAAAAACCATTCTACTTCTATTAAGCCTGAAGTAGCAGGAGGCGACAACTGTCTCTCCTACTGCAAATGCCAGGGGAATGATTCTTTTTGATTTTTGATTCCTTTGATTCCTTTCCTTACAGTTTTGGGGTTTTTTTTTAATCCTTGTCCAGAAATACCATTCACAACCCAGCTAATGGCAGAAAATGAACTTTCAGCTATTATATAAAAGACTATAATCAAAGACCACATGCAGTTTTTATTAAACATTCACATTTTTAATAATAATGTGATTTGTTAGTTGACTGAAAAAGAAGCAAACAATTCATGCAAATGTGGTTGGTTTCCTATGTGGATTACTATTTAAGAAGGGTTGAACTACAGCTTATTTCTGAGATGGACTAACAAAGGTTTTCTCTTCTATTCAGTTGCTTAAAGAAACTTATTTTGAGGCCTCTGATCTCAAAATTAATCTTGTGAAATATTTAGACTAGTTTTATTTTCCAGTTGAAAACATTTCCATCTTTTTTTCTTTCCTCCAGCTCTGGTTGGTAGGTGTGTTTTATGGTCTTGGGAAGCACAAGGCTTCCTGTTAGAGAAACCACTGTTGAAAGGGTTGATTCACCCATTGCTAGTGGCCTGGATCTATTGCACCAGTGTCTGACTTTTAGTGTTTTCAGCCAAAAAGAGGAAACGACCATTTTTTTTCTGTTGTATGCCTCTTGGAAAAGAGTGCCTCACTTCTGAAGTTCTTCAGCTGCAAGGGCAGGAGGAGGCAGATTAGGCCAAGCTACTTACCTTAGAGCATGATGCACAGAGGGAGGCAACTAGTTGAATATATTCCAAGTGTCAAAAGTAGCCAACGTGCAGGTTTTCTCATGGACAAACATCTGTATTTCTGGTTTTGGTTCTTTTTTTAATCAAAATGTTTGCACTGTAGTAAATTGTGTATGCTATTGCCTTGAACCTAGTGCAGCATTCATCAGTCTTAGGGATTATAGGCTTTTGAGGAGTACCCTGCTGACGCAAGATCTGGTCAGGATCTCATCTGCTCTGGCTTTGGCTTTACTCTGGTGAAGTTCCCCTTATGCCACAGTAACTGTCTTATCTGAAAAATGTTTAAATCCTGGCTTTTTATGCTTTGCATGTTCAGATAAGCAGATGGCAGTAGGACCTTAATGCAAAATGTTCTTCTTTCCTAGGAATTTAGGAAGGTTTGTTTATTTCTGACTAGGTTTCAAGGGAATATGGGTGAATCTACATCAAGGGAGGGATGGAGAACCACGGTGGCAAAGAAACCAAAGGCTCCTATTATTCTTTCCATAAAAGCTGAATTATGTGCTGCATGGTGCCCATTTTCCTTCTTCCTCTCTTCCATGTCATCACTGCTTCTGGCCCTCCAGCAGAGACTCTGTCTTCATCTATTTATTTTTATTGAATTTTAATAAACATCCTCTTTGCATGTGCTATCAAGGATAATATTCTCTCTTACTTGCTAGCCATCTCTTGCCATTGCCATCCCATATCCCAAGCTTTGACATTACAAAGGACAATGCTGCTGCCAGATTCAGGTTTCTTCTCTGTTCTCCATGGGCCTGGTTCCTCTAATTTCTTCTAAAAGGCCCATTTGAATTGTTGTCCAACCAAACTCAATTTCAGACCTTGTGTGCCAGCTCTAAGATTTCATGACAATGTGAGTGACCACTAATTAATTGGACAAATAATGAAAAGTCCTTTAACTCTGAATCATTGTTCTGCAAAAGAAAAATGAGAATTGCCTTTGGGTTTAATTATGATTTAGTATTTTACTGAAATATACAGGCCCCAGAACTTAAATTACAATTAGATACTTTTTTACACACCATATTTTATAGACTTATCTGAGTTGTGCTAATCACACCTCAAAATAATGGAATCTTATTTTACTTTGTTAAATACATATATATCAAAATAAAAATATTTTGAAATCAGGTAAGTATTTGGATTTTAAAATGGTAAATAAGAGTATCTATGTAAAGATGTACATCAAAATATAATGGATTACAACCACAATGGATATGGCTATATACATGCAGATTGTCTGTAAAATATTGCATATCTAACTACAGGAAAAAAAAAATCAGGGATGCAAACACTGTCAATAGTGTCCCATGCTGACTTTAAGAGAAGGAACATTAACCTGGATTCTGGAGTCTTTATATCCAGTTGACTGGTTTTCTGTCTTCAACCCTCTGCTCCTTATTTTCTATTTATCCTCTCAAGCATAGGACCAACTCTGCACAATCTCCATCAAAAATGTTTTAATTCAGGCCCAGACGGAAATCCCCAGTGGATTTTGTCTGACTGAATGGAGAATGTTGACAGGTTTCAGCATCTGCTATCACTTCATGATGTTCATGATCATGTCATCTTCTTTGATTAATTTTTTTGGGTTATCAATATCATAAGGATATTACATACTTTGTGGCTAATATCAAATCTCTTAAATATTTTCGTCTATTATTTCACTTTAATTCTTAATCATAGTATTTTCTTTAATCTTATGCCTTTGTCCTGCAAATTTCCTCAATTAGATTATTTCATACAGTTCATCAGGTGTACAAGTGTCATATCAAGGATTTTCAAGGAAGTATAAAGTAAAACTCATCAATTAAAATTGATTGTGTGAAACAAACTTACAGTATTGGAAAAAGCTTAAGAACGTCAATCTAAAAAAAGCAAAATGTTTTTCTTGCTCTGCTAAAAATGCAGAGATACCAGATGTTCCTAAATATGGTGAGAAAATGGACATCTTCGGAGTACTGGAACTTCTAACGTATATCAAAGTGAAATGCTTTTATGCCTGCAGAAAATGAACAAGCATATACTGTGTTCCCACAATACATAGGTTGCTGGTTTTCTGCCTTTCTCCCACATTGTTTAGATGCAAGTCATTAGAAACCTTGCATGATGAGAATAACAGCAGATCGATCTTCTTCATTTCCACCTGGTACAGACTTTTCAGGAAAAAGCCTTGGTGCACGTACACCAGTTATAAAAACCTTCAGAAATCTAAGTATCAGAAAACTGTAAACATACAACTTAAACATAATAAAGCTTCTTTCTGATTTCTTTAGTCATAGTCTTACTTTTCAATTTTAAAAGCGAAACCAGTAGAATGCTCAAGTCAGAGAAGCACTATAAAAGCAGACAACTACAGTGGATTCAGAATGTCCCTGTCATCTTCCAAGACAGATTTCTTCTGAAACACGTTTCAAACAACAAAGACCTTGCTCACAGTGTTTGATTGACCTGTTCCCATAACACCAGATGACTTAATATGTCAGTCTTCTAGTTCTTCATGAAGATCTGCTTTATCTCTTCTCCAAAACATTTTCATGACTCTTAATCTTGTGAGGTAAGGGTGTCAGTATTTTTATATATTTATTTTTTCTTCTGATAAGGTAAGTTAGTTTTCAAAGTCAGGTTTCTGACTCCTCACTGTCTTGGATCTTGTGCCGTTTTATACACACTTGCAAAGAAGCCCATGTGCAGCCTTGTTGGCTTAGCTAACCCTGTAGTGATCGTGTGAGCTTCGGCAGAGTGTAAACACCCATCTGCATTGTGATCTTCTTGACTTCATCTGCTGGTTTGATTCCACTTTTATCTAAGTAACTGAGTATTTCTGTGTCAGGATGAAAGAGAAATGTGTGTTGCGTAGGCACCATATTTATCTCAAGGAGTGTAGTGGTTAGGAAACTTATTTTGTTAATTTGGGATTAAGTTCCTGTGCCAAACAAATGCTTCTGTTTGCATGGTGTATCTTTTTTTCTCTCTCCCTTTTAAGTAGTTTTCTCATAGCACTCGGTCAGAATTGACTCGCTTCCAACTTTAAAGTTTTGTATTTTGCAGAGCATGTAATTAACAATGCTAAATAGGAAAAAAACTTTAAAAAATGAAAGTGATTAATTGATCTGTTCAAGATACCATATTAAAATACCTCAAAGTTAAAGAAAAATATTTTACTGAGTAAACCCATCATATGGTAGACAATGTTAGTACTGCAGACTATATAAGCAAAAATACATACAAGAGACGAGTAGACTGCAGCAAGGTACCTGGAACCATGCTGTAGGACATGGCATACTCTTTCAGAACAAAAAAAGGATAAATATTTGAACAACCACACAAATCTTCGTCAACATCTGCCCTTGGGAAAGTCATCTTCATGAACTGTGCAGGAGTTCAGCAGGGGAGGAGGCTGTACTGAATTGCTGCAGGTGTTCAGGTATGACCACTGCTTTTCACAGGGGTCATGAGCTTTCTTCAAAATCAAAGACTTGGTAACATGGCCTCTGGGTAGCACTGCTTATAGGGGCAGTACCTTTTAGGTCTCCTGATGTGATCAAAGCAACGCATTTTCTTCAATGATTTTATAGCATCAGGCTATAATTAACTACACAGAAAGTACTTGAATGAAAATCTATCTATCAGGTTCAAGTGTCAGGGAAGTCGCTATCCAGTGGTACATTAGAAGATGAAGGAAATGGAGTAAGGAGAATTTTCAAATTTTCATAAGCAGCTTGAATCATATAAAAGCCTTTTGTGTCAAAACAGCTTTGCAGATATGACACGATGGAAATTGATCTTTCATTTTTGTCTGCTACGAAATGTGATGGTGAGTTTGACTGAACTCCACCTTCCCTGCCTGGTGCATTGCCCTTGGGAGGCACTGAGCTGCCAGAGAGGAAGAACAGAAAGGAGCTTTGCTCTAAATGTGACATGCCCAAATGTTGTATATACTACACACTGGGAGGCAGATAAAGCATTCAAAGTGTTCTCTTTCTATCCCAGTAAGAAGTGGAGAAAATACCCAGTTTTATACCTGGTCTCTAAAAGATATCAATCTCTAGAAAATCCCCACAGACAAAATTTTAGGGGAAGGCACATGGAGCTGCACTTGTCTGGTGCATCGAACCTCCAGGAAATGAGCTGAATTAGATTTTGGAGCAAATCATCAGGCACAGTGTGAGGAAAAATAACAAGCTCAGGAAAGAGGGATGGGCTGGTGGGATAGCCTCTGCTCAGGGCCCTCACCAGGCTGCTGCACACAGAAATGAGGCAGTGCGTTCAGAAACATGGTGTCAAAGCCCAGGCACGAGTCTTTTGGCAGTGCTTGAGAGCGGTGTGGCTGCTCCAAGAGTAAGGATAAACTGAATTGTATGATGGGGTTTGCAAATCCATATGGTTTCATATATGTGGCTGTGAATTAGGTGGTTTTTGTTGTGCCCCCCTCACCCTCTTGCCCCAGCCATCCTTCCTGCCCCATCCTGGCTGCCTTCCCTGCTTCCGTCTGGTGGAGACATTACTTGTAATGAATTTAGAGGGAATTAACTAGATCTATTTCTTGCTCTTTTACTTGTTTTTCCAGTACATTTGCTTTTTGAGAGAAAGTTGTCTTTACGTATTGTCTTTGGGAGCAAGACATTGCATTGCTTTAATTAAAAAAGCCACCAGGTGCCGGTTTGGTCTGAACTGTTGATCAGCCTGTTCTCTGCTGTTCTTGTTGGATGCATTTTGTCATCTTCTTTTTAAAACCATTATTTAAAAATCCAGCGGTGTGACATTTTTTGGCGTGTCTAAATGTTCTCCTTCATTCAAATTTGATTTAGACAATTTCTTCTATGAATACTGTGAGGGTAACAGAACACTGAAACAGGCTGCCCGCAGAGGTTGTGGAGTCTCCTTCTCTAGAGGCATTCAGAACCCACCTGGGGTTTTGTCTGACCTGATCTAGGTGAGCAAAACCCTGCTCTGCCAGGGGGTTGGACTAGATGATCTTTTGAGGTCCCTTTCAAGCCCTAACATTCTGTGATTCTGTGTAATACAGTCGTTATCAAATGCAACCTTTTGCATCTAGCAAAGGCGTGTCTTCATCATTCAGTGAGAAGTCTCACTTTCCTGTTGTTCAAGTCTAAAATACTACTGCCATCACCAGCGATGACAAAAAAGGTAAAATTAAGTATGAAATCATAGCATTATTCATGAGGTTTATGCAAACCCCTGCAAATACTCTCAGATGGGTAGATTATTTTATTTTCCCCTGTTTCCACCAGCTGAAGGGTACCAGCCTTAGCACTGGTGTCAGCAAAGATCAGCTGTTAAGTCAAGTTTCACAAATATGTTCTATTTAGATATATGGAGTTGAACTAGACAGGCTTCCCTGTTTAGCTGGGGAATGTTCTCTTTAGAAAGTGATCTGTTTGAACTCTGGTTAAAAGTATGTCCGGTTTTCTTCCAAGAGGTCAATCTAAATCCTTTTCCCCTGCCTCTATTCTTTCAAACTTGGGCTTTTCCTGTGTTTTATCACCTCCTGATTTGTAGCCTCTTTCTCTGGCAGCTGGCCTTGCCTCCCAGCCATGTGTTGCCCTGTCGCTGCTGGTTACGCTCTTCACGTGAATCTCGAGCTTTAGCTGTGACTCTTCCTGTGAGAGCTTCCTTCTTCTGCTAAGATTGGAGTATGGACTTGTTAGCGGGGAGGTCAGGGGAAGGGGAAGAGAAAAAGAGATGATGAAGTTTGTTCTGTTTGGTTTTGGTTTTGAAAAGGTTATAAAAAGACATGATGGACTGTCCTTTCTGTACGGTTCTGCTGCCTTTTGGACATTCTTATTAGAAGTGGAAAAGGAAAGCATATGTGAACAACTGGTAGTTAAAACTGACTGAGTGTTAACCTGTTGGCAGGACATCTCATTTATCATGCTTTAAGAAGATGCTTTAGCTAATTGTGGGTTTGGTCCTATCCTGTTTCATTTGATAGAATTTTTGCAGCCAACATGGCAGCTGAATTGCCCCAGGTTATTTAGACGGATTTGTTTTACTGCTTCTTGCAGTGGACTAGGAGTGAAGACAGCCTTTGTTTATGCTTCAGTTGAAGGACTCCAACTTTCAATGGAGGGTGGTAATTCCAATAAATGAGAGTTTCAGAAATAATTTGATTTTTAGCTATTCCCAATTTAAATAAAAATGAAGTTTTTTAGTGAATCTTTTTAGTGTCTGAAGTTTTAGTGTTCATTTTATGAAAGTGTAAGTCACAAACAAGGTAGGGAAAGAAAATCCCATAGTGATCACGTTGGTTTTGGTACAAATGTCCTTTGTAAAGTTTACTGTTTAGGCACTGATAATAAAATTTCGGGGGAATAAAGGAAAACGGTAACCTGTTTCAGATGACTAATCATACACTTTAGTATTCTACATATTTTGATAGATTGACTGGTACTTAAGGTATTATTTTAATAATGAGTGCATGATGATGAAAAGTGAGTAGGAGGACTTTGCAATTTCAAGAGAAATATTTTAAACAAGTTCAGACAATATTCAGTAAAAACTAGTGGAATAAAACAATGGAACAACACAGGAACCTGGATAATCTGTCCTCCTACACCAGGATCAGATTATTCTGAAGAGTTACTGAAAATGGAAATTCCACACCTTCCTACATGCCTTAGGCAAGTGACTCTTGATCACAGTTGCCCATGCTTGAAAAGTTTTCCTTGTTCCCATCCTAAATGTCTCTGTCTTGTCCTGCCTATAATGGGCAGTGGAAGTAGTTTGCTTCCTCTTTGCTGTGACATGGGTTTTTTTCATGTGAAATCTGTGTTCCTTCAGTTGTGATGCACCAGGAAATGTATATTCAAATATGAGTATTAACAAAAAGTTCCGAGAGCAAGGCTTGCCTGTTTAATAGGGTAAAGCTGCAGCCAATGAAGATAAGAAGGGAAATATGAAAGCAGGGGTAAAATCCCACTGGGATTCTGTGAGGAAAAGCACTGGGTTTGAGAAGAGGGTTAACCACAAGATAATTCAAGTTTAGAGTTGTTGAGTTTTGTTACTTTGAAAAAGCAAAACAAAGTTACCCTGTTATTTTGCTTTGTTTAAAAAAAATCACAACAAACAACAAAACAACACATAACTGAAAGAGGAAAGGAATCTGATAAATCTTAGATTATGGTTTTCCTGGAGGCAGGGTGAATGTGAAAGCAGTGACAGAGAGTGCTGGGTTCTTAGGGAATAGTTTGGTGAAGATGGAAAGGCCACTCTGACTGGAACTGTGATGTACGTTTCTTATATCCATTTTGTGCTGGTTTTTTACAGGACATTAATTGATAACTTTTGATGCTAGGAGAGAGGAAGTCTATTGTCACTGAATTAGATCTTGTACAAATGCGTACTGTTTCCAGCCTTTGCAGCACTTGTGGGCTGAGATGCAGTTCTGCCTCAGCTGTAAAAAGTTGGTTGGTCATTTGATGCTGGCTCCTCTTTATCTGCAGCAGTGTGAAAGATTATATGAAAGGCTTCTCCCAACACCACTTATTTAATGGAAGCAGCTAATAGAGTTACCGTAGAAATGTTAGACAGGCAGTCTAACCAGGAGCCTAACTGGGGGCATTGGTGCCAGGAAGGGATGTCCTCCCAAGGCTCTGCTGCAGCCCAGGCACTAGAAGTGTGCAGGCTTTCAGACCATGGGTGTAGGAGACAATGACTCATCAAAGAAATTACATCAGTTTTTGGGAAAGTTGTGAAAGCCAAACTACAGCTTTCAATGTATTGAACATAGGGAGAAATGAGAATGAGTATTCATGCCAGAACTTAGTCCTGTGGGATTTGTTCCTCTAGCGATATTGTTACAATCTAAGATTTATGTTTCTTTCAGAAGCATATAATTAATTAATTATTAATAAAGGACAACTGATTTTTTGGTGGTAATTAAAACGAATAATGGTCTTTAAAATAAGGAGGATTTCGCAGAGCCTAAAACGAAGTGTCCAAAGAATCACAGAATCTTTGTGCCAAATAAAAACTCTGAGTATGCGTGTTTGGATGTGGTGGTGGAGTGGAATAACCCATAAGAACTTCATGTTATTAGTTGAAATTTTTAGGGTTATGATTCACCAACAGCTAGAATTCATCTTTTTCTATTTTCCATTTCGTCAAGTAAATTAACTTTGTGATTATAAGACCTAGTCCCAGCATAATATTTGAAAGATAGATGAAAGAATCAGGCTTCTGAAGTGCTGAAATGTTTGAAGAGATTTTTTTTTAGAGAATTGGTTTTGATACCTTGCTAGTGGGACTGGTGAGAGCACACCTGGAATACTGTGTTCAGTTTTGGGCTCCCCAGTTTAAAAGAGACAAGGATCTACTGGAGAGAGTCCAGAGGAGAGCTGTGAGGATGATTAAGGGACTTGAGCATCTTCCCTATGAAGAAAGACAGAGAACTGTGGCTGTTTAGTCTTGAGAGAAAAAGACTGAGAGGGGATCTCATTAATGTCTATAAATATCTGTGGAGTGAGTGTCATATGGAAGTAGCCAATCTCTTTTCTGTAGTGCCCAGTAATAGAACAAGGAATACTGGGTATAAACTTAAGCATAGATGGTTCCACCACAACATAAGGAGAAACTTCTTTACTGTGAGGGTGACAGAGCATTGGAACAGGCTGCCCAGAGAGGTTGTGGTGTCTCCTTCTCTAGAGACTTTCAAAACCTGCCTGGATGTGTTCCTGTGTGGCATGCTTTAGGTGATACTGCTTTGGCGGGGGGATGGGACTAGATGATGTTCTGAAGTCCCTTCCAACATCTAACATTCTATGATTCTATGATTGCTGGGAAGTAGAAATCTTGCTGATAAACAGTATTTCAATAACTGATGTTCAAAAAGGGTAAGGGCCACCCTTCAAAAGGAAAAATAAGTACCATTGACTCCTCCTTCATACTTGCCAAAGCAATGCATGCCTGGTCTTGGGGAAATGTGCACATGTCTATTTTTGAGGGCACAGTATGCAAAGAAAAGGTCTTCCCTGAGCTTTGAACAGACAGCTCAATGAAATACAAAGTCTGGTCCTGGATATTTTTTCAGGTAACTTTAGACAGGCATAGACCTCTGCACTAGATTTTGAGCTGGCAGAATTTCAGTATATGACCCAGTACCTACATATGACCTGTACATATAGGATGTGCATTTGCTGTAGCACAAAGCAGCTGGCTGCTGGCTGTCATTAGAGAAAGAAACATCTTTCAGCAATGAACAGAGCCAAGAGAAACATCAGTGCATGGAAAGCTTAGAGATGCTGTCAGGTATGCATGATAGAAGCAAATCTTCTTAGGAGTTGTTGGCGTGGCCAGTACTTAAGACCTGTAGAGGTTATTTAAGGCTTCCAGAAATGTGTCCTCCTCACTCTAAACAAAAGGTGGGGGGGAAGGAAATAAAATTTGGCAATCAGTACACCAGAGAGTATAACTGCATTTATACCTGGTTTTAAAATCAATTCATGGCAATCATGTGTGAGATTCAACTCCAGACTGCACCTACATTTTGGTGTCTGCATGTAGTGTGCCTGCTGGTGAGCTGGGGGGGTGCCAGGCACCCTGATGGTCAAAGAAGTCAGAGCTAATGCAGTCGGTGTGGCCTGGAGAATAATTCATTTTACGTCAATGCAGAAACCTATGGGCTGGCTAGCTGAGCAGCCACAAAGCATGTAATTTGCTTGTGTCATTTCCTAAATCGAATAATGTGCTGCAAGGACATTATATATAAGTGATTGAATTGTGTGGTGTCAATATTAAACGTTCTTATGAAGTGTGAAGAAATGCAACAAAATAGCAGATAAATAAGAAATACTACCTTGAGAATTTTCAGACTCCTGGCAAGATGGACATTTTATTTATTACATTTTATTATATTAACTGCTTGCTAGATGTGTCGACTTACTGTTATGTTTTCATTACATGTTGAACTTTTGTTTGAAAGCTAGTGAAAAGTAGGATGACTTTGTGCATCAGAGCTAAACTTGTAGTAATCCATTGATTCAAACCAGTACTGATACATTATTTGGCTATACATAAAGAACCTGCCTTTTTATCTTTTTTTTTTTTCCCTCTTTTTTCTTTTTTCTCTTTTTCTCTCTTCTCCTTCTCTTCTCCTTCTCTTCTCCTTCTCTTCTCCTTCTCTTCTCCTTCTCTTCTCCTTCTCTTCCCCTTCTCTTCCCCTTCTCTTCCCCTTCTCTTCCCCTTCTCTTCCCCTTCTCTTCCCCTTCTCTTCCCCTTCTCTTCTCCTTCTCTTC
>JANVCC010000018.1:24573485-24639900 GCA_025345505.1 Todiramphus chloris collaris
CTCTCCTCTTCCCCTCCTCTCCTCTTCCCCTCCTCTCCTCTTCCCCTTCACTTCTCCTTCTCTCTTCTTCACTTCTTCTCTTTTTTCTCAGTTACAGCAATTAAATTAATTTTAAAACATATTCTCAAAGAACACCAAGTTCTTGGCCAAAAAAATGATATGAATCAAAGCCATGTATGCATACTTATTAACTAACTAATTTACACATGGATATTTTGTCTTTATGTTTCCCTTAAATATATTTGATCAGTAAAAAAGCCAAAATATGCACTTTTTCATAGATCACTAATTTATATGCTTTATGGCCCTTAATTAATCTTTTATTGCTTTCAGGTGCATGAATTTAATGAATGATGAAGTTAAATGGAAGTAGATATTTTTCATGTTTACTTGTCTATATTTTTAAAAGATATTTTAGTCTTTTTTTTCCTATGGAAGTTTTTGTTTGTTTGTTTGATTTTTAATTAGCTAATAAGAGTAAAAGGCAATTTATCTCAATTTTGCTTTAATTATCAATGCAATTTTTGGCATAGAACGGTTCACCCATCAGGAAGCCCTGCAGTGTTACATCTCTCACATGTTTTTCTCATCACTTTCTTTCCCTGTACCTTTAAAATATCCCCTTTAAACACTTCCCTGCCCTTGATCTGACTCTTTTCTCTGAAATCTTTTGCACCTTGCTGAAGATACCTCGGATAATCCTCACACGCCCTTCTACTTCTGATGAAGATACTGACCAGTTGCCCCCAGACTGCCCAGATGACTTTGAGCCGGAGGAGCCCGACAGCGCAGAAGGCCATGCCTATTCGGACTGTCTGAACAGTGCTTTTTATCCTCCCTAATAAAGTACTTTTCTGGAACTAGTTCACGGCTGCTTTTCTTTCCCATTGTTCAATGATGTTTAAGGTAGTACTTGAAGCGCTATGCCTTGTTTGTAGGGATAACCATTGCATGGAGGATGGATTTGAGCCGGGGCAGCACTACCCATGTTTGTATTTCTTTGCCTTGAACTTTCCCTTGGTCAGAACTTGTGCACTTGAAACAAAATACACTGGATGAGGTTATGTGAATGTCACCACATGTTTCAAGAGCCACTTGTAAGGGCATCCTACAGTGCCTACATGCAACGGTGAAAAGAGCAGGTGATTTTTATTCAGAAGGTACTTTGCACATTCAGAAACACTCTGAAAAAAAGCATAGTTTGGGTTTTTTTGTGTGTGGGGTTGGTTTTTTTTTTTTTTTCTTGTTGTTGTTTTGTGGGTTTTTTTAAAATCTTGTCTCTATGTTTTGTCTACATAGCCACCCTTTTGTCTACCCCCAGGCTCCTCTGAATTGTCCCTTTTAACGTTGTTTTCTATAAGAATAAAAAAAAAAAAAAATCCTTTTCTGTCTTTTAAATAGCACTGGGTTTTTCTTTCCCTGCAGAGAAATGTTATTTTCATTGGAATTCTGTATCTCATTGTGGTGTCAGAAAAAAAAGAATAGTTTTACCAGGCATATCAGTAATGCAAATGTATATCAGATTTGAACAGGACCTGTAAGTTACATTCAATGAGATATAAATGCAGGAGGCATCTTATGCAACCGTGCACCCGAGAATGAACTGAGAAGCAATTTCTTATGTTTGAGAAAATGTCTGAGATTATCTTCTCCTGACTTGCATATAAGCAGAACAGTTTAAATTTGCCTTGCTGCGATATGCCAGTCTTTTGTGAATATATATGTGTGTGTGTATGAGATAAACAGTTAAGAGCAAATGCTCTTGTACAACAGGGTTCAATTCTTTAATTCTTTTCACTGCTATTCAGGTTTCCAATGCATTCTGAGGTGCTTACGAAGAGCTTTTGGGGATTGATCTTTATTTGAGGTTTCACGGTGCTGCCTTAAGTCAGAGTTGGGGCCTGGCCCTGCTAGACTGGGATGTCATGACTTTTTTCATGTGCATAAAGTGGGCGTTGATGTTTTTTATGGTGTGTATACAGTTTCTTTTCCTGTAAATATAATATAGCACAACTCAGTGACCTGATAAATCCCCATCTTCTATTCACATTCTGAAAGGTATCTCACTCAGGTGATCATTCACGTATGACTTGGAAGAATGATGGCTTTTCAGGAATTAGGAAGTTTCCAGGAGAGTATGTCTGTCACAGAGTTGGAACAGCATCTACTACTGATAAAAAGGATATTTTATTTTGAAAAAATAAGTTTGCAGTAATGCTATGATATCAATATTTCTCTTGATTCTCAACTGCATCCACTGTGGATTTTTCATTATCATGCACATCCGCATTTTAATTGAATATGACTTATCAGCTATAGGTATATTAAAATAATTTTCATTCATTTGCAAAATTAACATTACTTTAGAATCTGCTATGGCTTTAATAATAAAGACTGTATTATGTCTATAAACTTTCCAATTTGAATTAGCTTAAATGATGTTGATAAATGAAATGATATTTAAAAATATTTGCTTTCCATCCCTTTTCTTCCCCCAGAATAATCAGAGTTCGTTCACCATGACTTAATGTTTGATCAGTGCACATTGCAGAAATGTCATTAAGCTCAGAACCCATAAACGCTTTGGCAATCCAGCTAGTAAGGCATGCTTTATTATTGCTTTATTATGCCTTCATAAACTGGAGAAAAAGTAAACTAATTCTGCAGTTACAAACCAGCCCTGGGCTGCAGGCTAAGTTGCAGCTGAGAGTCAGTGAAATAAATTAGGAGTTATATTGAGAAGTATTTATTTTCATTCTTTTTCCTCCTCACGCACAGGTGTATGTTTTAGCTTCTTTATTAGGTCTTGGAGGTCAGAATGTTTGCTATCAAAATTATGCGCTCTTAACGAAATGCTGTCGGTGTCCAGATGAATTTAGACTCTTGCATCTTTGGCCTTTTCAACTGAATTTGCTTTCAATGCAAATTTCATATTGCAGTGTAGAGAATTTTGCTGTGGGTATAAACTTACGGTTGTAACACTATGGAAAAAAGCCCGAACACATATTTACAAATGAACCCAAACAGTTTCATAGATGCTGGGGCAGGTGATTCCATTTCACTTCTATTCTGCAAGAGACGGGCAGAGGTGGAAGTCAGATGCTGGTGTTCTTATCAGCACTGAGTAATGTCTCTTGAGGTTTGGTGTTTGATAAGAGTGGGCAGAAGCAGAAGGCGGAAAAGGTGCGATGGGAGTTGGTCTGTTAACAACAGTTGGTATCCTGTGCTCTTTCTTCCTGCTGACCTGGGAGGTGCCTCAGAAAAGGCCACTGCCTGACTACAGAGCAATCTCTCATTTTCTCTGGGGACCTGGCTGCTTCTCATTCCCAGCTGCCACGTCAGTTAACAGATAGCTAAAAAGGTGTTTAATGCTTTCCTAATTTGTTTCATTAGACACGTCTCATCATTGTCACGTCCATCATTGTTGAGGACAGCAAGGCAAACAGTACCACTGAATATGGGAGGGAAGATTTTTTTTTAAATTTTTTTTGGGGGGGGATGTATCTATTAAAGTATATTTTACAGCCTGGAATAATTTGGTTGATGAGCTACAGCAGTAATATTCAGGGACATCGTGTATATAGCTGAAACATTGGATACTCAACAGAAAAGAGGTCAGTAGTTCCACTGCTGCCTGTACTCCTGGGGTACAGCAAATGTAGGACCTTGCCAGCACAAGGATAGTCTGCTTCAATACAACTGACTTAAAAGACCTGTGAAGAGAAGAAAGCACTTAGGGCATCCATGGGCTGCCATGTCAGAGAAGGCTCAGAGCTCTCTGAATCCATTTATTCTAACGTTGAAATAACCCTCCTTGTTTTTATCTTCAGTCATATTTAAACATGCCCTTTTGGAGAATATTTGTCAAGGACCTTCTTGCTCCCTGTACACGACATGTAGGACTCTGCTTCCCCACATGCAAAGCAGAGACTTGCAGCGCCTGTGGACTTTTCCTTTTTCCACGCCTGCCACCTCCTGCTTCGTGAGTGTTTGCAGAGCCAGAGCCAGTGGGGTGGACCAGGGAGTGACAGCAGCAGCTGCTGGGTGCCGTGGCAGGAATGTGGACCCACCTCTCCTAAGGATCAGCTTCTTGCCCTGGGCTCCTGACTGCCTGTAAGGTAAGCCTGCTGCCTATAGTGTCCCAGCAGCTCCGTCATGCTCTCCTTTTCTGCAAGGAACATGCCACAAAGTACCAGCTACAAATGCTGTGCCAAGGTCCTGACGTTCCTAGGAGCGTGCATGTGACCTTGGGTGGATGTGCTGGATTGGCACAGGGAGTGCTTGCTGGTGTGGTGTATTGGGGCTGAGAGAAAGGCAGGCACCAGCAATAACCTGGAAAACTTAACTTCTGGCTTTGCTGAACTGATGGTTACAAGTAGGGAGGGAGGCTACTGAGTTTTGTGGTTGTTTTAACTTTCTGACTTATTTTAAGTGTGGGACAGAAATTTTGGCCTCTAGAAACCACTGTGTATGTGATTTCTGTATTAGTCTTGGGTTTTTTAAGTGGTATATGCAACTTATGTTGGTGGCTTTTAACTGAGCACAATATGATTTCAGGGTTGGAATTAATACTTCTGACTGTTGAACGCTTGTGGTGTGTCTGATGCTGAGCAAATAAAAGATACTGGCTTAAGACAGAAGCAGTGCCCGTGTAGGACGTGAGATACAGTCATTGGCTGGCAGTCCTGGACTACAGCTGAGTCAGGCTGAAAATGAAAATGTGCAAAATAAAAGAAATAGAGTAGACCCGTGAGTGAAAACACAGCTGAGTGTGACATACAAACATCATGATAGTCATTTGCTTCCTTCTCCAAGTGTAGCAGATCAAGTGAGCACAGAAAATACATCTGCTTAAATGGTTTATTTACACAGCACTACTATTTTGGATATTCAACACTTGCCTCTCACAAAAAAAAACCCCAAAACAAACATCATCTCCCCCCTCCCCCGTCAACTTCGTCTCTTATTAGGTCCTGCTCTGAGAAGAAAAACAGGTGTCCAGAGATCAGTGACTGTAACACAAAGAAGTAATTGAAAATAGCACAGTAATGTAGGCAATGTCTAGAACATGCTTTTTACTTAGCACCTGTTTACTATGGTTTCCCTTGTAAAGTAAACCAGGAAATATACAGTTACAGTGTTTTAGAAAGCCCTTGGAGTACAGTAACCATTATTTCTATGTAGGAATAGGCAATGTACTCTGATAATTACATAAAATTAAATTCTCATATGACTAGAATCATGGTCTTTCCTCAGGTTTAGTGTTGAAATGCTGAGCAAGGTGTGGTAGATAATGAGGTGATATCAGCCTTACTACATATTCTCCAGGGTCCTCATGTTTTAGCATCCAGGCTGTAGAAGAGCCCTGCATCCAGTGTTGTGCTCCTTGATTTTGACACAATGGCATGAAATTTGTTGTCATATTCTGGTGTTCTTAGCTTTTTGCTCCTGTTTCCATGTCCAATGCACTCTGCTCCAACTCCCTAGCTTGCACAGTCAGTAGCACGATGCATCCAGAATACAAATTTCCACTTGCAAGAAATGGAGCCATTAGATCTTTCCCTATCCTAGTTTCTAATTTTCACCCCCTATCCCCCTTCTTTTTCATGGAATCTCTTGTTCAGACTACACAGTGGAATGGGAAGGAGTTTTGTTTTTTTTTTCTCGTGAGTGCTATTAGACACTTTTACAAGGATGTTAAAGAAAAGACACTTGTTAAACTGTGTACTCTCATGCATATTTTATGTTGGAATTCTTATGAGTAAAGTCACTTTATAGTCACATTCTTGGGTCTTTCTGCAGTGACTGCCTTTGATGTTCACATAGCTGAGCTGACACATGCAAACAGTATAAGACCCTGGAAATAGAGCATATAAACTTGACTGAAGATTAAGTTTTAGGGTAGTTAGTATGAGTGCTAAGTTACAGCATAAAATCCAGATAAAATCTGCCAAGAGTGGTGTTGGTCTGTATGGAGTTCTATGTGTCAAGCTCTACATCACTGGTTCATTGAACCACTGACAGCCTGCTCTTCTACCAACATGGGTATCTGTTCTCCAGCATGGGGAGGAGGGAGCAGCTCCCTTGGAAGCTGCTGTCTGGGAGGCTGCTGACAGACAGGGTATCACAGCCACCAGTGGGACAGAGCTGGGAGATGCACCAAGTGCACACAGCTGAACATACACACATGAGATGCTCCTGTCCTTATCTGTGATTTAAAACCTTTGCAACTGGACAGGTTAACAGGAGTTGGAGATGCCCCAGGTTTTTCACCCATGCCGTGGGAATGGTCAGTAATGTAAGCAGCAGTGTAAGGTAAGCTGCAGTTTGGATCTCACTGAAGACCTCCTTTTAGAACATTAAGGGGTGTGAAGGTGTTATGCGAGTCCCTTGTCACAGGGATAAATTTTGGCTTCATAGAAAAGATTTTGGAGATAAGAACATCTTAATACTGCTTACCTTCCTGCTAAAGAGCTGAGAACTACAGCTTCCCTCTGAGTATTATGTTGCTTACTCTTTCTTTTATCCCAGCATTTCTAGGAGACACAGTGGGGTTTATTTTTACTCTTGTGACATCAAGCTTATATTTATTCCCTCTACTACGGCAGCCCTTAAGAGATTCGACTGGTACCTTGTGTTTGCCTTGCCTTGTTTGCTCTTCTGCTGGCTGCCTTACACTTCTGAAAATGAAGGTAAAAGAGAGACTAAAGAAAAATAATTGTCATTGGAATAACCTTTTGTTCTGAAGAATGTTTCAGAATAGGAACACTCTAAAGTGTTGTGTGTTTTTTTTGCCAACTTTTCATGTGTAAACTGTACAGACTGTTGTGTGATGACTTCTTTGACTAGCTTTTATTTCTATGCAAGTCTGTAAAGATCCTGCTAATACAGTATCTATCAAGAAACAAGCAGAGTAGAAAGGAGTGTGCCTAGGTTTGGCTGTCATTTCCACAAAGACAATTGAAAAATAATAGATGAAAAAGGTTTCTATAGTTATTTATTTATCTATTTATTTATTTTAGAAGAGTCTCCTTTTACCAATATATTGAAAGGCAGAGAGGGGAAAGAATGTGTTTTCTTTCGTAAGGCTTTAGTGAGATGCTTAAACTACCAACTTTACAAAGGGTTGTGCATTTCTTAATGAGCCACAGACTGACCAGAAAGGCCATTCTTGTTTAACAGTAGCAAACATTTTCTGTGTGATTCCATGCCATTGTGCTTCCCCTTCCCTTGCTGGTGCGTGTAGAACCAGCCTCGCGTGTGAATCATCCCCGAGAAAACATGAGGCCAGTTGGTGTGGCAACCAGAGGGTGTGTTATAAACCTTGGCATCTGCAGCAGAGTGCCGAGAGGTTCCCCTGCCGCTGCCGTTTCTAATATTGGCCTCCTGACTTTATCGCTGTGAACCAGAGCCAGGTTATTCCTCTACAGTCAACTAAAAGACTCCATGACCACCATCTGTAGGGGTATTAGCTCCATTTTAGACACTCACAGGTCATTTCTTGTATTTAGGAGTGCTCGGAGTGACTGCTGAAAGTTTTGTGATTCCTTATGCATTTCGAAAATCCCGGCTGTCATGTTCTGATATTAGTAAATGAGACTATGCTCTGCATGGAGGTGTATGAGGACAGCTCAGCCCCAAGTGCTCAACAGGGAAAGATCAATAGTCATGCTAAAGCACAATTTTAAAATATTGTTCTGTACACTTTCTGTCTTTACATTGCAACATGTGGTTCCAGCTAATCATATTTGCCATTGTATTTAGTAATATCCATGAACGCAAGTTAGTGCTGCTGAGATATAGCTATTTATCTTCATGGACTTTTTCAGTATTAGCTTTTGGGGTAGAGGGAACAAGGGGTGAGTGAATGGGGCCGGTAACCAAAATCCCTCCTGAACAATTTACTGTGATGCCAAACCAACATTTATTGTTATCGGAGGCAGCTGCCTGTCCTCTCTCCACACTTCTATTTGTGGATTTTCAACGGCTATAAATGGAAACATGCGCTGACCAGAAACCACCATAACACTGCCTGAGATTTCTCTCTCGTGACTCCAAAAGTACAGGGATATCTAACATGTAGTGAGGTTAAAACGCTTTTGCTCAAGATATTAGGGTGTTGCTTCTGTTTTTTTTTTTTCCCCTGGGAAATGGAGTTAGGAAAACATGACAGAAAAATCTCGGGAGGAGAAGTTTTGGAGGAAAAGCAAACGGTAAGATATGTTGAGAAATGTGGATTTATTTTTTATTTTATTTGTATTTTTTTAATGATAAGAAGGAAAGGCAAATCATCTGTTGTATTTTATAGTATTTCCCAGCTTCCTTTAACCACTGACCTTGAAAATTAAAACTTCATTCATGTATGTTAAGTAATTATGACAGTACATTTCTCTGGTAATTGTAGACATTGGTGACTGCGTTTTTTGTGCATGTGAAGTGTAAAAAGCTGAAATCTAGTTCATGCTGATTTGTTATCATAACCCAGACTGATAGTCTGTGGTTTTCTTGGATTTTTCTTGAGGGACTATTTCATGTCTTTGCACGTTATTTCTCACAACTTTAGATCAGTAAATGGCAGAAGAAGCTGTTTGCCTGTGTCTGGAATGTGTCTGGAGCTTACTGAAAAGAGGTGTGACCAAAACAATTTATTAAGAGAAAGTGAAAACAGTCAAAACACAGCTTTTTCCTAACTAGCATAGACTTGAAATGCAATTTATAATTTGCCTTGCACTAACGAGGTTATTTTCTTGGTATCACAAAAAGGGCGGTTTATTCTTGGCTTTGTGAAGCTGTGAAGAAAGGTGACCATCACATTTGTTAAGAAACAACTTAGCGCTGAATTTTTTAGCGCTTACATTAAATAGTGGTGGTGCTTTGGTTTGGTTTCATGGTGGGCCAGCATTTACTCTTTTTTTAACCACAGTGTGTGTCTCTACTAGCGTCAGTTGAGTGAGACTTGGCAAGCTTTTGTGTTAGTTAAGAATTTTAAATACAAGTTCACCAAGGAAGGGTGTATTGGGTAGGAAATAGGGGAAGTGCTGAAACAAAGTAATGACCTGTCCTTAAAGTACCTTTTCTTCTTCTATGAAAAGAGGTATTTATCTAAAGAGTAATATCTGAAAAAGTATTGCTAAAGCTTCACCACGAAGTTATGATATTAATGTTATCTCATGTTTTACTTGTTCATCTTCTTATTAATGAACTGATACTAGAGAGAGTGAGACAGTGACCTCATTTTGAATTTGTGGTTGATATATAAAATATAAGGAAAACTCTTCAAAATTAAGAACAACTGTAAAGCCCACAAAAGCTTTATGAATGTTTTCACAAGAGTTCTTTGAAATTTTGTTCTAACTCCTGTGTGGAGAAAATATATAGCAGTGTAATCAGACAGTATGATTAGCTAATCACAGAACTCCATCCTGATGCAAAAGAGTTGAATGGGCAACCTTAAGTAAGGCTTTTCCAAAATGCAGAATCATTCATTTGGAACCCTAATGATCTTCTGGTGACTTTCTCCGTGTACATCATTTACTAATTTTAAGAATGGCAAAGTGGAGCATACGGGGACCCTGCTGTTGGGAGTGATGTTAACACCCATTGTGGGTCACCCACTGTTAAGGAAGTTCAGAACTGAATCCTTCTGACATGTTGAGATGAGAGTGCCCCTGTTAGCAGCAGGTCACATCCCTGCAGGTGCTCAGCAAGGGGGATGGAGGAGATCCTGGCTCAGTGGGTTTCATGATGCTCTGCTGACAGAAGAGGAATGCTCTGATGCCATACCAGTCCTCCCACCCCTTTCCCTCTCACCTTCCAGAGGAGTCCTGGCCCTCCCTCTGTCCCACCGTTCCCTCCCTTTCCCTGTTTAGTTTTAAAGCCTTTCTTTCAGCTTGCTAGATGGATTTCACTTTGCCCCCACTTTTTTTCTCTTGAATTAAATTTTTAAATTCAGTTGTGCATTTACTGGACAGTGGGTGACCTGCCACAGGTGTTAGTATCACTCTCAGCAGGTGCCAACACTGGTGGGGCCACGCCTCGAATACTGGGTTCAGTTTTGGGCCCTCACTACAAGAAAGATACTGAGGTGCTGAGGGAAATGGGGTTCTTTAGTCTGGAGAAGCGGAGGCTGAGGGGAGACCTCATCACTCTCTACAACTACCTGAAAGAAGGTTGTATTGAGGTGGCTGTTGGTCTCTTCTCCCAAGTGACAAGCAATAAGACAAGAAGAAACGCCCTCAAGCTGCACCAGGGGAGGTTTCGATTGGACATTTGGAAGACTTTCTTCACTGAAAGGGCTGCCCAGGGAAGTGGTGGGGTCACCATCCCTGGAGGTATTTAAAAGACGCGTAGATGTGGTGCTTAGTGACATGGTTTAGTGGTGGACTTGGCAGTGCTAGGTTAGTGGTTAAACTCCATGATCTTAAAGGTCTTTTCCAACATAAACAGTTCTTTCATGATACTTGTGGAGTTAGCAGGGCTCACTGAAAGAGCTTTAAATTAGATTTGAAGGGGGATGGAAATAAATCCAGGCTTGATGGAGGTGAGCCTGGCAGCATCATGCCAGTGTTTAAGAGGCAGTGTGCTAGCGAGGAACCCCACAAGATCTTCAGCTTCACTATTTCACAGTTTCTACAGCCAAGACTGCCACTGAGTACCACATCCCCAGCCACTTCTTCCTAGTTTCTGATTAACGGATCCAGTTGTGCATGACACTGGTTGGCCCATCTGGTGCCTGTACCAAGAAGCTACCCTGACACCCTCCAGAAATCCTCTGGATTGCTTGCATCCTGCCATTTTGTTCTTCAGCAGCTGTCAGGAAAGCTAAAATCTCTTGGAAAAAACCAGTCTGCAATCCAGACACTTCCTTGAGTTGTGTAAAGAAGTTGTTGTGAGGAGCTTTGCCTGCTTCCTCACCCTAGTTGTGCTGTCCGTAGCCCAGTCCCACGGTGATTTTACCCTCACTGACGTCTCCTCTGGTCCTGACCCAGAAGTGCTCACTCAGCCTTGTTGTCCAGTCTGTACAAGGGCTCCCCACATTCAAGCTGCTGCTTCACACAGAGAGATCCTCTCCTCCTTATCTTCCCTGTCTTTCTGAATGACACCCCTTGCAGCCCGTGTGAGCTGTGCCACCAGATCTTAGTTGTTTTTACAATGTCATAGTTTTATGACCTATATATATTTATATTTGTAAGATAAATCTTGGTTTTGTACACTTTGTTCCAGATTTTTCTCCCTATTTTCAAGAGAACAAAGCCTTTATCATCATGAAAATATTCTGATTGCAGTATGTCAAGTGTGTCAGACCAGTTCATGCTCAAAGTATAACCTCCATACAGAACAACCTCACAGACAGTTTTATTTAAGTGGTATTGTACCTTTACATTCACTGCTTACTGTGGATAAGATAAAGAATATAAAATTCTCTACCACTTCAGGCTACTTCACTTAAAAATTGTGAAATTTATTGTTAGAGAATTCTTGTCCTTCTTTCTGGAGAAAGACTCCTTGATGCCAGAATACTGAAGAGGGTCTTTGTGCGGAGCTGGCTGTGGAAATGGAATATAATGGAGGGCCCATTTTGTGATGGGAAAATAGAATGACTCACTATAAAATAGATTAGTCTAAATAGTTGGACTCAATTTTCCTTTTCATAATTTTGATTTTAGCATAGCTCAGAAGGACAGAGTAATTTTAGAGTTTCCCTATTGAAACGATGGCTCAGCTCAAAATAGGCTGTTTACATTCTGAAATCCTCCATTAATGCATATTGCCTCTGTTATCTGAAATTATTTTAATTATATTTCATACTTTTTTGTTTCCTATTTGATCACGTCTTTCCCCATGAAAATACAGCACATAAAGTATTGTATTTAAAATAGTATGTTTAACAGGGCACATTCGATCTTTGCACTTTAGTTTGCATTACAAGAGTTTCTTTTACTTTCTTGTTACTTACAGTGAAAAAGCAAAGAACAGTCAAAAAGAAATGAAACCAAATGAATATATGGATCAGAAAGAATGCCACGCATGCTTGAAATTGCATTAAGATTGGTTTTTTAGATGAGAGGGTGTACTCTGTAAGAAAAAGCTGCAGGACTCCCTTCAGAGAATTAGCATTTGCTTTTCACAAACAATGTGCGGATACAGCACACACGGACCAAGGCGGTTCAGACCAAGCCCATCCTAGTGAAACAATGATTGCTCTTTGTACACTGGGAGCAGCAGAAAGAGTCCTGTCAAGGTCAGGTCTTCTCTGGGAAGTGTGGGAAGTAAAGAGTCCTTGGTGACAGCAGCCCATTGCCTGGTTTCCCACCTAAGGAAGCCCAAACAAAATGGAGGCCGGTGACTAATTTGGTGCTGACTGGCCTTGCTTGCAGGTTTAGTTGTTGATTTAACTACATGTAAATCAGGCAAGAAGCCAATATCAGATGGGAAGGATTGTTTGAAGAGCAGAAGAAAAGAGGAGAGCTGGGTGGAGGCTGGTGGGAGTGGGCATGGCAGGAAGCACTGGGTACAATCACTTCCCCACAGGGACCTCTTCTACTGGGTCACCCTTGCTCTTGTGCTGGTGAGGGCTGGCACCAGAAAGGCAGAGGTCAGCCTCTGGGCTCAAGCTGTCCCTTCTTTGCTAAGAGCAGGACCCCATCACTAGTGCTCTGCCATGCTACCTCTGGGTATGTGTTGGTCTCTGAAGGCTGCCCAGTATCAGCTGTGGTACTCGGAGTGGGCAGCTGAGTGAGCAGGAGTGGCTGCAGAACCAGTCAAAGAGGTACAGTAAAAGATTTTAGTGCAAAGCAACATGCAAAGAAGAGGAGCTGAAGGAAGAGCTGGAAGTCAAATGGCCAGACAACAGCATCACCTTTTGCAACAGCCAAAATCTCTATGGTTGAGTAACAACAAAATAGCTGCTTCTACCCCTGGCATTGGAGAGGAACCATGCTTATGCCTGTGTGACACACAAGCCTGTGAGCCTGTCCTCCTGGTGTCTACAAGCAAATGCTCTTCCATATTCTCTGCAGTGGATGGGGGAAATGAGCCGGGAAAGGTTGAGATGGGAGCAACATCCTTGCTGCTTAAGGGAGACAACTTGCATTGGAGTCTGTGAGAGAGGCAGGTCCTCAGGTTCCTCGTGCATCAGGTTACCTTGAGTCTGTGGACAGCTTGGTGTCTGCACGCTTGGACGCATCTATCCAGGACAGCGGGGTAAGATCACAGAACAGCACTGCTGAGGTCACCTGGGCATCTTTTTTCTTTCGAGAGCAGAGGTGATAATCACTGTAGGCAAGGATGGCAGAGGTTCAGAGCAGGTGAAATACAGTGATACAGCCTGGAGTGCAGACTGCGTAGGAGCTTCAGCACGTTACGCTCAGTGAGAAAGCCAGTGGCATGTGTATAGAGGACTGCCAGATACAAACCCCTTGTCTTTGCCTGTTCTCTTCCCTCATGGAGGACAGGCTGGTGACTGCTCTTCTGATGAGTTATGTGGCTCGATGAGTGGGTAAAACTGAGAGGTAAACTGAGAATTTTTTTTTGTTTAAATCCTCTTTCTTAACTTGTTTACTTTACATCTTGACTTTTCTACTTCTGTCTCCTATGAGAACACATCTATCCAGAAAAGAAACTCATAAAAATACATTGCCTGCCTTAATCCATTCCTCAGTTTGATTATTCAGTACTGAAGTATGAGCAGCATGTCATATGAAACTAAATAAGCACACATACTTACTGTAGAGTCACAGAACATTTTATGTGTTTAAATGATATATTTAAATGATTCCTGTTTATCTAAAAGGAAAGCTCTATTTCCTGTTCTGGAGGTTGGTTGTGACCTCCTCAGGGAGCTTCTGTCATGAAGCTGAGTTCAGCTGGGTGAGCTGTCACACACACTTTGTGCTACCTTGTCCCAAATTTCAGCAGCCTCAGCTACAAGGGTTGGTCATGGGAGACACCACCAAATAACCGTGAGCTTTGAAGATCAGGACTGAGGCTTTGTAGTGGCTACAGCAAGAAACTGATAAGATCACAGCATGGAGGAGATTGTGTCTTGTGCAGGTGTATGAAGATGTCTGAGACAGCACCTCAGCTAGAGGATTGGTATTTCCTGTCGCATACTTAGAGCTGAGGCATTCCTGCCTAGCTGTGTGGAGGCGTGGATTACTCCAGCAAGTGATCACTGAGGAGGAAGGAGTAAACTCGGAGGATACAAGTAGCAGTGTATTTTTATCGCTGTTGATGTGACATTAAGCAGGACGAAAACAAGTGGGAAGCACTGAACCCTGGTCTGCCCTCCTTTCTAATTCTGTCACGTAGCTCTTGCCTTACTAGAGCTTATGTTACCTTTTCTTTATCCTAACGTCAGTCATACAGAGGCACTGCTGGAACGCTTGAGGTAGGCTTTGGTTGCATCAGTGGGACAAGAGCTGTCTTGGAGAGATGTAATCTGTGCTCTGTTGGCTGTAGGTCACATGAAACATTACCATGCAATCTCACATGGGGATTTGGAAGAGGGGGGCAGCAGATTCCTGCAGAGACTTGAATGTGATGGTAAAAGAGGCTTTTTAAGAACAAGTAGCAATTGCATATTTTAACTTTTTGGGGTGAGGTACGGTAAGAGCCTCTGTAACAGCTGGATCAACCACTGCAACAAAGTCATCCAGGGCAATTCAAATGATTGCATTTTGGGGGATGCAGCCAAGAAAGTACTGTTAGCATGGAAAGACTGACCCTGATGATGGATTAAAACATTTCTGAGAAATGTTTCTAGGCACTGGAAGTCTCTTGAATTTGAAGTTAAATCAAAAGATTGGTTGGTGGTATGGTATTTGTTTGGTACTTCCCTGAATGATACCCATGTGAACTTTGAGAGAATGGGTGAGAGACCATTTCCAGAAGTAAGTTCAGATATAGAGACCATTACTGAGAAAAATCATGTGTTGTCAAATGCTATTCCTCATGAATGTGGCAGTGAGTTGCTTGTGGTACTTGGGAAGAAGTTCACTGTCTGTTGCTGTTGCTAACACTGCAGTTTGGAACCGTCCCTAGAAAAAGCTCTTTCATTAGAAGTGTAGGGCAGCACTGGATGAACCAGGGAATTTGTGGACTATCCACCCTGGGAAATTTTCAGGACTCAACTATATAAAGTTATGGCTGACTTGACCTTGCCTTGGTAGTAGTTTTACTTTGAGCAGATGCTGGAATGGATGACCTCTGGAGGTCCCTTCCGAATAACTGTTATTTAATTCTTTGATTTTGCAACTGCACTATTGTATTTGTCATGAAACATGCTAACAGTTTTTCTATCTGCAAAATCTAACATGGACACAAAGACACTGCGCTTATCATTAAGACCTCCTCATTTTTGCATTATAAACCTACTGCTTTCAATTCACTGTCCTTTGAATTCTGAAAGCACTCAACAATACGGCAGTGGCATTGAATCTGTTACTTGGCTATGAATTCTTGGAAATAGAGCTACTTGACAATGAACAGAATAAAAAGAAAGAAGTGATTAATGAGTCATCTGTTTTTCTGCTTGTCTTTGAAATAAGGCTGGTGGTGTGGCAGCCATGGTGCAGTAACTGTACTGATATTTCTCCAAAAAGTAAATGTATTAACTTTATCAGAGCACTTTATCAAAAATCTCTCCCAAGGAAGGCAGTGCTTACTTTTTCTCTCTTTTTATAAAAAATATAATCATATAATGTACTGTTGACTATTAAAGGAACTCCAAATAATGCATCAAGTCTCTGTCAAGTGATGTTTGTATTTTTTAAAATCTCTCCTTGAGGAGAAGTTTCCATTGGATGAGGAGAAGGGGAAGTAGGGTGGCTTATATTTACCTTTTAAAATATACAGTCTGCTGCACTGATGTTAGCAAAGGCAGGTTGAAGAAATGCAGCCTCTGAGTGAAATGAGTTTATGCTTCAAGCAAATGATGAGGTGCTGGTAAGTACCTACTGCTTCCTAACAGGATGGAAAATGGAGCAGTGCCTGGTGGTCCTTAGTTTCTAGGACCATGCAAGCCCTTTGTTTACCATTCTTTCTCCTTTAGAGGTGAGCACTACCCTGATTGCCTCAGTTCTGTTGTATCAAGGGAGCAGAGCTGCACTGCTTTGTTCATGCCATAGACAGAAGACTTGTCTGTGTCAGGAAAATAGAAGTGTGCCAGCTTAGCAACCCACCACATAGCATGCAAAGTGCTGTAGTAGGCACTCTGCAGACTTCCCTGTCTTTCTAAGAGTCAAACACTGTGCCAGTCCAAGTAGAAAGAGAAGAGGGTACACATTCTGTTGTGCCAAGGCAGGGGAGCTGCTGTAATGCAGCCCTGCAAATGCCATAATAGCATATGCAATACTCTGCAGCCAAATCTACAGACCAGCATCTGTTCAGGAGGTTTTTCACAATGGTTCTACATTTTCACAAGAAATTATTGTTCACATCTAATTTTTTTAATGTTTATCATGAAATAGATAGCTGAACTATCAGATGTCTTTTCCAGTAGCAAAAGCTGTGTCTTATGTTTTGGTTGTGGTCATCCAGTCATCAGATCTATTTGATGATGTTGTTTTGAGTCAAGACTGATCTTGATTGAATGTGGTACAGGAAACCTTTCTGCATTAAATACTTCATTACTGAGAGCTGACAGGTAGTTTCTTCCAAAGGACTGATGGTAAAGTGCATACTGTAAAATAATTTCTAGCGGCATTTTTACTCTATTCATACCCATTTAGTAAGCTTAAAAGGAATAATTAAATATATATTGAACTAATGAAGACCCATTCATGAGGAAAAGGGAAAAAAAGCAGATTTGCTACATTTAGAGGGAAAAAAAAATTTTGCTCAACATCTTTTAGTTTGTTCAGGATTCAGAAAACAGCAGACCAAAGATTTTCATTTCTTGAATTGTACACAAATGAATGTATTCATACTCCAGAACTGACATATTTACAGACATCCAAGAACCATTTTCATATTTGTCTCTATGAGACAGAAATTAGATAATTAGCATTCTACCTTTCCCATTTCATGTTTCTTATCTAGATCAAGAAGAAAATTTGGAAATCAAACATAGGAATGTTTGGGATTCTGTAGGGGTTTTTAAATGCTATGTTTTGAAATTATGTGAAATGAACCAATTGGATTCACTTGAACCACTTAAAACTGAAGATTCTGGAAAAAAGGCATCAAAGTTTATTTCCCTGTTGAATAGATTTGAAATTGTTTTCATAGTGGTTCCATACATGTCATAGAAAGTTACTGACAGTACATGTATCATCATTTTACCGCTTCTTACAAATATGATTGTTGGTGATGATTTTAAGTAATAAACATGCTAGAAAAAAACAGATTTTTCAGCCTCAAGGAAGAACTAAGTCAATTAATGTCCTTCTTTAGTGAATGCACCTTGAAACACATCCAGATCAAAAACCAGACATCAACTGAATTAAGTTGGTAATCAAAGAGATGGTAGTTCTTTGCAAAGCTCCTGAGCTTTTTTCTCTCTCTTTTAGTCTATAACAACAATGACAAAATGCAAAGTATTTGTATTTGAAATCATGGCAGAGAAAAGTTTGTGATTTCTCTCTCTTGTTCTTTAGCAGATGTTTTCACTAATGTCATGAAACTGATCTCAGTTGAAAATACAGCAGCTTTCATTATAGTTACATTATTTACACTCTATTATGTGAACTGATACTGAGATTTACACATTAAAAAAAAAAAAAAATCCCCAGAAACTATCAGTGGTTTTATTTGTCTGGAGAGAAGTAGCTAAATCTAACAAGAAAGATTTACTTCTTTGGCTCTTTTTTTAATAGCAAGGTACCCTAGCTTATAATGTCTTGTTCTCTGAAAGAAAGTATATGTGCTGACGGATTACAATGATAAATTTTTCATGTAATGAAGTCAGTCTTCAGTTCCTCCCCAATTTCTAAGCAGCAGAAGTCAGGGCTGAGGGGATCCAGGGTTGTCAAGGTTGGCAGTGACTTGTGGTGACACAGTGCTGCATCACGAGATGGATAGCCTGGGGTTTTCAGGGCCTCCAGTATTTATGGCTTCTAAGAATCTACATCTGAAAAAATGCACTTTAAATTTTGGAAATTGGGGTTATCTGAGCAAATTTAATTTTCCCTTTGTTTTATTCATAACTGTTAGATGTCAGTGACAGGATTATGGGATATTTCTTTCTTCTCTAACAGTGATTGTGCTTAGGAATCACCACCATCAGATGCATCAGGATACGATACAGTCAGAATAAAATAGCAGTTACCCTCAGTGATCTTGTAAGTAAAATACAGTAAGATAAAGCCTATTATTTCATCCTTCTGTTTCCAGTGGAATCTTTTTGCATTTTTCAGAACATACGCTTCCTGACATATACTGAGAATATAAGTCAAATAGTTGAGATATCCAAAGAAAAGGAAACTTGGCATTTTCACACTCCCACACAATAGCAGTCAAAGGGATGCGTTCAGAAAATAGTTCTGCACACTGCAAAGTGTTCTCAGAAATTACCCACTAGCAGGAAGGGGTGTGGGTGGCACCCTCAAATTTACTAGGGACAAGGTAAAGCTGTTTCTTAAAACCAGCAAAAGTTGTGGATATTAGTCAGTTTTTAGAAGTAGAAACGATTAGACTGCTTGACTTCCTAGGAACACTATCACTGTTTCTTGTGAAGAGCTTGAGTACTGCAGATGTGAATGTCATGAAAAAGTCTGGAAATAAATTTCATGATGCTCACCAGGCACTGCAATATCAGGGTGTGCTTTGACACATGCTGATGTTGATTATCAGAATATACTATGGTGTAAGAGTTCATATTACATACCCCTTAAAAGTCAGATGTTAATCTCATTTGACATGTGGACTCTAGTATTCTGAAAGCATCTCTTTTCTGATTTTATGCATAACTTTCTTGATAGGAGATTCTCTTAAAACCAGAATTACTTACAGAGTCTTATTTTTGTTGCATATTGTAGATATCTTGTAAAACATTATTTGTCTATGAAAACGTGTATTTATAATGTTGCAATTAATGTTCCTGAGTTCTGTTTTTGTTACTATTGCTTATATCAAATCATACAGGTTGAGATGTTCCTTCATTAGTGATGCAGGAGAAGGTTTAAATATTTCAGTTGTCTTCTTTCAGACTTCTTAAAAAAGAACAATTTGTTCCAATAGTGGAATTATCTTTGAAATACAGACTTTTGCATAGAAAGTAAATAGTTACCAATCGTTATCTCCCTGAGCTATCTCAGGATAGCAGTAATTCAGTTTGATAATTATTTGTCTTTCTTTGAAAGTGCGGAGGTATATCATAGTCTTATATTGTAGCTTCCTTATTCTTAATGTCCATGAGAGGGTACAGTTTCTAAACAGATATGCAGCATCTTGCATGTGTAGTCCCAAGAATTTATCAAATATTCATTGCATGTAAATGATTTAGAGGCATAGTCAGTTAGGACTTCTGGGGGTCATTGACTAACCTGCTATATCATTTACATGCAATGAATATTTGAAGTCCCTTCTAAGGCCATTTCAATCAATGTCTGAGTGAGTAGATGGTAATTTTCCAGTAAATCTGTTGTTACTTAACCTGTGCATGTCTTCTTGCACAGACTGAATTAGGTAAAGTGATGATCTGTGTAGCATGTCTGAAATACTGCCCTACATCGGAACAGATGTCACATTATGAAGAACAGTATTTTTATATTTGGTTATGCAGGTATGGGACAGAATTTGTGGCAGAAAATGTGAAGGGAGCTGATAAGCTCTTTTGAAAACCAGCTTTTACTTCTGAAGCAGAACCCAAAGGTATTTGTAAAAATTATGAGGTGTTTCTGAGTTCAGTGCAGCAGCTTTTGCTCTCAAGAGAAGAGACCAGGGCTTGTTAGGTGTGACTGTTCCTTCTGAAAGTATCCTGCCCTTCTGGGATGTGTCCTAGACACATTTTATCTTTGTTGTCTGTGGGATGATGGAAATTAGGAGAGAGATTTTAGTGCTCTGGCTTATTGAACATTGAGTAAAATGAGACAGATAATATTCTGGATTCAAAAATGTTGTTTTGGAAACCAATGGACACTCTAAATCATCACATAAGTATTGATAATTTCTGCATCATCATTACTAGTATTGTAATTTTATATGATGTATGTTGTAATTTCACCCATGAATCATCTACATTGGGGCCTCTTGGTTAGGAGCAAATACATAACCAGTATTCTAGTCTCCAGGACACACTGCACATGCTGTTGTACACTAAGTTCTTCATATGAATTCTTTGTAAATATCTTTTGAGTCAAGTCCAGATGCTTGTTTTAAGCTGCTACTGAATATATGGAAAAAGCACTATTTCATGTGGTCTTGGTCTTGAAGCAATCTTCAGAAGACTGTAAACAGCTCATTTTTCCCCCTTTAATTCATGACTGATCACCCTAACATTTGTTATATTCCTGAATTCAATAAATAGTTCTCTAATTAAGTGTGTGTAATTCGAAATATGTGGATTTCATAAACAGAAAGTTATTGCCATAAATTACAATTTATGTGTGGTTTTGTGCTGGGAAATGAGGTACATTTTAAAGCTGTTTTAATGAAGTTTTAAAGCTACAGTTTATCATAAGTTAAAAATGTTCTCTTTGCTGCTGCTTTCATCTCAAAAGAGTGAACATGCCTGATAGAAAAATCATCAGAAAGTACATTTATGTATGTTAGCTGTATGTTGAAATCAATTATTAAGAAAATGACTGAAATTACTAGTCAGGTAATATGGGGCATGGCGAGTATTTAGGGTATTTGGAACTATTAACCCACAAGGCAATTAAAAGCTACTTTTTAACATTTAAAAATAGACACAGATCCACCACTTATTTCTCAGTGAAGGTTTTTTGCAACATTCTGATACTTTTAAAATTTCTTTCATTATATTCTCACCTGGTAAGTGTACATTTCTGGTCCATTAGTGTGATGCTTCATCCTGCTCTGCCCTCCTCCAGCTGAACAGCAACGCTGCACCATTGGAACCGTCTCCAGAACCCGGTTGTGCTCCGCCGTGCCTGGTTGCCTGTTGTGGCACCTCTGCTTTTCCTGAGCATTGCATGTTGCCTATCAGGAGATGTGGGTCTGTGACACTTGATGAATAAATCATGGGGTGGCTTTGTGTGTGAGATGAGCGCCTTGATATTGAGCTGAGCCAAGGCAGTAGTGGTATCATAGGTACCTAAGAATGTTTGAGACACATGTGGGTTTGCAGACACTGAAAAGAGCTGGACATTGAAAGGAGGAGGAGAAGGAAGAAGAGGGGGCTGACAAGTTGAACCTAGGAGCACTTTTGAGGCATAAGTGCTGTTTCGAGTTGTTACATTGGTTTTGGTGGGAGTTTCAGTACTTTGTTGTTTCCTGAAACAATGGGACTTAGCTAAATCATTCTTCTCCATGCAGGACAGTGCAATCAACGCTGTAGCGAGATGTAGTGATGAAGTAAAAAGTGGGGTGAGTCAGGGGGGGTCTTTGCACTCAGCAGTGCTGCATCAAAATGTGAAAATTACAGTGTTAGTAGATGAACTAATCTGTTGAAGTTCTGAGAAATGTGGTGTACACCACAAACATTTTTAGTACTGCACTGCAGGTTACAGATGTAGTTGTGATGAACACATTAGACAAGGCTTGGGAATAAAGCTGATGGTAAGACAGGAGAGGTAGAGAGTCATAAAAATCATAGTGAGAAGGTGGAGAAAAAGTAATAGGAGTCAGAAATGGGAGAAATAGATAATTGCTATTGAAAAATTAAGTAAAAATAAAAGGTGGTGGGAGTGAGAATTAAATAGATAAATGTGAATTAAAAAAGTTCAAGAAACATGGAAATAGAGAACAAAAAATGGTCATCGTGATAAGCTGAATATTCTGCAGCCTTATAATTTTAATAATTGACATGTGTGAAGTGAATAGATGCATTTTATTGATTGATCTAATACAACATTATTATTTGCATCTAATATTAAGTTTCCTCACACTTTTGGTAAATAATTGTGTAGAATGCACAGATTACTTGCCAGAACACCTGTAGGTAGCTTGTAAACTGGTTTAACAGGAGAAACTCCTGCTGGTGTGTTTATAACCTTTCACATTGATGAAGTGATTCTCCCAACGTCTGTTAATTCCCCATGAAACACTTTTAAGCCTCTTCCAAGAAGTTTAGTTGTGCTTTTTCACATATTGCAGGGAAAGGGATTTCCAGTGAGCAGACCAAAACCTTCCTGCTGTTGTGTTTGCTTGCTGGCTTCATTAGCACAGCTTTCCACGTGGGTTGATACTGATACCAGGGACAACTCTTTTCTTTCTGTACAAACAAGTTTTGCCATTGATTCCCATACCTGAGCCCAGCTGAACTGTAAACAAGATTTCCCTCCTTTCCCTCTGGCACTTTTATATAAAGCACTTGACTGCACTTGTTACTCAGTCTTACCCAAATGATTTTATGTTGATCTATATAAATAGACAGGTATAAGGAAGACTTTTATATCCCAGGATGGCTGTATAACTAGAAGACATATTTCTTCTCAGGAAGCCAGGAGTGATACTTTCCATCATATCTTCAAGTGAGAACCCTTCAACTCTTTGCTTGATTTATTTTGCTATTATTAATTCCATAGTTAATATCTCTCCAGCACCTCACAGCCAGTCCTCCTTTGCTGCTGTTCTTTCAGTGCCGAGACCGCCTTCTCACTCATCAGCAGTAGACAATATGTCACATTTCTGTTGACCTCTTGTTCTCCCATGTCTTCTGAAGTGTTTACAGGATTTGTATCATTCCGGTTTGCTGCACACCAGGCACGTGAAGCAGCCACTCCGCTCCAGCCTGATGGGAGCTTTGGGCATAATAACAAAGAGTTGTCCTTTCACAGCTTTGCACTGCTCTTCAGTCCTGTGGTTGAGTCTTTGAGTCTACAGATAACCTTGCTTTTTTTTTCAGTGTTAAGAAGCGGAGTAATATCAGACAACATAAATTGGTTGTGAGGTTGCCCCAGTTGTTTATGGGATCTCACAAGGTTATATTTTAGTTCCTTTATTTTCCTTTCACTTGTCTTCTGTCACTTACAGCAACAGCATGCTGACTGAGAATAACAGTCTTTAATTTCTGACAGATTTCTTTTTTTTTTTTTGGCATCTGATTACCAGCTCAGTTCCTGTCTGATAAATTCTTGGGACTACAACTTTCTGTGGATCTACGCACACCCTTCATTAGAAGCAACCTGCTGATTTTGTCTGGATTGCTTCTGTGATTTAATCTCCATAGCGATCAGAATGTGTGGTTGAAAAATCTGATAACTCCATGGCAATGGCTGTTGTAAGCACTGTGTGATTGGCTGCTAATACAGAGATAATGTACGTGCTGACTGTATTTGCCATTAGAAAGAGCACTCACATTGTTATTTGTTAGTGCTCAGCTTCAAGTGTCTCCCTTTCTACAAAAACCGGATGGTTTTTGATTATATATCATCCTGTTTTGATTAAAAAAAGAGCAACAACAAAACCCAAAACACTGAAACTCCAAATACTGTTCTAAAGCTTACCCCTGTTGAACACAGGTTTACCCTGGCCAGCTGACTTGCTTATTGGAATAGCTCCTGGTGCTGTCTGTTCTGATGGGCTCTCTGTACGTGCTTGACTGCAGTAAACACAGGCAAAACTTTGGGGGTGGGGAAACCCAAGCAAATAGGAAACTTTGGGGTTTTTTTAAGGATTATCTTGAAAACTATTTCCTGGTTTTAGCAGCACTTGAACATGTCTGTTTGGGGGGTAAGGTGTCTAGTAATTTACATTGATTGTACTGGAAGATAACAGTAATTCATTGCCTTGTGGATTACTATGGGATAAATGGAATAGTAGTTACTTAGTGCAAAATATTTTTAGGATTCTCATGCTGACTTGGATTTTTAACCCTTTTTTTTTTCTCCCCTCTTTCTGTAAAGCTGATTTAAAAGGGCTCAAGAGAGATTGTGTTATCTTAATATGACAATTTTTCTTCCCTAACATAATTCTGTCAGTTATCTAGAAGTATTTAATGTGAACAATATGTGTCCACTTCAATTTGTGGTAAGAGTTCAGATCTTATTATGCATAGCAATAGTCACTGCTGAAATACAGTAGTTAACCTGGTGGCTAATTTAAAGGGAAAGGAGGAGTGGAGGTTGAGTAGGGGAGAAAAAGAAAAAGAAAAAAAAAAAGACACATGTAAAATATTTTTTTATCACAAACAGGTCACAGCTTATGTGCTATATAATGTTGAAATTATAGTTTACCACTGAGCTCCAGATTATTATTGGGAAATCCCCATGTGGCTGGTTCTTCAGAAAAATAGTTGCAGGGATTTTAGGGGAGGGTTTTGTGTAATGATTTGGTATTTCACTGCCTTGAGACAGAGACAATGCAGTAGAAAGAAGCATTATAAAAACCAGCTTTATCTTTTACTGTTTGTGTTCTCCCCTAACAAGATGGAAGTGAAAATTTAATTAGCAGCATTAGTCACAGTATAAGATTTGAGCTCCCCAGAAAAACACTGCAGTCAAGTTCTACTGCTATTCTTAGCAATTTTTCAACCTTGCCCAAAAAGCTGGAAGATGAAACTACTGCTGCTGAGTCATAAAGATGACAAACAGAATGGATAACCTCAAGGAGGTTTTTGAATGCTATACTAGCTGTCCTTACTCGTAAATATCTGTACTGAAATAATGTATGAGGAATAAAGAACTGGACCAAGCACAAATATTTTGAAGCAGAATTGTAGAATCAGGTGGGTTGATGGCTTGCATTTTGTATTTGTGCTTTGGTTGTGTTTCCTGGTGTAAAATTGAGGCTTAAGCTGCATTCAGTAATCCTAGAAAAAATGGTATGTGTTAGTCACGGTTATAATATTCCTTGCTTGGCTCACTGCCATAAAAAAGGTGCTGGCGATATTAGGTCAGAAGGTAAGAATGGACATAACTGACTTAATCTAGCCCTGGGTCCTGTCCCCAGATGTTGCCTGCAGTTCATGCGTAAGGAACAAAGGCATGGGGAAAAGGACAGGTATTCCTGCACCTTCTTATTTCTCCTGTCCTTAGTGTGAATAAGTGGATCTGTTCACCATGCGTGTATTTCCTTGGGTTTTGAACTGGTTTTATTTTTGGCATCTGGAACTTCCTGAAGCAGTGAGCTTCACAATGTAATTACAAGTTATATAAAACCTTACCTGTTTGGATTGTATGATAAATTAATGTGGTGCCTCAAGGCATTTTTGGTCTTATACCAAGAATCCATGACATTGTAGGGAAAACTGACCTTTATACATATCTGCTTTTCTACCCAATATTGCAGCAGGCGTAGTCTTGCCCTAGGTACCATAGGCTCATGTTAATAGTGAAACTTGTGTGTGAATGGTCCAATTAATATTGCTTAGGCAGGATTGGTATCCCCTCTTTTAGATGTCTGTGACGTACATCTGAGTGAGAAACTCATCTGACTTTCTTTAACAGTCAACTCAAAAAAACAAACACAGGAATTGTAGAGCGTGATTAATCTGATCTATATTAGACATTTACCTTTGAGTAGCAAGATCTGTGTGTCAGAAGTGCTGATTTCTCTCTATTGCATTTAAAGGGAGCACGACTCAGATGCAGATTTCTATTCTGGATGCCCTTGCATTTGGTCAGATGAATATCACTCTTAGTGAGGGAATTCACTAAGGAAGGAGGAATTTACACTATCCTGGGAAACAACAGTGCTTTAGGAAATCGTTCACCAAGTAATAGGCTGGTAAAGTGTATTTTACTTGCTGCCCTTCCTCAGACACCCTTTGGGCAGGTGGTAGATAGATCCACTGGGCAGTAGCTAAGGTGCTTCCCCAGTAGAGAAAAAAACTGGCAGGGAAATTTAATACAATTAAATACTCTTAAAACAATTTTTTTCTTTCCTTAATGCCTGACATCACAGTGAGTCCACAGTTGTATTTATTTTAAATTTTTTTTGTGAAATTGTCTATAATCTCTACAGAGCCCATTCCTGGGATGCTGTAAGTGTTTCACTTGGACTGTAAAGAGAGTTCCCAGCACAGTGTCTCTTTAAAGGTCATTCAGAACATTTGATTAATGCTACCTTGTTTATGTTTGGCAGCTAGCAAAATGGAGGAAAAGAGAACATGAAAAAAAGCAAAGCAAGGTGAAAAATCCACTTAGCTCCTTTCGCTAAAGTAAGGTGATGGGTAAATGTTATCCTTGCAAGCACATGATGTGCAGTGCAGTGTAGAATAAGAGATGATTCCAGGGCCAGGGGAAGAGCAGAGCTGGTCACTGCACCCATGAGATAGTGAGACTCAGCCTGCAAATGCCTTGGTGGTGTGCCTTTAGCTGAGAGTTTGCCATCTCAAATCCATTCCAAAAATTTGATCTCCCTGACAGCTGAGGAATCTGTCACTGCCATACTGCTCGTTGGCACAAACATACTGCCTTGCGATTGATGTTGCCCTTTTGATGTCAGGTCCTTCCTGATCCTGATGCCAAATCCATAGTGTTTGATTCCATTAGGTAATTGGAAATGACATTTTGATTTCAACTATTTTCTAGTGAAAAGATAGGAGAGGAAAACTGATCCAAGGACATAAACCGTACTAGACTGAGCCAATAAATAAGCATTCAGGAACCTCTAGCATTTCACTTAGCTTGGTTTCGCAGTTTCTGTAACTAACAGCAAATGTTTCTAGCAATGCTTTCTGGCATTCTTGTGCTATGCTTTCCTGAAAACAAACAAAGATGACATTCACGCCCAGTTCTTGGTTGTTCTGGCATCTCAGCATTCCTTCTCACAAAAATTTCAGGTGCCAGCATGAGATTTCAATACAGAAAGAAACTGTCAGAATACCATTTAAAGTTTATTTAAGACCTAGATTACGAATTTTAGATGTGGAAGTCAAGCTCTGGGTGTTTGAGACCTACAGAAGATTTCAATATTCTACTTGCTAATCTTCAGAAATAATCGAAGGGATGAGAGTGAGTAAACCCCAAGTTATAATCCTTTTTAGTCCTTTTTCTTCCACTAATTTAGAGTCTGATCTTGCTTTAATTAACCAATCCTAATTCCCTAATATCAGAAATTTTGAAATTTTAATTTTAGTTAACATGGTTAGTCAATCAGTTGTTCTTCATCTCTCTTGAGTTTAGACAGCTGCATTTACATCTGTTGTTGTCAGTGGATGGAAATAGGGACTTCTTGCACATTACTCTCTGATGTAGTTTAGAAGCTTATCTTACAGTCAAATGAACTGTTTTCTAAGAAGTACTTATTCTCTCCCCTTTGACCATGATGGAGCCTTGAACAAGCTCAAATATAGATGTGGTAAATACTTCCTTAGCTATCTGTACAGGAAATTGAAAATGAAATCTGCAGAAACATTGCCTTTTCAGATTATTGAAATGTTCTTTTATTGCTTTTCAAATTATTTCATTTGTCACTCAGAGTTATCTTTGGTGTGGAACTGAGGTCTCAGCTGACACGCCGAAATTTTAGGTGGGAAGTCCAAGACACACAAAGGCAAAAATGCTGAGGAAAATGTAGACTGAAATCTGGGTGAAATCCCAAAAAATAGCCAGTGACATTCCTGCTCCTGTGAGAAGTGTTAGACTATTTTAACAGCCACTCTTTTCATAGAATCATAGAACAGTTCTGGCTGGAAGAGACCTTCAAGATCATCAAGTCCAACCTTACTCCTATCTCTGTCAAAAACCACTAAACCATGTCCCAAAGCACAACATCTACCTGTCTCTTAAACACTTCCAGAGATGGTGACTCCACCACCTCCCTGGGCAGGCCATTCCAATGCCTGACCACCCTCTCTGGAAAGAAATGCTGTCTAATATTCATCCTGAACCTCCCCTGATTGATAACAGAGGGGATTTCGGTCTGAAAGAGGACTTTCAGCATGTTAAGTATGTCAGTGGCATTTATTATCTTATACATTTTTGTCTTTGTGTTTTCTGAAGTCATCCTTTCACACAATCTGGTTAAATATTCTAGTACACCCTCAATATTCTCTCTGGTACATTTGGCAAGCAAACAAAGGTCAACTCGTTTCTCACTTGAACAATAAAGGATAAAATGATTAGGAAAGCATTCAGTTTTTACTGTTAATTATGATTATTTAAGTATTGCAATTTCCAAGTTGTAATAAACATAACTCCTTCCTGGTAGGGTACATTGCCATTTCAACATCACTATTGCAGGGAGATTGAGCCACACAGTCTATTCCTTTATTGTCTTATCAAAGAGAATAGTCCTGTAAGGTTACTCTCTTTTATATACAAGGGTAAGCTGAAGCGTGACTTGCCTAAGGCCACATAGTGACAGAGACAGGAATGAAGTCCAAGAGATTAGTGAAAGGTATCGACCATGGTACCCATAGCAGATGAACCCCTTTAGTAGCTGTATGACTTAACTAGATACTCTGCTTCATTGCACCTGGCCTAGGATTCATCTGATTTCTTTTCTGATTTATATTTACTGGGATGAAAGCAGGAGTCTTTGGTAGTACTTTTTTTTTTCTTTTCTTTTTGGTAGACTGCTTTACACAGGGGATATTTTTTCAGTGTGAGAATCTGCATTAGTTAAGGCAAATAGCTGGACAGTTCCACCAAGGAAACAAAGCACATCACTTGCAGACAAGGAGTCAGGCTGGGGGAATTCTGTCCCTGGAAATGCAGTGAGAAGGGCAGGGGAGTTTTGGGAAAGAAGATGCTGCTTCTCTCAGTCACGTTTCTCACTGGATTGCAGACTCTGCAAATCAAGCTGACTCGACTGAGGAATTGCCTGAAGTTAAGTAGTATGAAGTGGAAATATGGATATATAGAACTGCTAGCCTCAGTTTGCTTTGGTCAGAATTTATTTTAAAAAATCAATAAATTTTAATGAAAGGTGATGTGGAGTTATTCCAGACTCTCTAGAAAATTCTGTACCTTCACTTGGACCCAAATGTTCATGAGACCATGAAGCTGTCTGCCTTCTCCTCTCCATGTACCCCCATCCTCCCTTTGTAAAAAGAGATCCACATTTATTTAATTCACAGACCCAAAGGGAAGTCTTGGAAGGACATAGTTTTTGTCTGCATTCCCAATCTGACCCTGAATAACACAACGGCTTAGATGATGCATGTTACTGGCAAGCAGTAGGGACAGTTGGGACAAAAGTCCCAAACCTTTGCTAATGTCAGTGGAAAGCAGCCATATGCCCCACAGGGCTGGTGGACACATTGATGGGGTACATGACTTTCCAGAGTGCTGAAGGGCTTCCTAAGCAGAGCCTGCACATTCAAATCCTTGCCTTTGGTGATCAAATTGAATGCAACATTACAGGAGCAGAGACAACAGCTGTGTAAGGAGGAAAAAATATTTAAGAAAGGAGAGGGCACAAACCACAGCAGCACATCTACCACCATATCAGTTTTGACAGCTAAAGCCAAGTTGTAAGTGAATAAGCATTCACATGGCAGCTGCCCATGTGGTCCTTGGTGTCTGTATTTGAGAATGATTTCTTTAGACAGACACATAGACTAAGAACTCGGCCATTGTCTTTTGAGATGAGAGTCATAGGCGTGCAAAATCTCCTGGCGATGCTCTCAAGATAGAGAAGATGAAAATGACACTAAGTGCTATTGAATATCTGAGGCTGGCTGCTCAGTACCACAGCCCTCCTTCTGCATGCTGCATAGAGAACAGCTGGGTTAGGGTAGGGATGTACGAGCATTTATCTCAAGTTTTCTAACTAACAAGAGGTACTGAGTGTATCCAGAGCCCATTGTACACCAGTGGGCACAAGCACTTGGTACTGCCATATCAGAGCATTGTATGTTCATTAACTGTCTTGCTGTCAGGGTCAGGTTGTTCTTCTCCCACCCCCTGTTCTGAAGGTCCTAGAAACCTTTAGATAACATATCAGTAATATATAAAAGTAGTCCTTGTAATATTAGGGCATGTAGATTATTTTTAGTCCATTTAGTCTAAAACAAACCTAGTCTTTTCCTATTCATTTTTACAGATTTACACCACAATTCTTTAACTAGAGATGGCAAAAGACAAAAAAATGTTCATGGCTCTTACTGACTGTAGTTGCAAGCTAGCTTACTGCAGTGCAAGGCAAGGATCAGTCCCCTACTCTTGGACCTGAGCTGAAAAGCCTTTCACATGCAGAGTAAGATTCAGACAGAATTTAAACGTCTCAGTCAAAATTCTGGAAAAGCTCATTTGTAGTTCCCTTCAAGTCATGGGCAAATATCAACATAATTCAAGGATTTTTCCTCTTAAAATTTCCTCAAGCACACTGATTCCAGTTTCAATTACTTTGTTTTACAGTATACTCTGAGTATTTTGGTGCCTGTCTGAATCTGTAACCCCATCAAAACCACATAAAACAGGAGTTATTTTGACAAGTCCTCTGATCCTATAGGTTTGATCTAAGCCCACCTCACAGAACAGAGATGCACAGGGTGGCCATATCTCTTAGTAGAAAGGGAAAGGAAAAATCACCATCTCCTTTTAGAAGACATCCTACTGGGTTGGGGCTGATGGGTTAGTTGGCCTCCAGCATCCTGGAGACCCAGACAATGAATAATTAGTTTAAGCTAACCTGAAGATGCATCCCAAATCTCATCCTGTCTTAAGAATGTGTCCTAATTGTCAACAGACAAAAACCAATCATAAATGCTGAATATTTTCTGAATATAAAGCAGCCATAATAGAAGAGGGAACAAGCATTACCTCTCGCAAGAATGGCCTCCTGCCTGATGGTTGGGGAATACATGGGCTTATGTTTCTTCAGGGAGGCTTTATTCAGAAAGCTTGTTTTAAAAGAAAAAACAACTGCCTTTATTACACACCTGCCTTAATGTTTATTACTGTAACCACCTCTATATTGACAGCCTTGTCCCTGCTGTAATAGCAAGAGTACTTGAACACTGCTTCTTGAATCAAACAAGTTATAAATAGCTTATGGAGTATATGAATTTTAGATGCTAAATAAGATTTACAAAGGTATTTAGAAATGGGGTATATGCTAAAAGGAACACATAGTCTGAAATAAATATTATTCCTTACTATAGAATCATGAATATTTGAGGTAGGTAATACCTTTTTGAGCCTTACCTACTTTTCTGTGTTACTAAGAACCTGCTCTCTGAAGTTTGGCACAGAATTTGCACTACCGTCCTGGGGTGATTCTTTCACGGAGTGACAGATGACACTTGGAATGATACCCAGTTGAAATATTTTCCTGCTCTATTCTTTTTCTCACTGGTTCTGTGTTGCAGAACAGTGAAGCCACAGAGAGATAAAATGAGTGGTGCCAGTTCATAGCAGCTGAAGAAGCAGCCCACAGTCCCCTAATCTTCCCTCACATGAGTTTTACTTCTTTCATGAATTCCCTTTCAGATACTTCAGATTTTTATGCCTTCCTAAAGCCACAGGAATCGTTCTGTCCAACTACACAATTTTATCTCTTTATAAACTTTGTCCTTTTATTATTTTAATGCTTTCTCCTAGGAAAAGTCATGTCAGGTTTTCTTTTTTGTTTTGCTGTGGTTTTTTTTGGTTTTGTTTTGTTTTGTTTGTTTTTGGTGTGGGTTTTTTTTTGTGTTTGTTTTTTGCTTACTACTGCCTATATCTAGACAGATCTAAAGAAAAAAAAGAAGGGGTTTGCAGTCTTTTGTAGGTTCCTAAATTGCTACTCTGGATCAAAGAGTACAGTATCATTAGCATTTCCTTTTCTCAGTGTCATGCCATTTGTCAAGTTTTGAGGCTATTTGGTTTAATCTAAAGACTTGTTTCATTATGGTGCTTACTGCATGGATCAAGTGTGTTTTCTAGAAATACTTTAGGGAATTATGGTTCAACAAAATGGAGTAATATTTACACATATTTACATATATAGAAACATGAAATTGATTCTGTTTGGAGATAATGGACAGACAAATCCCCAAGGCTATTGCCTTTATACCATTGGTATTCTGTGGCACTAGGAATGAGCTTGTCTGGCTGTTATAAAAAAACTTAATTTCCATTAATGGGCAGGGAAATGTAATTGCTTTTGCAGTATTGCATACAGTAAGCTCAAGGGCTTTCCGTGTATTTTATTATACTTGCAGCTGACTGATGGAGACTAACCTTATGCTAAACATGGCAAATGTAAAACCTGGTCTTAGATGGTACAAAGGTTACTGATGTAATTTATTCATACAAACTTACTAAGTAATTTTTTAGTCCTTAAGCAGTCATTTTAATATCTGACAAATACATTACTTCTGATCATCTATAATATTTATGGTCCTCTTCCAGTCATCACAAGACATGATGATCCTGATATTGGACAACACAGAGAAAATATCTTGCAAGTTAACTGCATCTAAACTCTTTAAATATCAACTTCCTGAAGTAATAATTAACATCTTTATTGGTGATTCTTCAAGCCTGTTGTGTGTCAAGTACCTGTCATGTGTCTTACTTAAGGAGGGTGGATATTAATGTCAGAAATAATAATTTTTTTTAAAGTTTTTTTTTTTTTTTTCTGGGGCTCACATAAAGAGTAAGCTATAATGTTTTCTTTACTTTTAGTTATGAATGTTGCACAAAAATAATGTGTAGTGTGGTTTACATTGTAGTCTTCAGTCTCATGATTTAGGAGGATCTTGCTGAGGATTTGATTAGGTTTCCATTAGAAGATACCACTGCAGTAATTTCATAGTTAAAGGAAAATCAGTATTTAAGTAGAAAGAAATCATATGACATAATACAACCCAAGTCCACCCTATGCTTTCTTTTCTTGTTAGAGAAAGCAAGAACAACAGCAAGGTCCATTTGACCTTGCATAAACATTTTCATTAAAGTACTTTGGACATGTCCTTTCTTCACTGAAATCTCAGAGGCACCTCTGGTCCCAGCATTTCCATCCCACCTCTCCACACCTCAAAATTAATTCACTGATTTGGGCAGATTAGAAGGCTATGTCAGCACCTTTCCCTCTGCTTGACACACAAACATGCTGGATAGTGACTGTGACATGAGCATCTGCGGTAGTAGATGTAGGCAATGTTCACTGGAGCTTAAGCAGAGAAGAGATAACAAGGACTACTTCCAGGCTGCCAGAATTTTAAGGACTAGTCTTTACTGAACGTGATACTTGGTCACAGAAAAGCTGCTGTTATTCATATGAGTTATTTGAGGGGTAGTTTTTGTTTGGTTTTTTTTTTATTTAATAATAATTTATGTCGCAGCTGGAAAACAGCAGTTAAGCTAGAATGATGGTACAAAAGTGATTTTTTTTGTCTCAATTTTTGGCAATGAAAAATGCAACATATCTCTTGCATACTTCTGCTGGTGTTCCTTAACTTTCATAAAATCTTAACTAGGAGTAAATCTGTAAAATGCTTTCAAGGTCTTGTGCTGGAATTATACTTCCATTATCATATTAATAGGTGCTATATGTGGTACTATGAAGCAGAGGTGTTTTCCTAATACAAAAATTATTTGAATGTCCAACTGCAATCACTGTCAGTCTACTATCTACATTTGGAGGAATCTTAGTTTGCTTGTAATGCTTGAAGGTTTATTATTTATTCATCACCTTCTTAAGTTAGATAGCCTTGGTATCTCAGCTTTCAGTAGCAAAGCATGTTGATTACTGTTTACCAGGAAGATTTGACATAAGTTAGGTTGATGTTGGCATAGAGAGGTGGGTAGCATATGTAGTGCATTATCATATACATTTTAGCTCTGACAGTGGCAGAAGCAATCTGACATTAATGCATCTTGATAAGTGATACTGCTCTTGCTTTTATCATCAACTATGCAAAACATTGCCTTAGGACTCTGATTTGATGTTGTAATAAATTTGGCATGTATTAACATCCATATCACCTTGACTTTTTCATGACATATTCTTTGACAGGGGTATGATTATTGTATGTTACTTCAGTTCACTTGTTAGCATTTCCCTTAAAATCTCCCTCAGAAGGCAATAATCTGATATTTGGTTTTGTGCTTTTTTTTTTTTTTTCTTTCTTTCTTTTTTTAATGAGATAACATTTATTGGTTTGGATATGAAATGCTTCTAGGTAACATATTCTTATGAGAGACTGTCATATAATTAAAATTCATTGCCAGCAATTCAAGATGTTGTGAACAGATTTAATGTCATTCAAGGCTTTTTCCTCCTTCAAAGACTACAAAGCCATTTTGAATGTTTCCATCAAAATTAAATGTCTGGAAAAAGATACATCTTCTGTTGAAAATGGAACTATAGTGTTACTTATGTAATGACTGATGTATCTTTAAAATGTGCTAATTGTTTGATTGCAATTTAAAATTAATTAGAGGATGCTAACTTCTGAATGTGAGTGACTAATATCAAAATAGTAGACTGATTAAACAGGGATGTTCTGGAAAAAAATGTACTGCAAACTGCATGACCCTCCAAAGTACAGGAATTTGAAGGGGAGTATAACTGACATGGACTCTGAATGGGTGGTAGAAATCTGAACTGTGAGAAGGTTTAACTTGCACAAGTCCATGTTGACTTACCACTCCCCATCTCACTAGAATTCATGTGGCCATAGATTTTAATCTGATTTTCACCATATGCGTACTATGGAAGGATAAAGTATGAGGTTTTCTCTACAGCATAAACAGGCCAGGAGAACAAGAAATTTGAACAGAAGAAATCTTTTGTAAGAACTGAGAGGTGCTTGCTGGGACCTGTGAATCATTTGGGGTAGAACAGTAATGTCTCTTAGTCCAGCGTTGCCTTTGCAGCATTAATCTTCAGGTGCTTTAAAATCTTTTGCAATCCCTGGGCAGTGCTGCATACATGCTCTTCCTACATCGTGCATGGCTGTGTTTAAAGGAAAAGATGCAAGCACCTCCTGTCACGCTTCACACCATCTGGATAGGAGCCACTTCGGTGTGGAGGATGAGTCATTTGGTTAGCACAGAAATGTGCTGTAATTCCTGAATTAGGTGAAGTGTTACACAATTAGCGCAAGCTTTGTAGCGCTCCTGAGCCAGACAAGCTCAGGTCTCCTGAGCTCAGGAGCTTAATGAAGGGGTCACTTGGATCTGTCTGCAACAGTCACTCAAGAAAGTGATCGCCCCAAAGTCATGATAGGGAGCTGCCTCAGGAAGCTATCAGGTAAAGCCATCTGTAGAAAAGAGTCTAAACCCTGGCCCTTGGAAGCGGTAAATGTCTGACATTGGACCACAGGGAAGCAGCTCGTCTTGTTCAGCATTCTCAGCTGTGACTCCAAATTTAGGCCTCTAAACTAGATATCGGTTCCTTACGAGAATGAGACCATAAATCTGCTGTGCTGGATCAGCCAGTGTACCTTGCCTTGTCTCAGGCTGCAGCTGATAGCTGACACGTAGAGAAAAGTGTGAGAAAGGGGCAAGCATTATGAACTGAACTCAGATCTCTTCATTTCCAGAAGAATTACAAAACCTTATCATTAGGCACAGGGTATGTGAGCAAGTTCTTCCTAATGAAAGTCTTTCATGTGGGTTAACTAATTGAATACTCACTGGGCCAGAGTGGGGACCTAAATTGTCCTTTTCATTCCCACAGTCCTTAGCTGCTTCTGCATTACCCTAAATATTAATTATTTACATGGATGTTTTTTGTGGAATCTCTATGTGTTTTTAAATTAACCCATCTGTTCTATTTCACACTATTTTTAAACTTTTGTTGGTATTTTTTTTTCCCTACACGTTCTTATTACAGTTTTCTTCTTTTTTTTTTTTTTTTCCTTAAATGATGCAATTTTCCTCATAAAATTTCAAGAACCCTTTAATGGTTCTTAAAATGTTCTTCATCCTCATCACAATTTAGTTGAGTGTTTGAAAAATCTTCTGCATTTGATGGCAAGAACTAAGAGCAAACTAACATTTTGTGGCCTTTTTGTGCACCCTCTGCTACGTAAGTTATCTGCATTCTTTGCATATTCCTCAAAAATATCATGCTTTTATTTTATTTTAGGTTACATTTGTCAATAATCATATTGTTATTTAATAATAATAATAAATAATCTGTGTATTGAACCAGCACTCTTTAGGCTCACAGAAAGTGTGTATTTGATAACTTGGTTAAAAGACATTGTGTGGGTACTGCAGAAGTGTGAGCTCTATCTGAAGAGAGAAGAAATATGAAGCCTTACCAGAGGGTATAGCTTGACAGTCAATTGCTACAAGGGATACAGTGTATAAAAATTCTCAGCCAGGATATACTTTCTAAGTGTTTTAAAGTGGTGACAACCAGTATAGAAAAGCTAAATATATTAAAAGTGATGCAGAATTCAATGCTGCTGACTGAAAAGTCCTGAAAAAGAGATGGTTTTTTTTTTTTTATTTTTATTTTTCAGGTTTCTTTTACCAAATATCATAGAATCTTACAATCAAAGAATGGTTTGGATTAGAAAGGACCTTAAAGATCATCTAGTTCCTACCCCTCTGCCATGGGAAGGGACACCTTCCACTAGACCATGTTGCTCAACCTGGATTTGAACATTTCCAGGGAGGAGGCATCCACAGCTTCTGTGGGTAACCTCTTCCAGTGCCTCACCACCCTCATAAAGCCTCCCTGGATGAGAGTTCACATGATTGCAAGTGCTCAGTTAACACATTCAAACAAGTCATCCCTTGTTAGTGGAGACACTTTCTCACATAGCACAGGGTAGAAGTAATGGCAGACTATTTAAATAAACCCACAAACTCATTTTTTATTTATTCAGTTACAGATGTCCAGCAGCCCATAGACAGTTGGTTCACTATCTGTACCTCCACTGACAGATAACAACATTTTAAAATAGACTCACACTCATGTGCACATGCTCCAAGAGAGATAAGCTGAGTTTGGATGAGAAAACAACTTCTGAAGTGTGCCACTTGGGTAATTATGAGGGCTGAAACAAGCTGATCATTTAGAATTTGATACAGCATAATTCTTGTGGGACTATGCCTTTGATTAGTGTTCATGGAATGACGTATATTTTTAAGTAGGCAGGTGCAAATGTATTACAGCTTTTTTTGTTGTTGTTGTTGTTTTTTTTGTCTTTGCATATCTCAAAAACTTCACAAAAACTGGCTCAACATTTAAATTTTTCCTAGAAAACCACTAAAAACTCTAGAGCTTCATGTGAGCAAGGCCTAATGTATTTTAACAGGACACGAATATAGTCTGCTGACATAGCTATTTGCAAAAGTCAGTCCCAAATTCTTGACACTTCACCTCCACCCACATAGCATTCTCCTTTGATTTGACAGACAGACAGACACACAAATACACACAGAAAGAATGCCAAAAGCCTCTTAATCCTGAATGCTTTAATGACTGTTTGAGGTTCTAGTAAACCAGAGGGACAGTGTAATGAATAAGAAATAGTTTTTGTCCTACTGTCCTGGTTTGAGTTAGAACAGAGTTAAATCTGTTCAGTGATTTTGCTTTTCAGCTCAGTTCTTCTAACCAACTGCACTGTCTGAAGCTAGCAGCCTGTTTTCCCAGACAGTCTCTGCTTCTAGCAGTGATAACACCCTATGGTTAGAGTTACTACCAAGGACTGGTATGCAGAAAAGCTCTTGCTTCTGCTTGCTCCTGTGCAGACCAAGGCCACTGCTGGATCTTGTGTACGATACTTGGGGCTGCAGAAAGTAAAAGGCTGCACTTGCAGGGAGGATTAGACAGGACAGGTGACCCCAAACTCTGACCAATGAGGTATTCCATCCCATATACATCTGTCTCATCCCACTCAGTGGACGACAAGGGAGGTGAATCGTTATGATCTTCTGAAAAAGGCTGTCCCTGCACAGCAGGGCTGCAGAGCTGGTAGAGTCATGACAATGACTTGGAGGAACAATACAAAACAATTTATTGGGTGCCCTTTGAGAATAATCAATAAATGGTGTAGACAAAGGTGTTTGGGTAATAGAGGTTATTTTCTAATCAAATAGTTTAAGGCACAACTAAGTATCAAGGAGAAGAAAGGAAAAGTGATTAGAAAGAGGAGGAAAGGAGAAGATGGTGGGAAAGAAAGAGTAAGATAGAAAGATGTCACCACCTTTGGATCCAGTGATGTCTCATGGGGTCAATCCAAATCTTGAGTTCTTTGGTGGTCGGTGCACACAGATCAATAATTTTCTATTTCTTTATACTCTTGGTATATGGGTGACATTCTAAATTTACATAGGAAGCATAGGGATGGTCCTAATTTGCATGAGCCCCTTCTGGTGCAGTGTCCACTACGGACATCCCCTTGGTGCAGTCACAGTAGCTAGCAGAAGAAATTAACTCAGGGAAAAGACATTTCCCGCCTATGCAGAATTTATCTCCTCCTGTTAATTAATCTACAAGGACCCAGGGGAGGATGGTAGAGCTATTGAGGACTATTGAGAGCCATTGACACCTTCTGCCTCAAGGCAGGCCTTGCTCATTTTCTGTCCAGATCTTATCACCTCACAAGTTTTGAGACATCAGTAGCTGGTTTCTTATATTCAGTATAAAGCTGAGGGGTCACAAGAGTCAAACCCTCTTCTTTAATGGCCAGCATTCGAGGAGGACTCTGTCCCTTCTGCCTTCGATTTATATCCATGTGTTCCTGAATCCAGCTCCAGAGTCCAGCTGCTGAATCCAGTTCCCATCTGCTGCTGAGTTCAGTCTGGGACTGCCCCCATGCCTGTCCCACAGCTTCAGTGGTGACTGTGACGTACTTGCCATTGGGGTGGTTGGGTTCGATACTAATCTACAACTATCTGAAAGGAGGTTGTAGTGAGGTGGGTATTGGTCTCTTCTCCCAAGTAACTAGTGGTAGGATGAGAGGTAACTGGCTTAAGTTGCACCAGAGGAGGTTTAGATTGGACATAGGAAAGATTTCTGTACTGAGAGAGTAGTGAGGCATTGGAAGAGGCTGCGCAGGGAGGTGGTGGAGTCACCATCTATGGAGGTGTTCAAAAAAGTGTAGACGTGGCACTTCAGGACATGGTTTAATGATCATGATAATGCTGGGTAGACAGTTGGACTTGATGGTCTTAGAGGTCTTTTCCAACCTTAATGATTCTGCAATAAAGGTTTTTTATACATTTATTTTTATTGTTATTATTTTTCATTAAAACTGTTTTACTTTTCCAATCTGTAATTCTCTCTCCTTTATTCCCTTTCTCTTCCCCTTTGGGAAGGGAGAGGGGTTAACAGAGAGTTTCTGTCACTCATCTAGTAGCTGACTCAGCCCTACCCTTTGACACTTACGTAGCAAACAAGGAACTCTGGTTAATTTTGGTTTTGTAGCAGAAATCTTCTGTATACGCCTTTTTTTGCTGTTGAATTCTGCCAAGAATAGCTATGGGCCAGTGCAACCTTAAATCTTGTGTTTATTTAACATTAGGAAGAAGCCAAACAAAAATGTCTGCTGATTACTTCAAGCCTGTCTGACCATGTGCATTCCTCAAATACATTGTTTTGGAAGAATAAAGTCTGATGACAGACCTTCAATCCAAACCCTTCATCTGTAGCCTTCTGGCTTGTTTGTGAACTTCAGGTGCAGCAGTGGGTCTCAGCTGCTCACTGGCAAAAGGCAGGTGCCAGTGAGTGTTGCAGAACAAAAAGTGTCCTCTCAAAGCCTTCACCCAAGGCCTTAGCTTCAGGATTTTTGTATTGATTGTTTCCTCAATCCTGAGAGGTCATATCACCATTATAACATTCAGTGACTGGGTTTGACATTTCTGGCTAGGGAAAAAAACATTATCTGAAGGAAAGTTTCAACCTTTGGCAATTTGTTTTCTGATGCTAACGGAGGAAGACATCTTTCAAAGCTTATGCTGAAAAACACATCTGAGAAAGACACATCTGAAAATAGCCTGGTAGCTGGGGCATTCATCAGCACTGTAGGAAACTTAGGATGAGTTTCTGTCTTGTTTTTTAAAGAGAGCCATATTCAAAAGCAGTTCTGTCTCTCAGACTTGATGTTTCCACTAGTCAGTCCATCCTGGATTCAAGGAACCTTCCAGATGAAAAGTGAGCAAAAGCAAATATGTTCTGTTAAATGGTTTTGTTCAAGCAAAATAACTTTTTTATGTGGAAGAAAATACTTAAGTGGAAATTTCCTGGTCCACTTCAGAACTGCAAAGGAGATGGCATTTCCTGTGTATAAGGGCAATATAGAGGCAATACTACATGTAACAAACACAGCACTTGATGACTTCCATTGAAATTAAAGGCAACTTTTTAAATTAATGACATTTTATCAGCTACTAGTATATTTGGTAATTTCCTACAAGGATCTTTTCTGGGAAGACAAGGAAAAATAAGTACTTGGTACAAGATGGGTTTTGAGTCACTTTGAAAAAATAACCTGTTTCATTTCCTTAACTTTCAAACTCTTTCCTTTGTGCCAATTTCTGTCCAGTTAACAAACAAGACTTAATAATCAAGACAGATGAAAAATCAGAGACTGAAGCTGTAAAACATGTACCACATGAGGTAAACCTTTTTTTGGTAAAATGATGTCATGTATTACACTTCCTTTAAAAGTCAGAGAACAAACATTTCAGAGAAGAGGATTGATCCGGTGAGCACATCTGCCTTCTGCTTTTCTTGAGTGCCTGAGCTCTCCCATTGACCTGTAGTCTCTACTATAATCAAAACTTCAAGTGGATAATGGTGGCAAGACTGAGCTCCTAATCATTTTTTTCCCTGAAGAAACAGCTGTAGTCAGTAGGAATATACAATTTCACACCATAAAAAAAAAGACAGAATTTGACAAAAACAGTACAGCAATTCCCTCTTCTTAAAAACTAAGACAATTTTGAATTAACCTGAAGCTTTAATATGAAGTGTGCATAAATACAGTTATGTTGAATAGACAATACATCGCTGTTAAGATGATCCTAATGAATGACTTACATTTTTAAGGGTTTAAATTTATTTATTTATTTATTTATTTTAAATTTGAGATGATACACTTCTGCATTATGTAAACCTGTGAAGCTCTTCAGAAGACATTGATTATGGAGCTTTCAGTTTGCATGATGCCTTGTGCATACAGAAGTCAGAGCTCTATTAAAAATGTTTGTGATTTCTTAATATTGTTCACAGGACTTACATCATCTCTGGGATAAAGAATCCTAACAAGAGTTATTTGATGAAGCATAACAAGGAGTTTTATTAAGTCCAAATCTGTTTATTACCTGTAAATCTTCTAACTTCTCTAAACATTTTTGTTTGTTAAAATTAAGACACCTGCTCTTATTATAATAGTGTGATCCTCTTGGATAGTTCATAGTGTATATAGAGATGTATTTATGCATTTTCAGCTGAAAATCTGAAGTATTCTTTACAAAATCCACAGGGTTTTGCTTAAGTTTGGAAGACTCTTCTTTAGAAGCCTGATAGTAGTATCAAACTTGGTCATGAAGCTGAATCTAAACACATCGTGTTTTCTCACTTTTCTACAAGTCTGATTCAGATGTTGTAAACTCTGTAATAACTTAAAGGTAGTTTATGAACTGGAAACGGAGAGGAGAGTGACCATGAGGTGATAAGAGTTTAGTAAGGATAACATAAAAAGGGAAGGAAAGAATCACTGGTGAGTAGATGTGTTAATTGGCATTGAAATATAATTGCAAGAGCATAAGGCTAGAAAAAATGAAAACCTGATTTTAAAAGTAAACAACATCATTTATATCTCTGCTCTGGCAAGAATATTGACTTAGGTAAAGATGGCCATCTGAATGGGCTAGTCCTAGTTATGAAGAGCTGCTTGGCTGGACTCAGAGTGGAGCTTTGATAGATGCTGTATGTCATCCTCAGGTACAGAAATAGGAGAGGTGAGAATTATCCTAAATTAAGGTTGGTTTGTGCTAACTATGCATGTTACCTTCACCAAAATTAGTCATCAGGTCAAGGCCCTTGTGACTGAAAAAAGTAAACACTGCATCCATTTTTAAAAAGGGTAGAAAGGAGGACCCTGGGAACTAGTGACCTGTCAGCCTCAGCTCTGTGCCTGGGAAGATCATGGAACAGATCCTACTAGAAGCTATGCTAAGGCACATGGAGGACAGGGATGTGATTTGAGACAGCCAGTATGACTTCACTAAGGGCAAGTCCTGCATGACCAACTGAGCAGCCTTCTATGATGGAGTGATTACATCAATAGACAAAGGAAAAGCTGTGGATGTCTAGATAGAAGGAAGAAATTTTTTCCAATGAAGGTGGTGAAACACTGGCCCAGGTTGGCCAGAGAGGTGGTAGATTCCCCTTCCCTGGAAACATTCACAGAATTATAGAATGTTCAGGGTTGTAAGGGACCTCAAAAGATCAACTAGTCCAACCCCCTGCCAGAGCAGGATCACTTAGATTAGGTCACACAGGAAGGCATCCAGTTGAGTTCTGAATGTCTCCAGAGAGATTCCACAACCTCCCTGTGCAGCCTGTTCCAGTGCACTGTCACCCGCACCATGAAAAAGTTTCTCCTTACGTTTACATAGTACCTCTTGCTTGCACCCATTCCCCTTGTCCTGTCATTGGATGTCACTGAGAAAAGCCTGGCTCCATCCTCCTGACACTTACCTTTTACATATTTATAAACATTAATGAGGTCCCTCAATCTCCTCCAAACTAAAGAGAGCCATCTCCCTCAGCCTTTCCTCATAAGGAAGATGTTCTGCTCCCTTAATCATTTTTGTGGCTCTGAGCTGGACTCTTTCAAGCAGTTCCCTGTCCTTGAACTTAGGGGCCCAGAACTGGACACAATATTCCAGATGCGGCCTCACCAGGGAAGAGTAGAGGAGGAGGAGAATGTCTCTTGACCTACTAACCACACCCCTTCCAATACACCCCGGGATGCCATTGGCCTTCTTGGCCATGAGTGCACATTGCTGGCTCACGGTCATCCTGCTGTCCACCAGGACCCCAGGTCCCTTTCCCCTACGCTGCTTTTCAACAGATTAGTTCCCAACCTGTACTGACACTTGGGGCTGTTCTTGCCCAGATGCAAGACTCTACACTTGCCTTTGTTATATTTCATTAATTTTCTCCTCACCCAACTGTCCAGCCTGTCCTGGTCTCTCTGGATAGGAGCACAGCCTTCCAGTGTGTCAGCCACTCCTCCCAGTTTCTTCTAATCATCACACTTGCTGACTGTGTACTCTGTTCCCTCATCCAGGTCATTGATGACTATATTGAATAGTACTGGTCTCTGTATCGACGCTTGAGGAACTCCACTAGATAAAGGCCTCCAACTGTTCTGGGTCAGGTTGGATGGGTCTTTGAACAACGTGATCTAGTTGAAGATGTCCCTGCTCATTGCAGGGGGGTCGGACTAGATGACCTTTAAAGGTTTCCCTTCAACACTAACCATTCTATGATTCTGTGATTGATTTATGAAATAGTGTCGTGTGGATGTAGGATATCTGGGAATATATGGCGAAGAAGTTGCAGTTACTCATGGACTGTTGAAATATTTTAGTATAGACAAGGTTATAGACACTTACTCAAGACCACTCAGGAAGCCTGAGGTGAACTATAGTTTTCAGTCTGCAGGCTGCCCAGATTTGTTGGCTAAAGAAATTATGCTTGTTCTTGGTACAAAATGTACAGTCTGTTGTGGAAAATCTACTCCTATTTTTCTCCTACACTCTAAAATATCTGAAGAATGGTACATGACCATATTTAGCTGAATGATTATGACAGAGTGCAAAACTTGAATTTTTTTTTTTTTGTGAGACAAAGTCAAGTTTGTAAAATAACAATTCTTCACACAAACACTTTTGTTGGAAGAAAAAAAACATGCTAAACTTACTTAACTGGAATAAGTGTAGTTATTTTTCCAAATAGACAGCCGTATAAAAATGACCCTGGCACTGTTACATATGCAATATTCTTGACATCTGGGAAAGCTCAAGTTAAATGTTTAAAGACAGCTGCTTTTTAATTATTAGCACAGAGAGGAAAATGAGATCCTAAGTTTGTCATCCTGCCCTCCTGTGAACGTGCAGAAGCAGCCAACAACCATTCAGCTTTACCTTTTTCTTTGTTAGTAGTTCAGTGCCAGAATAATTACTCTTTGTATCCAGCATTCTTCTGGGCCCACACAGACCTACTCAGAAAATAGCTCATTAAAAGGACCTCTGAAAATCCTTGCTGAGAAGGGGGAAATATGACTTCTTCTTCGTTGGGTTTTTTTTTTCCACACACTTTTTTTCGCTGCTTTTTTATGTTCATTTTTTATTTATCTCCCAACTGTGCTCTACATACTTCAGACAGCAGCCTGGGGAAAGAGGCATCTGAATTATCATCCCACTGAGTTTTATTAGCAAAAGACAGGTAAGAATGCTTGTAGATGGGCTGGTATTGATTATTCATTAAATCCCTTGCACAGATGGCTGTAAAGGCTGGTGTGGCTTCTGAGGGGAAGCCTATTGTTGATTATACAGGATGAAATAATCAATTTCTTAATGATTAAAATACCAACTACCTCCTCCTGTGGTTGGTTAAAAAGCTGAAAAATTATCATCTGGTATTTCCAAAATACTCTGTGTATCCCTAGTATGCCATCAACAAACACTCTGTTCTCTTCCTTATGGAAAGGAATCCTTATGGATGGCTGGTATTATAAGAATTTCAGTGCTCTCTGCTGGAATGACAACAGAAAAAAAAAATGACAGCAGATAAACTGGAAGTCCTTCGTTTGGTCATATAAGAATGTATAAATCAGGTTTTAATTCGCACTTCATGAAATCTATGGAAACATCTCTTTCTTTTGTTTTTTTCTTTCTTTTTTTTAATACCTTTTTCTGATTGATCAGAAAACAGATGGCCTTTTGGATCTTGAAAGTCATATTTCAGAATGTGATAACTCTAAAATGTGGAAGATATGCTATTATCTGTCTTTGATATGCGGGTGATAGATGTGTTGCCTTTGAAAATTCAAGCTGTACAGCTCCATGTATTTCTTTATATCCTTTGGGTGCCTGCTCAAAAAATATAGCTCCTTAGCAAGACAAATGGCTAGACACAAGAGGTAGCAGTTTGGTAAAGGAGGTATCTATTAAAAATGTTATGCTTCAGAGATTTAAAAGAAATAAATGCAAAATGTTTGTAATAATAATGGAAGAGTCTGAACACAGGAGACAACCTGATATGTTGTCAAGAGCAAAACATATCAACCTTTTCTTTCCCCCGTCAGATTAAGTATTTTAAAATGAAAACTTATTTTCCAATTAAACCAAACTCATGCAAAATGTTTTAACACTCAAATCACCTTACTTTTTACAGTTGTCAAATATATATATGTATATTTAAAAACTAATCTGAAAAATTTATCAAAAACCAAAAAATTTTAGGGAACCAGAAACAGTCAAAATAAGTGAGGACTCAGCTGTCAGAGGAAAGCATATGCATGTGGTACCTACAGAATGTGTGTGAGTACCAATATCTCTCTGCTTTTTGGTTTTTCTGTAAAATGCAGGTGGAGAGGGTTGTTTGTATCTGGGAGCAGCAGGTAATGACAGGAAGTATTAACCTGAGGCAGAGAGAACAGGCACATTCAAATCGCGCAGAAGTAACTGAAGTCTCTGTATGGGCAGAGACCTCCTGGCACTTGAAACTGCCTTGTATCCTCTTCTGGAAACAGGCAGTTTTCTTCGATGAAAGTGCTGGAAGCGAGAATGAGTATCCGCCTGAACCTGTGGTCCTTCAGGTTTGAGGAGAATTTTTTAGAGTAAGTGCTACAACACCAGATGGCCATGGTAAAAAGGGCTATGGTTGTTCATTTCTTGCTGTTCACACTCTTGTGTTGAAGTGTTTTGGATAGAGTTATACCTGGGGAAACACAGAGAGACTGCCAATGCTGCTATGTACACTGAAATACTTCTAAAGCACTCTTGCAAACAGCGGGTTTGCAGCGAAGCTCTGAAATCCCTGATATCCAGTACAGCCTCATCAGAGTCCATGAGGGACTTTACACACTGTTAACCTGGAGTTGTTTAAAACATAACTCAGCTGCTGAAGTGCAGCTGTACCAGTTCTCCTTCAGCTGAGTATAAACAAAGCAGGAAGGCAGTTATTAAAAAATGAACAAAAAAGTTGCATAAGTGGGAAATATTCTATCTCATCTGCTGTGTCCAAAACACAACCAACCCTCCAGCATGTGGTGGAAGACCAGACACTTTGTGCATTTTCTGTGAGCTAGGGATGAGATGCGCAGAGATAAAAAAATTGTAGTTAATCTAATTGAAGTTTTAGCAGTCTAATGATAGACTTATAATGTTGTTAACTCTCTTATCCTTGAGAGGCAGTCAGGTTGGAGGAGGCATGTCTCACAACAAAAACTTATCAGAACACTTTTTATTAGTCAAGCTATTATCATGAATAGAATAAGTTTGTTCTTAACAATGGATAAATATTCCCATGGTGCATTTAGTTATTCATGCAAGTCTCTCATACACTGGTGGACTAACTCATAGATACCCAGCTGGAGCCACAGCTTGGAGGGCAACCCTTTGTGCAGAAGCAGAAGGTTCTACTCCTGTGCCTTTAGCTTCTAGGTGAGTGGTCAGAAAGTTCTGTTAGGGACCTGTTGTTTCTTTGTACATATAATCTTGCAGTCTTTGTCGGTGTATAACAGCTATGGGCTTCTGCAATGAGGTTCAACTTGCTGATGCCAGTGTGTCTTGGTGGCCTTGGGCAGATTCGGCTGACTCTTGGTATTCTGAATTTATCATTTCTTGCGTATTCAACTGAAACACTAATCTCCTGAATTTATCAGTTTAGAAAAGACTTTCTTGCACCTGTCATACCTAGCTTGTCTTCAATCTGCTGTTTTCTCTCGGCACCTCTTCATTATACTGCTCACACAAATGCAAAAAAATTCACATATTCAGGGTTTATATGATGATTACTACTCCAGCTACAGTGATACTCACACTTAAAGTCCAAATGGTCCAATTATTACAGCTCATTCTCAATAATTATACAGTTAAAACTAACCTAGACAAACTTTCTTATTTCTATGACTTCTTTCTTTTCAATGCATTGCTATGGAAGCTGCCAGCATCTCCGGTTGTTTTCAGGTAGGTGTATGATGTTTATGGTGGGACTTGCTTCCCCTGCTCTTTTAGCCCACTTGACGTTCTTTTTCTGTGCTTGCTAACATTTCATTTACTTGTTCTTTCTTTACTGGCCTGCAAATTCTATGTTATATCCAAATCCTATGGTGTTTGATATGCTTTACATGTGCTGGACACTGGTTCTTTACTTCCTGTGTTATCCTTAATCCCAGCACACAAGGTTGTGTGCATTCCTGTAGTGAGTAATAACTGTTTATTAATGATTTGCACTTCTAGCCCTAGGACGCTTACCCTATACTTGCACTTTAGAGGCTTCTGCTCTTATCTTGTATTTGGCATCTGTTTAAATCCCTTGGTTTTCTTCAACAGCCTTCAACCTACGGTTTCATGGTAACATGACATATGTTATATCAACACAGATAGATAGATATATATATCTCCTTTTTTCTGGAGCCACTCAATAGTTAGTTCACTGTACAAAAATAACGGTTCATTAGAAGACCCATTCATTGATATGTATAGACACAGATGTGATACTGGGCACCTGCTCCAAAAATGTATTGCTTGTAACAATATCACGGGTGTGTTACCAAACTTGCTTTACAATGCATCTTTGAAAGGAGAAATGCTGAGGTGGTCATCTTGCTGGCAGCACCACATGGACTTAATCCTCTGGTGGCTGTGAGGGCAGGATTGGCTGTGCTCAGTGGGGCAGCGGTGAAACTGAGAACCTCAGCTCCATAGGGAGGGAGCTGATCTGGCAGAAATCCCTCCAGCCTTCAACAACTCAGGCATCTCGAGGAACCAAAGGACAAATGGCTGACGTGTGCCACTGTAAAACTGTAGCATCATCCCACAAGACTGATCTCTCAGCTTTGACAGATGTTAGTAGGGATTTATTTCTATTCCCAGTGCTTGATTTGAAAATTACACCTGTTTACTGATAGGTGCAGCTTTTGGAAAAAAGAAAATGAGGGTAATTATGTCATACACATTAACAAGACCGTGCTCCAAGACTGCTGAAGACAGCATCATTCTGGGACTCTCTTGCAGAGCTGAAATTGCAAGAAAATTTTACAGGAAAAAAAAAAATCAGGTTAACTTTCAATTTTTCACACACATTTAGATGGATTTGTTAAAAAAAAAAAAAGTCTGGAAAAGGACTGGGATCTGTTGTGTCTTGCTGCTGTTCTACTAATGTGACTGAGAAGTCTTTTTGTCAGGCCAAAGTATCACAGCATTGCATAAGCACATATTACACATATCGGTGTGTGAAGGTCTCTGAGTATACACCAGTATGGATCCTCTACATATGAACTCCTAAGTTCTACAACCTTGTAAGGACCTAAGGCTAGGTGCAGATATTTTTATGTATTTACAGGCACTGGGCTTGGTCAGAAGTCTGCCATTTCCCAGGGAGTCTTCTGGTTGCTAATCTATTTACTAAGAGATCCATGTTGATGCCAGACACACCAGGTTTGGGTTTTTTAAAATTTTCTTTTGCAGTCAGCCTTCAACTGTTTTCAGTCTAGTTTTGCCAATCCTTGACTGCCTCCTATGCAAGACCAGATGGCAAGCCTGGCCATACTACAGAAAAACCCGTGTAACACCAGAAGCGATATTTCTCTCTGCTTTCTGTTTGATTGCACAGTAAAATGAATGCAGGACAGACAGAAGAAAATGGTGATTACCTCCTGAGGGAGTAGTTGGAGACTGTCTGGGTGTGGGACTGACTAGCTGGTGGTTTGTGCATGGGTGATGCATTAGAGCAGCTTGGGATGTTGCGACAGAGGTGGTTTTAGATTGGAAGATGTTGCTTCCTTGAAGGTTTAGAAGCCTGGGGTAAATAAGGTGTTTATGGTTGTCAGTGATCCTAAAATATGATTTAGAGACCCAGGTCACCTTAGGATCTAATGTTTTATGACCATTTAGTCAAACTGCATTTAATTAAATCATTTAAACATAACAGGCAAGGTATTTTACTCCCCTGTTGCAAAGGAAGAAATTAAAGGTTATCTTTACTTTTCATCATGCTTAGTTGCATATGTGTAGACCAGTTTGAAAGAGCAATTACAGTTGTATAAAGTCTACTGGGCTAAAGATCTAATTAAAATCATTGTTGAAAAGAAACACTTCAGCTGAATGAGCTCTTGCATTTTAAACAATAGATTACAATTTTGTACTCTTATTCATTTGCTCTTTCTAGTGCTTTACACACATTCGTTTCCAGAAGGTATTTGTCTGGATGTGTGTGTTTCAGTGTGTGCTTCTGTACTGAAAGAAGAAAGAGCTATTTGCTGAAGGTGATACAAGGGGCATATCACAGGGTGTGGGGGAAGTTCCTGGACCACAGCTCTCAGTGGGAATTTTGACTGAAACTCTAGCTGGGCTGTAATTTTGTGCTGGACTTTTTAGAGTGAATTTTGCTTTTTCCCCTGAAGTTTCACAGGTATGAAGCCTGTGTTTAGATGACCATCTGCCATTATTTGTAAAATATGCTAGATAAAGCAGAGCTCTTATTACGCAATAATCAGCTAATCCGTATTAGGTTACTGTGATAGCTGTACTAAATCAGGATATGAAGATATGCTGAAGATTCTTACACACATTAACTGATGATTTAGTCTGTAGTAGACTAGCCTTTTTCCCTGGCTCAAGGAGAAGACAAGGTCTCTTTGTGGTCTGACTTTAGTCTGAACACAGAAAAGGAGTTAAAAGAGAGGTTACCCAACCCGGGCCATGTTTTCAGATGGCCCCTCTCCTCGGGTGGGTGAGCTGTGCTCTCTCTGTGTGCTGGAGCTATATTTATCACAGAGGAATTGTGGGCATGTAAATTTGTTCTCTGACCAGAACAGTGCTTCAGTCAACGTGCTTCTTCGTCGCTTGTTATTCTGCTGTTATTTATGCATATATTTCCTTTTCTGTCCTTTAAACAAATAAATAAACAGCCCTAAAAGGAAGTACTTGATATTTCAAGAGTGAGGTTTTTCTCAGGATGTCATTTTTTTAGCGAAATGACTTACACTAGCAAATCAGTGGAAGAAGCAGTAATGTGAACCAGCATATTCAATTTCACTTTAGCGATCTGTATTCCAGAAGGAAATCCTGGGAAGCAATCAGTGACAATGGGACCTCAATTTAAATTACAAACTAGGCAGTATGCTGGATGCATATAGAGCATGTGAGAGATTAAATGGAAGTGTTCATTTGTCTTCATCAGGTAACCAGTGCAATAAAAATGTGCTCAACAAGTAAGGACTGTAAAAACTGTGGTAATGAAAGCAATAATTAATTTAATTTAAGATACTATCCCCAGGGCAGTTGTAAATCAATGGTATTAATTATGCAACAAACATGTTTGTAAATTGATTACATAGGAATTCATCTAGAATACGTTTACTCCTTTTGAAGCTATTTGGCAATATATTATGTAGCAGCCTACAGCCCCCAATAGATATTCAAAGGTTATTTATATTAAACTCCACAGTTATATTCTTCAAGGAACTAAGTAACATGAAAGGATACAATTAGAAACAATCAATTATTTCATTGTACATAAATTTGATTATATAATATAAACCAGAATTCATTAGCATTGTCTTTAATAGAGTCACATATGGTATTTTTCTGCCATGATAACTGTATTGATTCAAATGATTTACAGCATCAGGGAATGTATGGCATTGAATTCTTTCTGCTGTTACTATTGGGTCTAGAGAAAAGATGATAATCTAGAAGGAATTTTCATATATATATTTATATATATTTGAATTTTAAGGTTATTTTGCTATTATTTACCTCTACATGTCAGAGTTGCTTTTAATAGAAGTAATTAAATGTTGAAGGTCTGAGAACATCAGCCAGAGAGATGTACTAAATGAGATGATTGTATGAAAAATGGTGCAAAAAAATCCTTTCTCTACCTTAAAAAAAGGGGAGAAAATTGTGTAATGTTTCCTTCTGCTTCAGTTTGCCCAATTAAAATCTAAATTTTAAAACATCTAAGTATTTTTACTTCTTTTTTGAAATCTAAAGAATCATATAGGGGTTTGAGTTGGAAGGGAACTTAAAGGTAATCTAGTTCCAACTCCCTGCCGTAAGCAGGGACAGCTCCCACTAGACCAGGTTGCTCAAAGTCCCATCCATCCTGTCCTTGAACATTTCCAAGGATGAGGCATCTACAACTTCTCTGGGCAGCATTTTCCAGTGTCTCATCACCCTCATAGTGAAGAATTTCCTCCTTACATCTAATCTAAATCTATCCTCTTTCAGTTTAAAGCCATTATTCCCTGTCCTGTCACTACACACCCTTGTAAAATGTCCCTCTCCAGCTTTCCTGTAGGCCCTCTTTAGCTACTGGAAGGCTTCAATAATGTTGCCCTGGAGCCTTCTCTTCTCCAGGCTGAAAAACCCCAACTCTCTTAGCCTGTCCTCATAGAAGAGGTGTTCTAGCCCCCTAAACAATTCCTCTGAGGACCCTTGTGGTCCTCCTCTGATCTTGCTTCAACAGGTCCGTGTCCTTTGTATGTTGAGGGCCACAGAGTTGAACACAGTGCTCAAGATGGGTCTCATAAGAGCAGAGCAGAGGGGGAGAATCACCTCCTTTGACATGTTGGCCATGCTTCTTTTGATGCAGCCCAGGATGTGTTTGGCCTTTTGGTCTATGAGTGCACATTGCCACGTCATGTTGAGCTTCTTGTCAACCAACACACCCAAGTCCTCCTCAGGGCTGTGTTCAATCCACTCATTACCCAGCCTGTCTTAGTGCTTGGGATTGCCCCAACCCAGATGTAGGACCCTGCGCTTGGCCTTGTTGAACTTCAAGAGGTTTGCATGGGCCCAGCCCACAAGCCTGTCAAGGTCCCTCTGGATTGCATCCCTTCACTCCAGAGTGTTGATTCACCACACAGCTTGGTGTCATCCACAGATTTATTGAGGGTGCACTCAAATCTCAATACCAGTCCCTAAAGTATGCCACCCATCACTGGTCTCCCATCTGACACCAAGCCATTGAACGCAACCCTTTGAGTGCAACTCTCCAGCCTATTCTTTTATTCTATTTAGTGCTCCATCCATCAAATCCAAGTCTCTCCAATTTAGAGACAAGGATGTCATGTGAGACAGCTTCAAATGCTTTACACAAGTCCAGGTAGATGACATCAGTTCTCTTTCCTTATCCACCAAAACTGTAATCCTGTCATAGAAGGCCAACAAATTTGTCAGGCACTATTTGCTCTTAGTGAAGCCATGTTTGCTGTCACCAGCCACCTCCTTTTTTAATATGTGCCATAGCATAGTTTCCAGGAGTATCTGCTCCATGATCTTGCCAGTCACAGCAAGTTTCCCAGGGCTTCCTTTTTTCCTTCTCTAAAAATGGGGGTTCTGTTTCTCCTTTCCAATCAGTAGGAACTTCATTGGACTGCCACAACTTCTCAAATGTGATGGATAGTGTCTTAGCCACATCATCTGCCTGTTCCCTCAGTACCCATGGATGCATCTCATCAGGTCCCAGGAAACTGTGCACCTTCAGGTTCCTTAGATGGTGTCAAACCTGATCTTCTCCTACAGTGAAATGAAAACAACCACTTAAAAGATAATTAAACAAGAAGCATTTTTTCTCTTTTGTTTTTCCCATTGGAAACGTGGATTTTCCAAACACTCTTGTAATATTTGCTACTTTTCTGGGTGTCTGTGATGCAGCTTAGACTGCATGACCAGTTTTATCTGCTAGAAGCTCGTGTTTTCCACTCACTATGAATGAACATAAGTGGCGCACATTCCTCCACATGCCTCACATATTATCTGACAACCTAAAACTTTCTGAAATGCAGTAATTCTCTTTGCTGGTTTATACTTCCTAAATTCCAAGGGAAAAAAATACACTAGGAGACTATAAATAAAACCATGCTTTAATGTCAACTTCCACTTGAAAAAAATATTCTAGATTGCACATATTTACATATGGTTTTCAATCTTAATTTTAGCTTGCTAGAAATTTTTATAGTTATTTCCACAATGTGTTTAGGTTAAAACCAGCAAGGTATTCTTCACAGATACTTTAACTTTTCCACCAAAGCAATAAAATTGGAAGTGCGGGGTAAGATACAGGACAGAAGTAGGTGATGGCAAGATGTCCCCATTACTACGCAATGGTCTGGAGCCTCACAACTAGGCTTTTAAAAAAAATTATTTTCTCTTTATAAATATGCAGATAAAGTACTGTGAGTTTAGCAATGCTACCACATTTGATTGGAATTGTCTATAAATCAGTGTGTGGGCTTGCTATTTGCACACTTTTTCTCTCTTCCTCCTTTTATAAGGAATATTTTGTGCTCTGACACAAGAATACCCACTGATACAGAACAGCTGCCATCAAGTCTCGAACAACAGCATGACAAGAGGGTGAGGTAGAGGGGGAAAATATTAGTAAAGAAGACTGAGTCCCTAGCTGCATTTCCTAATTATAGATAGAAGATGAAAGCACAGCTGCAGATCTGCAGGAAAGCAAAGGCCATCTCCAGCTGATTTCAGTGGAGACCAACGTGCTTTGTAAGGCTGTAGTGGCTAGTGTCAGCTGTACAGAAACCACTAATGCTAATATGGTGGGTGCTCCTGTCTGTGTGCAGGTAATCAATCCTGCTTCTGGGACTGCATACAGACCATGCTTGGGTGGAGGCTGCATCCCTGGATGCATTGTAAGGACTGGTGGTTGCTTGCTAGTGAGTATGTCCTTGATTACTGATCTCATGCTGCTGACTTGTATCAGGAGAAAGGACTAAATGCTTAGTGTGCTGGCTATAAATATTTTTAAATTGTGTTGCTGCTTCATGAAGAGTAATGATCAGATTTGGGTATCTTTGTGCTGAGGAAAAGACAGATCTGTGTTGTTTCTCCCTCACACAAAATAAGATGCAGAGCTCCTGGCGTGGTGGAGCTGTTAGCTGCCACCCTGTTGCTACTGATTCAGGCCATGCATCGTCTGCACTGGTGCTTGGCCACTTGTGTGAACAGGGGAGGGGGGAAAGTAGGAGACCACCTTGTCCCTGCACTCTTGCCGTGCACACCTCTAACTGGGTGGCAAGCCTGCAGTATAACATAGCCTACTCATGTGAGTTTGTGAATACAAAGACCTGATCTCAGACTGAGATACCTGACATTTATTCAGATTTTCCACTTTCAAACATCAAAACACCTTATTCTTTCAAAATTAGAGGTGGACACATGGAAATTTATTTTGTGTGGGTCTGAGACAGAAGAGTTCTTCTCTGAAATTGTAGAGAAAAGAGCAGTTGGTAGTGTTTGTATATATAACCTGCCTCTGTTTTGCCCAAGCCCTCCACAAGACAGCTGTCAGTGAAAGTAACTAATACTTGCTTAGAGTTTTTTTTTTAAACTGGCACTCTGTTTCTGTCATTTTTAATGTTCCAGTCACAAGCAGATTGAGTTGTGTGAATGTATTCCATAATTCCACTCGGTTCTGTAATTGCTGTTTACTTACAGATGCAAATTACAAAGAAGCATAATGAGAGCCATAGCTCTCCAATTTGTTTCACTTTAAACAAGCAAGCCAAAAAATAGAGCCAAAGCAATAGTCTTATTCTTCTGTATGATTCAATACAGTTCAAGGCTCTGTGTGTTAGAGTTCACTGAAAACACAATTAACTACCATGAGCTTTAAATCAGATGATAAAACAAGGAAAAATGTATACATTCCATAGTTTTTAATCAGAAAGAAGGATTTTTTTTTTGCACCAACAATTAGTGTGAAGGTCAGCATGTTAGGTTCAGTGGTTTGGGATGTAGTTCCTTTTATTTATTTTTATTTATTTTTATTTATTTATTACTTGCCAAGGCCTTTGCAGGTCCTCTCCCTGATACCTGGCAAAGTAACTTAGAGTTTTACCATGGCATGGACTTCTTTTTCCTGTCCAGTATCTCCTGTGAAGGAGATGGAAGTGATGGGAGAGCATTTTGATAAAATTGAGTGTTTAGGTGAAATTGCCTTCTCTTAGTCTCTCTCCAGTGCATTCAACTTTATAAAAAAAAAAAAAACCAAAACAATTATCATAGTTAGTACAGTTAATAATAGGCTTGTAAGTTACTTAAATTAATTAATTCATATTATTTCAGCTCTGACAAAAATGAACCTTATTTGGATAAAAAAGGTGAAATAATTATGTGTTTTGTAGGTCACTTCTCAAGAATCTGGAACCAAACCATTGACCTTCACATTTGTACCGTCTATTGGACGACTTCCAACTCATTTTGAAGTTGTGGATGTCTCTAAGTTCCTTGTGACAATTCCAGAGGAATCGAAGGATCTGAGCAATCAAGAAATTATAAATAAGGTAGATTTCTTTTTGCACTAATTTTTCCACTCCTTCAAAAGATACAGAAAATGTTATCCTGAGCATCACTGAACTGAAGCTCTTTCCTTCAAACTCTTCCTTGGCTTGTGCTTTGTTTTAACTACCAGAGTAGCAGAATCATTGCACAAGACAAGGCTTATACCTGCTCAACAGCCTGTTTTGACTTTGGCAGAGTTTATACTGGAAGGAAACCATTGCCCATCTTGATACTGTCCTCTGTCAGTGATGCAAGGCTATATTCTTAGCAGATGGGGAAAGATTCCTTCCTGACCTTCACAGAAGTAAGGGCGGTGTGCAACAAATGTTATCACATGGGAATTGACAAAGAATTGCTCACTGGATCCTGGTTTCAGCAAATGCCAGTGCTGTGGCTTCCAGCAAAGGTGCCAATCCCATTTCTAGCTGCATAGTAACACATCAAACTGGAAGCTTGCTTTTTGGTTTTTTTTTTAAAAGCTTCTCCCCATGATTTGCTGCAATGGTGAAGCCAGCAGCACAACATTCCCACTTCTCCTTCTTGTAGCCAGCCCACAGTGTTTGTTATTCACAATACCTAGCAGCCTCTTATTTTGTTTCATGCTGCTTGAAAGGCAACTGAAACTCTCAGGTTATATTAATGCTTATGGTGATTCTGCTCTTGTGTAACAACTGCTTCCTTGGGACATTGCTGGGGCTGCAGTTCTAGGTGCTCCATCATGTAATAAACTTTTCACAGAAGTTCACAGCCCACTGACCTGAATATGCTCCAGCATTTTCAGTGTCCTATCTGTCTAAAAAGGGGTTAGGTCTAGGCAGAGAACAAATGTGTTTGAGGATACATGCACTAGAATATTATCCTTAGGATGTTTGACTCATTAGTTACACTCCCAGACACTCAGGATTGGTTTTGCTGTGATGTGGTGAGTAAAGAAGAATCAGGTCTTCCTGACATCTTTGTCCCTGTGTTTCTGTGTAGGTAGAGAAAACTTTCCTGGCAGGTGAGGCAGTACTGAGGCCTTCATACACTGATCACTCCCCTTTCTAAAATGTCCAGAACCTGAATAATATTTAAAAAAACCCAAGCAACATCGGATAATGAAATATAACACATCCAAAGTTGTACTGGTTGTTATCCCTCTTCATGGTCCAATATTTTTTTAAAGAACTGAGCTCCGGGGACTTGTGGAGCTGCAAGTGAGGTGGAAATTTGTAATTACTGTACTCCTCAAGCAGGAGTCAAATATGATCCCCATCTACAGTCTTTCTGTTGCAGTACACAATATTTCTATTCTTTTACCTGATTTCTCCTTCAAGAGAAATATGATTTGCCATAACAGTTTCAATAGTGAATGATTAGGTGATGCGAGTATCATATGCCTAGCTTGCACGACTCCTGCTCTCATCCTAAGCATGCTTGAGAAGTTACATACTGGAAGTGGAAGTTGCAGAAAATCCAAACAATTGTGGTCTGTGCTGAGAAGCTTGAACGTACAGTAAAGCTCTCTGACCTCAGATTCTTTGTCTGCTCTCCTCAGAGAATGCCCTGTCTTAAAGGCCTTTGTTTCTTCATTAATATGTATAGGTTTTGTCCCAGATTTGTCTGTCAGACTCCTCTGAGGAGCATTGTCCACTCCCGTGGATCCCACAGTCGGGATGCCTTCCCATCGTGTCTGGCGTAGTCTGGTCTGACAGCTCATTCGGCTTCACTGCACCCTCCTTTTTGGTTCCCGCGACAGCCCCAGGCTTGGGCCATCATTGTGCTCAGAGTCCCCTGTTGCTCTGCGAGTCACCGGGAAGGCAGCCTCCACAGAATCGGCTGGGGGGGCTGGAAGTGGTGGGCTCCCTGGGGAACTAATTTCTGCTGGGTGATTATGCCCAGATTCTTCACTACCATCCAGTGCCAGCCACTGCTGCAAGCTAAAATTACTTTGCATTTGGGGGAACACAAATAAAATGCAGCTAATCGAGATCTTTTCCCTTGTAATTTTTGCAGTCTAACACAGTCTCTGATGACCCATCCTTGAAGAGTGGGGCCAGACAAGACTGTGTGTCTGCCGTCCATACAGACAGCACCCGAACGGTTTTCCAGTCCCCAGGGTGTAATTCAAGCAAAGGAGAAATGCAGGAGAATGACCTTTTTAAGGCTGAGTTTATCCTGATTACGGACTCCGGTGATGAAGATGAAATAGCCACTGCCTCAAACAACTTTCATCGGCCTTCCAACGGCTATGGTCCCATCAGCGCTCAGCTGCTGGCTACATCCCATGTTTCCCCTGGCACCAGGGCAGGGAAACCTCCCGGCAATGGGCAAGTTCCAGGTGCTGCGCTTTCCCACAGCACTGCTGATCTGCAGAAACAACAGGTAACCTGCTCTTTAAACTCTAGAGCTAACCTTTGCTTTCTAAAGCTTTCAGGACATGGGCACTGAGTCAGTTTGTGAAGCAGCTTGGCAAATTTATTCTTTAATTGCCATTTCTGTTGGCTATTCCTGTAATGTTTGGGCTGTAAAGGAGTTGTCCCAACCCTTCTGACTTCCTGCCCCTCCCTGTGGCTCTGGTGTATGAATGTTCTTTCCTTTAAGTACAACTCATTGTGATAGCAAGTTAATCAGAAGGTGTTAGATTCCTAGCTAGTCTAAATTCACTAAGGCCATTGAAATCAATGGAGCCTGTAGATCATTTGAATTATTAGTATCAGACTTCACAGGCCTATTTTTTTTTTTTTTAATCAGCTCCTGCTGCTGCCCGTTATGCTAAAGAGTCTGTAAAAATCATATTATTCTGATTGTTAGTTATCACCAACTTTGCACAGGTTTGAAGAACTAATAAAGATGAAAGGTCCCATTTTATATTGATCTTTATAGGACACATTTATCGATTTATTAAAATTTTAAATTGTCACGGGGAGAATCCAAAAAAGGGTCTTTGATACGTCTCATTTTCAAAATATGTCACTCTATTTTACTGCATAAAAAGTTAATGTCTCCCATCTTGGAAAGGGCACTGATAGTTTTCAAGGATGTGCACACAGTGGAAAACTCTACCTTTAGCAAAATAGCAACATCCTTCTCACATGGAATAAATTCGGACATTTCCTTTGACCTCAACAGGGTTTACATCAGTTGAAAAAGCAATTAATTGATACTTAAAAAACCAAAAGAGTTAAGCATGGCTATTTTGTCTCTGAAAATGAAGAGAACTTCCTATCTTGTGTTGAAATACTTGTGCTTCTCAATTTTTCATCAAATTCAGTGTCACTTTTTGACTGAGGACATTGTGAATAAGAAATCCACTCTGGTTTGGGATTTAGAGTATTGTGAAATACTCATTTCTTCTGAGATATTCCCATGAAAGTCAGTGAAAATTTTACCTAAGGAAGGTGTAAAAGCCTAGATAAATCTATGTAGAAAAGCAGTCTGTAAAAGAATTATCCTAGCAAAATTCAAATTAACTTCAGCAATGTGTGGTATGCAGATTCTGCTGGCCTTACTTGGGTGGTTTCTTTAAAAGTTATCACAGAAATCAGGTGGATTTTTTCTAAGACTATAAAGAAAAAATCATATGCTGTAGATTTCTTAAGATTTTGATGCCTTAACAGGGATTTGCCTAGTAAAGTTACAGAAAATACAGATTGCACAGAACAAGGAACTAAAGCCTAACTTAACTAACTATTCCCCTGAATGTGAAGAGAGGTAGTATGCAATATGGGTAATGCATATCTCATCATTATTTTGAAGTTACAAGTTTTCAAGTCTGTACTTCAGTATATGAATAACTCCATCTCTCTCTATAGCTTCATGGAGCCTGTAGATGGTTTTGTTAAGCTACTTTTCATTGATGTTCTGATCCTTCCTCAGTGTTTCCTTAGACATCACACTTTCCAACTTGCTATCTAATGAAGAGTCATCAGTTCAGAAGTGAAGGAAAATTACAAAAAGATGAAGTAGATGCATTATTTTTGTTTGTAGATTTCCTTTGTACAAGGGATTTCATACAGAGGCTACCTTGTCAGTTCTTGGATTATAAGGGCAGTATCATGTCCCACTTAAGAGCTATTACATATAACTTTATGTTAATTTAAATGTGTAATTAGACTTTTAGTTTCCTGTCAGAGGTGAGAAAAACAAGGGGGAGCTTTGTGTCATACAGGGGATCACTCTAACTGAACCAGAGGACTCTTACAGCTTCATTCATTTCTGACTTTGTTTAAATGAAAGAAAAATAGAAAAGCGTTGAAAAAAATGGGAGCTTCTGCTGTTTTTTGAGGCATAAGGGTCCTGTCTGATGTTGCAAAGTGCAACACTATATTCAAAGTGTAAAAAAATAATCAATTATTCTGGTCATATTTACAACTTTTTGGTAAGAGTTTACTGTTCATATGCTGCTCTTTTTCTTTAATGTTAAAGAGCATCTAGGAATGCATGACAGAGGCATACTGACTCCTGCCCTTGGGCATTTACCCTTTGGGATGAGGGGTGTGTGTTGTCCCCTGAATGCCAGGACATAAACTTGGCTTGGAGAAACTTCTTGACTTACTGTGGGGGACCAATAGCCAGAAGGCTTTTTCAGCTAAAGTCAGTTGACATTCCTCTGTTCAGTGCCTGTCATCTGTCCCTATAGATGACAAGAGTCCCTACAAACACTGCCATCACCTGGAAGAATGCACTTTCTTTGTTGAGAGAAATCAAACTATTCTTGAATGGCTTCTATATTATTCTGGTTTCAGCTCACAGTCTGATTTGTTGTCGCCAGAGATTTTGTCAAATTTCCACAGCCTCCAGTACTTCTTTTTGGTTTTCTGCTTCTCAGGTTGCACGCTTGGTAGGGAATTCCGCCCCCCCCCCCCCCCCCCCCGCCCCCCCATCTATAATCAAATCCTACTGAGATCAAAGCATGGTTAACTGGCCCCAGGACGAGGTCTACACTGAGACATATCATCTCTAAGTCATGACCTTTCCCTTTTTTACAAAGTTTGTCACACTCATTCTCTTTTCCTCTTTGACTAGCACATGTCTCAGGGCATTGCTGGTGTAAGTAACCACATTTTTGTGCCTTTCCAAAACAAAGCGATCTCACTAGAAAAGACCACTTACCTTGTGTCCAGCTCAGCTCTGCCATTTCAAACATGATAAAGGTCTCCCAGGCAAGGCTTAGTACTAAGAGTATGATCTCTTTGATATTTCTGGGATTCTATGAGGCATCTAGAGCTTTTTCAAGTTCCTTGATCTCGTTGTGATAAGATAACCTTGCCACCTACTTAAATTTTCTTTATAGATTTTTGGGCAATACCTGGAGGTGTTTAAGACCAGTTTGGATGGGGCTTTGAGCAACCTGGTCTAGTAGGAGGTGTCCCTGACCATGGTGGGGGGGGGGTTCAAACTAGATGCTCTTCAAGGTCCCTTCCAACTCAAGCCATTCTATGATGATTCTATGAAAGGAGTATCTGAGATGCTCCTGAAAAAAAGTCTCACAGCTGAATCACAAAGGAACACAAATATACTTTGATCACTCACTTCCTCTGCACTAATGCTGTACAACCAAAGATGTGTTTTAAACCAGTAGAGAAATGGAACAGAACAAAAAAGGTAAAACAAATTCCAGTGATTGAGGGAAGTTATTATCTCTTGCCTATGGGCACTGGTGAGGCTGCACCTGTAAAATCATGCTCAGTTTGGTGGCCACTCACCCCCATATTCATAAGAGATGTGAAGAAGGGTATGGGCATCCAGCACAAAGCTGTACAGGTGGCTGGGCCACATGTGAGCTGAGGCTGAGGGAGCTAGCTTTGTTGACTCCCACCAGGAGGCAGCCAAGAAGGCATCTAGAAACAGCCCACAACTACTTGAAGAGCAATTACAGAGATAACAGAGCCAAACTCCTCTACAGTGGCAGGCAAGGCAGCAATGGCCACAAATCAAAGTGTGGAAGGTCCCAGCTGAGAAGCTTCCTCACTGAGAGGTGGCACAGCACTAACACAGGATACCCAGGGGTTGCTGGAGCCACCTCCATTAGGGCTTTAGAGACTTGGTGAGATACAGTCACAGCTGACCTGACGCTCTGGTGTTGGTGAGAACCCTATTTTGAGTAGGAGGTGGTCTAGATGACTTTGAGCAGTCACCTCCCACCAGCTTTGATTTTGATTCTCTGATCCTGTAACTAAGAGGGTGATCATCTATAAATGTAGTTAACACTGTAATACAATAGCAAAATCTTTGCAGAACACTTGATTAATGACTCAGCACATAACGTTTCAGTGATGTTCAAACTGGAAGAAGACTATTGTCAAGTGTCTTTGTCATACTTGCAGGAGCATATTTGTCATCTGCTACCATGAACATTTTCCTAGCTGTTTATAAATCTTTCTTCTTAAGTTTTAGCTAATTAGAAGTCACCGTATATCCTGCTCTTTTATTATGGAGTTTCATATTTGTTCCTCATTTTCTTTTAATCCGTTGTCTTTGTAAGGGAAATTTATCTTTTCTGTTTTGAAATATAGAGATTTCATTACTCAGTTTTGGTTTGGTAGTTGATTAACTTTTAGAACTCATTATTAAATTCAGGAGGCTGCTCCAAATTATCAGACATATTGCCATGCTGCTTTTTAACTTGTTTTAAAAAATTATGTTTCATGACACATTTAATAATAATTTTTCATAATGCTTAAATAATAGTAAATTAGTCTCAATTTCCAGTATTTTTTCTTACATTTAATCAGCAGCCTTTTTAACAAAAGTCATAATTTCTTAATCCAATAGAACGTATGGTCCAATGATATCATGCATATTAACTTTAATATGCTAATATTTGCCCTGTATACATCCATTGGCTTTCAACTTCAAAATGGGACACTTTAACACAGGTATAAAATAAGGGAAAGTTAGTGTGATTGTAAAGTCATTCTGATAGTTGGTGTTTATTACTATACACCAAGGCATTGCCTTGTCTTTTCTGAGGGTATCTTACACAGAAAGTGTCTTCAGTTTACAAGGCTAACTATTTATATGGTATCAGTTAGCATAAAGAGCTCACTTACTTTAAGTTCTAAGGGATAATAGGTGCGTATTTAGCCCATATTTAACCTTTTAGGTATGATTTAGCCCTTAAAAACCTTGCTTTTCTGTCATAGCTTCTTCCACCATATGCTCTCACTTGAAAATGACTTGATTTGTTGTGTTTTTTATTTTTGTGATGTATCAATAATATATGACATAATAATAATCTTAATCATCATAACAATTCCTTTCTCTCATGAGGAAGGTATTTGTATTAAAAATACAATTCACAAGCTGAGCCACAGCCACACACAAGTCATGTAGCAACTGCATAGTATAATTGTCTTTTATAGAACTGCAGAGTCTTTTCAGGGCATCAAACAGTAGATAAATAGGTTTTCTTATGTTTTTATGAAGTTTGGAGGGATTAGTGTCAGTTTCCCTGCTTTCAAATTGCTCAGTCAAAAGTTAGGTGATAATTTGTAGCTTTTTGGTTGTACAGTTGACTTAGCTCACTATTTCATACTGATATGTTTTATTCATATTGTGTATATCCCAGTTTTTAATTTCAACATTATAATAACTTGAAAAATTTGGAGATAATTTCTTTCTTTAGAAGCATAAAACTGTAAAAAACGTTGATAATATACTTGTATGCTCTAATTAGTTTTGACAAATCCTAATTAGAATAGATCTAAGAAAAAAAAAAGCACTTGTGAATGAGCTCATTACTGTTTTATTAGTGTATTGTCAGACTGTGGAGAAGGGGATAACGACTCTCATATGCCTGCAAACTGTCAAATGCACTGCTCTGTGAATGACAAGAAAAGTGAAAACCAAACTGAATGTCTGATTTAAGTAGTTCTGAAAAAAATTCTTATTCTGATATCACAGTGCTGCAGAAGGTGTTGTTTACAGAATGAACAAATGAGTACTTGACTTGAATCTCATTTACAGAAAGGCTACTTTCCTCCAAACTGGTAAACTGAGATGGGACAATATTGCAATTTTCTCACTTTCCACTGTGTTTATACAATGTGAATGGCATCACATGATTCTAGACATTGGCACAACTGTCTTGAGTTTTACCTATAGTGAAAAATATAGTAGCCTTGAACCTTGTTTATGTGAACAACACTGAGGTTTCATAAAAATAAACACATGACTTGACTGCTTCCCCTGAGAGCCTTGTCCATCAGGCTGTATCCCTGAGCTAAGACAGCCCTGTGTTTTTAACCCACAGGGCAGTACTAATGGAAACGCTATATGCATGACCACAGGACAGAAATGTGGGGTGCTTAACAGTTTCACGTGTTCTACCTATATTAACATTTCTGTTTTTCTTTTTTCTCCAGTTAATTTCTACTCTTTCCATCTCTGATCATCTTTCCTCTAAACCACCTGCTGTCCACTTAATTTCTCCAACTAATCAGAAAGTAGCGTGTGGTGCCATGGTTAATCTGAATCAAGCCTCTTCGTTGGAAGACTCCTGTAACAACTGGCAGTCAGCAACTGGGTTTTCTAAGCAAGATTCATCTCTCTACTTTCAATCTGCTTCTCATAGTTCACCTCTCTCCATGTCTAAAATGTTCTCTTCTGCATCAAACAGTTGTTACTCCACTCCTCAAATGCATGATAACCTACAAACACCAAGTCCCTGTACCCCTGGCTGTGTTTGCAAAATGGGAGACTTCACCACATCCTCTGTTCAGGCAAAGAGCCCAAGTCCTTCCCACAATCCTCCATGCTCTGCTGGAATTCAAGGATCTTCAGCTCAGTCTTTATCCCCCAGTTCTTCCAAAAGATTGAATGCTTTATCTCCTGTCCCTGTACATATAATAACACACTCATTATCTCCTAGCCCTAAACCTTTGTCTCCACCCTCTCTTTATGGTTCCTCTTCAACCATATGTAGTATAAATGAGCTTTGCACACAGAAGTCATCCAGAGGAAATTTAGTAAAGTCAGGAGTCAGATCCCCTCTGCCAACCAGACTGACCCTCCTAACTGCTATTTTGAGATCAGGCTCTTCTCAGCAGAGACCACTTTCTCCTGCTTCTTGTCCCACATTTTCTCCTAGCTCTCTTGGTTCCTCAACACTCACAATAGATCAGAAGTCCAGAACAACTCCCCCAACCCCCAAGAAATCTGTTTCAAGCCTTTCTATAAGGCCAGATTCTCCCAGCAGAGAGGAATATTGGCTTTCAGGATGGGCTCAACATCTGCCTTTACCCTCCAAGCCTCATTCCACCCCTCGGGCAAGGTCCCTTTCTCCTAAAAAGCACCTTCCAATCAGAATGCTTTCTCCAGACTCCCAAAGTCCTCTGTCATCCCCCGTTGACTCCCACAGAAAACCCATTGCCTCTCTAGGTTTGCAGTCTACACCTCCTCTTCCTGGTACCCCAGCACTCTCTTCCCTTGCACACCGTACCTCTCCTTCTCCAGAAGGGCTGCAGTATGCTGTCTGCAGGTCCCGGGCACCTCAGAAGTCTCAGAGAGTACACACTTACTCACCCATCTTTACCTGCCGGTCATATCCTTTGCTTTCTTCTACCAGTCTAAGTGGTGTATTCTCCCCCATGCTAGAAAAACATTCATCTCCATCCCCAAGTCTTTTGCATTCAGGTTCTAGATCTAGATCAGATTCATCCCAAACATCTGTTCAGGAGATGAATGCCTCCTCTCCTACCCCTTTAAGTGTCTCAAAGCAGTGGTCTCTCTCACGGCCTCATTCTACTCCGCCGGTTCCACAAAGCAATAATATTAATTCCCACCCACTGCATCTTAATTCTTCATCAGTGCGCACAAATTATAGGTCTAATTCCTCCTCTCCACGACTTGAACAGTCTTCCACCTCATCAGTGTTAAAGTGCAGATCTCCTGTCTCAAACAAGTCATCAGGCACACTGTCATCAAGATCCGGAGAGCTGACTTCACCACAGTCTTTTTCCCTGCATCCTGACCATGAAAACATCAAACCCAAGGTACTCTTGGTGCATGCTTATTTTCTAATAGTTCTTTGTCCCTGTAGGAAAAATTATATCTGTGTTGCACAATGCTAGTAAAATAAATGAGCCGTGGAAAAAATGTTTAAAAAAGGCACTGTTTATGTATTGATAGTGAAGATAGCAAAGACTAAATTTTACCATACCAAATTGCTAGCAATATGTTCTGTATTATGGGGAAGATGCTCTAGGGATCCTTTAGCATAAAAATAAAATACTTTATTCATGAGTGAGAGATGATACTACTGAAGATGGATTTGTGTCCAGTGGCTCGGCTGTACATTTGGTGAACTTATATTTGAAGCTCACCTAAAACTCTTGTGTGTCAAAAATAAACTATGAAACACATTCTGTACACCCCATGTTAATGTAAATCCACATGTATTCCCACTGAATATAGTAAAAGTATGATGATGTTAGGTGCAGGGTTGAGGTAGAAGCATCTTAACCTGACTGATGTGAACTAGTTGTTCCAGTGACAACTGATTCCCAAGCACCTTGTTCTGCCTGTCCTCCCCACTCCCCAGGAGGCTGTGCTCACCCCAGCTGCATGGCTGAGCTCAACCTAAGAAAGGACTTTGGGACCAAAAGCAAGAGAGGGAATACAAGGACTGTATCCCGCTTCTTCCTGTTCTTTGATACTTCTCTGATCTTGTTGTGACAGACAAAGGATGTGGAGGGGAAAAAAAAAAAAAAAAAAAATCAAGCTTCCTACAACACGATCTACTGCAAATATGAAAGTCTAGCACTTGGTGGATCAGACACACTCCTGCTGTTTGTAACCCACCCAAAGGTGGGAAAGCCCCAGCAGAGTGAGAATAAGCAGTGATGCCTATTGCCAGAGGAGGGCTTGGGAATCAGTCACACTTTAAACCTAAAGGGGAAAGGAAAGGAAAGGAAAGGAAAGGAAAGGAAAGGAAAGGAAAGGAAAGGAAAGGAAGGAAAGGAAAGGAAAGGAAA
>JANVCC010000018.1:24640000-24750563 GCA_025345505.1 Todiramphus chloris collaris
TTGCCAGAGGAGGGCTTGGGAATCAGTCACACTTTAAACCTAAAGGGGAAAGGAAAGGAAAGGAAAGGAAAGGAAAGGAAAGGAAAGGAAAGGAAAGGAAAGGAAAGGAAAGGAAAGGAAAGGAAAGGAAAGGAAAGGAAAGGAAAGGAAAGGAAAGGAAAGGAAAGGAGGTCAAAAAGCATACAGCAGGTAGGTGAAAACAAAAGGATCTGCTATGCAAAAAGGAATTGCTGGTGGCAGAAGACATCAGAGCTGCAGAAGGCTTTCCAACCTATTTTATCTTATCTCTGCATTCTGTGCTTCCTTTGTGACTCCTCTTGCTGATATCTGAACTCTGCCCACCACTGAAAGGGTATCAGGGTTTATTGATTTATTTGTTCACCACACAAAACTACAGCCTGGTCTGCCAGATCAGGTTGTGTCAGATGTGTTCCTAACAGCTTGGCCATGGTAGGGGTGACTTAAACTGCTTGGGAAATGTTAATTGAAAATGAGTGGTTTAAATCAACACAAAGTAGCAATTGTCATGAGTGGTTCTTTTAAAAACTAAACACACCCAAGAGGTACCATTGTGCCAAGCACAGCTGTACAGTGTCACTATACCCTGTCAGTGTTACTTAATGAAACAAAAAGAGAAATAAAATTGTAGAAATTCCAAGAAAAAAGCCCCTGAGACAAAATTGGAAGTCATGACAGAGCCTGCAGATTACAAAGCAGTTGTGGTTTCTGCTAGTCACTGTAATGAGCACTGTGAGAGTCTCTGGCTGTAAGGAAATCTCTCTGCTTGTCACACAAAGATATTGCCTGGGTTTATATTTGCAGATGTTATTATGCCCTTACTGTCTTCCCTACTGTTCCTTTTCCTGATAATTCTGCTTTATCATGCAACATGGTGGCACTTTTGAAACTGCCCTACCACCCCATGGAGACTGGGAGAGTGTCCACCAGTTTAACTGAATTGAAACATTAGCCTGGTGCAATTTTTAATGATGCTGACAAAGTCAGCTCTACTGGGGATGTGGAAGATCTGAAATCTCTAAATCAAATGCAGCTGGTTGTTCAGTGCAGAAAAGATTTCTTGTGGCTTTAAAATGTGAGGCTGAGACTTCATTTACAGTTAGTAATAGTGTGCATTCAACAACCCCCTTTGCTGCTCTCATTCGTTTCCATATCTAGTTTACAGCATAGCTCAATGAACTTTGCTGATGTGTTAGTTGTACCAGGGTCTCTGATATTACTCCAGCCTCAAATCTCAGTATATTTCTGCAGAAAAAGAACAGATTGAGGAAAAGCAACATTAATCTCCCAAGCAGCATTTAAGTCTTTTGAGTACCAATCAGCTCATCTTCAGAAGCAGACAAAAAGTAGACAAAAAGCAGGTTGCTTCATCTGATGACTGTTGATGCATGACAAAATACTTGAATATACGAATGTGCTAAGTGAATGACAAGGGAAAAGCACAGCATCCAGGAGTACTTGACTTTGGCATGTGTCATTTTGCAACCTTAATGTTAAGACATGTATTAATCCAACATCTGTTAAAACAGAATTTTCACATTGGATATAAACTTCAGCCTTCACATCAAACTGTTTCATTAGCATAATATCAAAGCAATTATGCAAAAAGGATTCTTTAATGGAGAGCTTTTCTATGTCTATGCCTATGCATGCACCAACTCATGCAAATCAAAGAATAACCTATGAACTTATTGAACTGTTTTCATTTGTATCTATAAACATGTGCTTTCCTGTTTATATATGTTCACCAATGATTTAAAAATATGACTGTTTTCCAAAGTGAATATAAACATAAATCCTCAGATCAGTGAGAAGTGTGAACTGTGAGTGACCACAGGACATAAAAACCCTCTTACTGGACTTTGCAAACACTTGAACAGTGGCCTCATGGACCTGATATAGCAAAATGAACAGTAGGATGGAGTAGAGACAGAACTGCTGATTCTACAGGAATAGATTAGAACAAAAACTTCAGGCTGTTGTTTGAAAACTCTCTTCAGTGGTTTCTTGGTTATCATTTCTACATATTCTTTGATTTTTGTCCTGTTTGAATGTAGCACGGGAATGCATGTAGATTTACCCAAAACAGCTGGGTGTCAAACTAACTGTAGCAACAGGGAGCTCATCCCAGCTGCATCCCACCTACCTCAAAGCAGGAAACATTACTTGTGAGGAGATCTATGCTACCATGGTTAGTTGCTGATTTTAAGCTTTTATAGATATATCTAGCACACTTTGCAATGCCCTGTGGGTGCCCTACGTGATCATTTGAGCAAGACAAGTAGGACATTTCCCCCAAAACTCCCCAGGCTGATACTTGCCTGAGCTTTGATATTGAAGGTGGTTTGCTTCTGACTGGATCACAGTGCAGGCCAGCACACCTAACTGTCCATGGCTGTTTGAAAATACTGCTAGATTCCTACGAAACAGATTATTACATATATTTTGGCATTAAAGAATAATTTTAAGTAATGTGAACTGCTGTGTCAAGAAACATATTAATATAGATGAGAAACTGAATTAAAGATTTTCCACTCATCTCAGACTGTGACAATAGCACGTTGATCACAGATTCTACACTATCTGGAAATGACAAAACTCATTAAGACAGTATAGAAATATTTGCACTTAACAGTCTGATATATCTTAGTTTAGTTCATAAACAGTACAACTAACTTCAAAAGTGGTGACAGTATTCTCCTTATATGTGATGCCCATCTCATTGTTCACAAAAGCCTATGGGCTAGTGAAGACATTGCATTTTGTTTACATGTTCAATCATATAATATTTTTATTGAATATAAATTATAAACAAAGACATATTTTGTGAATATGACAATTTTAATATTTGGGATTTTGTTTTTCCATCTTATTTCAGTGAGCAGAATTTTATGTCTTCTCTGCATATAGATTTGGTATATATATATATGACCTTACACACATTTATAGCAGAGTTGCTGTCTAAATGTTCAAAGGGCAGGATTCAACTCATGTGACTTTTGACATCTGAAAGTTAGATATCCAAGCACAACTTGGGTAATTCTATTATAGCTAATGAAGAGAATATGGTGTATTTACAGGATGATTTTATTTTACCGCTATAGATGGCTATTGTGGGATGAGATGCTTTATCCTGTAGATACACCTTCAACTGTAAAAGGCATTTGTTTTGACTGAAGCATCTAAATGGTAGACATCCAAGTTAGAATCACTAAATCTCATATAAATTACTGACACCCCCACCCCCCCCAAAAAAAAGTGAAGCTCCATCATTTGCATTCATCTTTGTCAGACTGTTCACTCAATATAATTATTCTGATTACTGTCTTATTGAATGTCTGTCAGTCTCCAACTTCTGACTAAGAAATATGAGTGAAGTTGAAAGCAAACATAGTATTATGTATAGAAATAATTAAAAGGTGATGTTCTACAGCATTTCAAGAGAGGTGACAGGATGATACAGGTTTTCCTTATCTGAATTAAAATTTTGGCCTCTCTGTTGTCATCCAGACTTATATTAGACATAAAGGAAAAAAAATGACAAAAGAATGACCCAAAGTACAGCATGATGCTCAGCCTCTTATCCCATAATTACCAGACTTCACTGTTGCAGACAACAGTACATTACAAAACCTGAACGGATTGACAAGTAACTTTATTTCTGAGTAACTATCACAGAAATACTAAATCAATAACTTAAAACTCTACTGTTGTGTGAAATTAATATCTTTTATTAGAATGTTGCTGAAAAGAGAACAAGATATCAAATCCCTATTGAATTACTGAAAAAAAAAAATTCCAGAAGTCATGTGATTAAGAATCCTAGGTCTTGAACTCATGTAATTATAGAAGGGTCTCATCAATCTTTTAAAAATTGCTGAAGTCAACCTCCATAATTACAAAGAAAATGTAGAAAGTATGGTTTCTGAAGAGTTAAAAATAATTGGGCAAGCTGATATAGTTTAAAATAGAAATCTTTTTAAAATAATAATTTTTAAGGTTAATCTTAGAATTTTTTGCACCCAAACCCATGCATTTTCTATGGTTTATATCACCAGTTCTGTATGCTTGGTTAGAGTATAAATAAAGTTCCTATGCTTAATTTGAAATTTTTTGGGTGGTAGAGTTAGTTATTCAGGAGACGAAAAGCTGTGGCATGACTTAAAGGATCTACCTACTCATGCAAGTAATTCAGCATTTAAGCATCCTAATCAGTCTCATTAAAGCCAATCACAGGAGTCCCTCTGACTTAGTGGTCCAGGATCTCACCACACAGCAGCAGTTGTTGAGGTGCATGTACTGGCAAAAAGAAAACTCACTGTATATTCTGATAATCATTTAAAGATAGTAGTCAGCAGAAAGTGGTCAAAATCACTTTGGAAGTTAAAAGCTTCTCCTACTTTGTTCCTAAAAGAAAAAGATGTATGATACGGTCCTTTAAAATCTTAATAGAAACACTAGATTTGCTTTCTGAGGTCATATGTAAACATTGTGTTGTTGCAACTTGTCTGCAAGACAATTGGAATTGTCTTTCATTCTGTCGTACCTTTCCCCTCTCTTCCCTCTCTCTCCCTCTTCTACCCTGTTTTACTCCTCTTCCCGCTCTCTGGTTTACCCTTTTAGCAGTACAAGATCAAGACAAGCTACAAGGCATTTGCAGCAATCCCTACAAACACATTACTTATGGAGCAGAAGGTTAGTGTTTGCTCACAGACATGGGAATTGTCTTGTATATGAGGCCATTCAACCTTATGTACATATTTTGACATTTCTGTGGGGGATATTGCAGAATGTAAGCTCTTGGAACTAACCACTCAGGATTATAAATCCAACCATTTTTCAGTGTCAAAAACTTTCCACTGAAGAGCAAAGCCTTCACTAATCTGAATTTCTTCAAAAAAATTTACTGTTAAAACAAAACAAAAAAAAAAAAACCCAAAACCAAACAAAAACAAAACAAAACAAACAAAAAAGTGTTCTAAAGGAATTGCCATTTATGGCAGCATCTCAAAATCTGTTTTGTTATCAGAATGTGTCTGTAGCACTGCTATTCTGGGATTTACCACTCAGTATCATGATTGTTCAATGGCTATCGTTATACTAGTAAATTTAATACCACAAGACATGCAAATTTGACCAGCTGTATTGTTAAACTGTGAGAACAGTCCTGGCCATTGCATATGCCTGGTAACTACCATTCTCACAAACAACTTCCCTCAGCACTTTAACAGATAGCATGGGCCAGGGGTCTGTTCCTAGTACATAGTTTGGGGTAACAATCCTTTTCTGTAGGGTAGAATGATGCATCCAAATAACAGTCTTTAGTGCATTTATTTACTAACAAAGACACAGCCAATGAAGGGGCAGGTATTATTTAGACAATACATCTTCAGAAGTCAATAGAAAATTCAAGTTTTGTATAAAAGGTTCAAAGTACACTGTCTATTTTTTTTTTTTTAAATCCCAGATTAGTTTTGCTCAAAAGAATAAGCCACTAAATTTAATGAAAATTTCCTATGATGAGCAATGAGTGTTTTATATGTTTAAAGGCATGCTTAATCACTCTGACATCCAGCTTATAGCTTTATCAGAAAAATCTTACTCTGCACCTAGCTCAGGAGTTTAGCCTCTGATTATTTTCTGTCAGATTAAGCATTCCTAATTGTGTATTTAAGTATGTATCCACATTCACAGCTCAGTTGATTTCACTAGGAGTTTGCAGAGCCTTAAGATATTGGAGAGGGTGAACTTAACTGTGTAAAAATGTTGAAGATGATAATTTTGTACTGATTGTGACTGATTAGTTACCAGTTAACTGCTATAAATATTTTTTTTTAAAGGAACATTCCTTTCTTTTCCAAAGTTCTTTTATTCTTGAACGATTTTTTAATTATTTGCATATAAAACCCAATCTTTCCTCAAATCTTGAATGCACTAATGAAGGCTGTATCTACATTAGCATGTGATGTGGCCCAGTAGAAATAGCTGTGTATGGGGAAAAAAGCTGATGCAGGGGATCCTACATCCTTACAGAATGTATTTTAGGAGGGTTTTGTTTGGTCACAGTGCCTGTTAGTGGCTGGAAGCATTTGATGGACTCCTGAAGTGCTACTTCTGAGTTGACTTGGAGAACACACTCCTGATGTGAATTAGTGGGTTAATGTCAGCCATCTGACTGCACTTCTTCAAAAGAAAGGGGTTTCCTTTCTATGGTCTTGCTGATGCTCTTCGGTGCATTGACTCACAAACTGTGAGCTACTTATCCTCAATACATGAGACTAAATTGTCTTGTACAAGATAGTTCCAGTATCTGTACAAAAAGCAATGATTCCAAAGATATCTGTATTTAGATAGAGGCTGTTTTTCCACACCTTTATTAGAAATGCTACCTTTGGTGTATCCTTCAGTAGTGAAAACACAGACATGTAAAACTAATAAGAAATCAATTTTCTGCTACAGGATTTACCTTTGGGGGGGGCTCTTGACTAATTTATTTTGAAAACTGTTTCAATATGGCCTGACTATGTCCTTTCTCTCATCCTGGGAATTATGGAAAATAATCTCCTCTTGATCCATACCAGCACCCAACTATATTGCTTCTGAATTAGTCCCTCTGTGTTAGCTGAGATGCATTTGGTGTATGGCTCTTAAAGAACCAAAAAGGATTCACATGGCTCACACAGGCCCCATTGTACTAAGCCCTAATATCCAAGTATTCTCCTCAAAAATATCAGGAAGGTAACCAGGAAGGAACTCATGCTATGTTATAGCTCAATGACAGTAATTATCTTGCTCCCATTTTGTGGAATGCATTTTATGCACTGGATTAAAAGAGAGAGATTCAAGACAATAAGATTTTAACTACAGAAGTGATGTTTTATAAAGATAATGGTTATGTGGAGAAGATGTTTTCGAGTGTCTTTTTTGGTTTTTTTTTTAGCAAGGAAGCAGGTATGTAATATCAAGGTACTGATGTTACTGAGCTGAATGCTTAATTACGAATACATCATCTGCCTAAAGTACTAAAAAAATGTTTTTGCAATTTAACTGGAAAAGCACATTCTCAGAAGCCAACTTTTCCCACTGTGTGAGTAATTATATTACTTAATTTGAGTGTCATGAGAAATAAGATTAGTCGGAGCTGTGATGTGGGTGATCCTAATGACAACTCATGTGTGGTATTAATTAGATCCCATGACAGAAAACCACCATTGTTATGTTATGTAAGGGACAATATTTTGCCTGCCTCTAAATTGTCTCCTTGTGTCTAACTGTCTTTTTGTGTGTGTGTAGATGCTTTAATTCAGCCCGTGTTTTTCAGCTTCCTTTTATGAAGCCATTAGGCTATCATAATGTCTCTTCTAGAACATATTCTTATCCAGTACTCTTACTCAAAGTGAGTTGTTCAAATCTGTGCTCATTAGCAGAGAAAAAAAGGCTTATTGACTATGTATGTGTTTACTTTGGCAATCCCAGAAGTGGCTTAATCACATCAAATCTCATAATTGGCATGCTTTTTGCTTGTTTGAGTTTGTATGAACCTGATGTTCCTCTCATCACCTGTTCTCTGCTTGGGAAAAGTCCAATCCAGGATATCTCTTGGAAGATTGGTGTATAACTTCCTTCATAGACAGAATAGCAAAAGCTTGTTTTTAAGGGACTTATCCTCAAGCTCTTATCAGGGAGCAGCAAGAATGGGCTACTCCCCATGGAAGGTGAACCGGGAGCTTAGGTGACAGCAAGGTTGGCAGGACAGTGGCCTCACCAGCAAACCACAGCTCCACAGTGCCTGAGCAAGGAGGGGAGAGATGGTGATAATGAGGTGATGGTAACCATGGTCAGTCAGCAGTGCCACCAGAGCCACACAGATTGATTGAGATGAAGCAGGTCCACAGACTGTGATACTGAACTCTGCGACCCAACATGTGACAGGATCCACTGGCTAGAAGAGGAAGCTGAACAGGTTTAATGTAAGCATAAGGCAAAAGTTTACCAGAAAGAATTAAGCAGCCATTAGAAAAGATTTCTGGAGAAATCTTTGTTATCTGATCTGAATCTTTGAATCTGAAATGGCTTCTTTACCACAGAAATTGCAAAGTCAAGACAGGATGCTTTTCTGGCACTACATACAGTAATTCCAGGCTGTTCTGTGTTTTAAAGAAAAGGACAGACTAGATGGTCATTGTGGCTCCTTCTGGCCTTAGTAACACTGAGTCAGGGGTGTACCATGAAGCACCCCTGCTTCACAGCCAAGGCTTATCCTGCGCTTATCAAGTCTTCTGAAAAGCACTAGGTATAACTGGCTATGGATAGGTGCAAATGAAAGCACTGTTGACTTATCTGGCTTGTGTTTATCAACTAATTACAAGTAGAGAATGACAATTTCAATTTTAAATAAATATAGAAAAAATCTTCCATCTTAAAGAATAAATATTTTATGTTATCGATTTTGCCTGTTTAGGGCTGTTCTTCACTGTTTCTCTTGTCACAATGCAATTTTACTAACTTCAAGAGAGTCTAAAACAGTGTTTCTGTATGACATTAAACTTCTAGGAAAACTCAGAAGACCTGTTCATTGCATCCCATCACCTACACAGCAGGCTGTCAGCAGTGCCGTTTATTTTTCTTGTAGAGGAAAAAAAGAAAAAAAACCCAAACCAAACCAAAAAAGCATTTCCTCCTTATGCAGACGGAAAAAGGGGAAGGGTTAATGTATTTTTTCATGAAAAGAAAGAAATGCAACTCAAGAAATACAATCATCTGCTACATTGGAAACCCTCCTTTAAGTTCCTGTCTTGAAAGTGCTTTTACCTATTGTATTATCAAACATCCATTGGTATAGAGACTGATTATGGCAAATGCAGATTCAAGTCCCTTCTTGAAATCATATAGCAGGAACATGAAAGCCAATTTTTCACACTCTCAGATGGTAGACCTATCTGGTAGACAGTTGGCTATTATCAAGCATGTCAGAACCTTTCTGGATGCGGAAAGCATTTCTGACAACATTTTGCTGAGAGTATTTTTATAAGCAAAGACTTTCATTTTCCCCAAGTACTTCTGCTGTGTACTTACTAGGTGAATTTCTTGCACCCAGATTACATGTTCACATCAAAATTCTTCTCAAGGCTAGAGGTAAATGCCTAGTAGTAGGACAGAGAGGAAATAGTTTGTGTGGTCAGAGAGTGATAAAGGACCTAATTCATCTGTAATAATAACCAAGACAGCTAATGTATGATCAGCCTACAAGCTCCCTCTTTCTTTCAAAGGCCTTGAAACTTTTAGTATTAATTATTTTATAAGAGGAAATGTAGTGAGGTCTTTTCAGTATCATCTTCCAGCATCTTCAAGGAATGTGAAGTTCCATTACAAAGAAAAGGAAAATTATATTGATCGAAAAAATATGCAAGAGAAATAAAAGAAGAGGAAACTTCTTGGTTTTTCCTCAGCCCATGGTTTTCACAATACAGTAAGAAGGAAGTTGTGTCAGATTCAGGTTACAACATGCATGTTTTCTTCTTCTATTGATGTAGTTCATTGGTGGATGAAGCAATGTTCTATAATCCTATATGTTGCCAGGAATTTTTATTCTTCTGACAAATATTGGAGTTTCTATTTGGATCATTTACCAGCATCCTTTCATCTCTAATACAGCTTTAACAACCAAAAAGCTTGGGGCAAAAAGGACAGAAGGGTTGTTGTCATCGCTGACGTCAATGACATATATGCATCAAAACCACAAAGTTGCCCTTTTGCAAGGAAAAGATTAGTGGTTCAGCAAAGAATTATTTCATTCAAACATTTAAATTCTGTCACAAATTCATTTTCATTCTCTAAATTGTACTGTTCTTTTAAATTTGGGTCTCACCATTGTTTTTATATATAATAATAATCAAAAAAAATAAATTCCTAAGTAGGAATGTTCCACTTTTGTTATTGTTAGACCATCAGCATAGGAAGTGAAGCTTGAATACTGTTGATAGAACTAGCTGGCAGTACTGTAGATAACACTAATGCTTTAAATTAATCATTAGATCATTGCATGATAACTTCAGCAATGAGTTCTCCAGTAATTCATACTTTTTCAATCTCATGTTTTTCTCTATGTGGAAATGTAATTTTTTTTTTCCCACTTGAAAAAAAAAAAAGTTTCCTCAAAAGCAAAAAAAAAGGGTTGTAGTTTGAAAAGGTAACAACAGATGAAATGGAACCTTTTTCCTTGTAGTGGTCATAGAGATGCCTAAAATCTTTGTTTCTTCTCTTTCTTTGGAGGACTTGGGCTGTTCAAATAGAAGAAAAAAAAAACCAAACCCCAAACAGTGAAAGAAATTAGATGGATGACTTTGAAGATGAAAATTTTCCTTCCTCAGAGGTTCAAAAAGAGAGAACACTGCAGCTTTCCCTCACATGGCTCCTGCATGCTGGCTGTATTTCAGAGGGACTATGGAGCACATAGACCTTGGTGCTGTGCTCACCTGAACTCTTCAGGCAATGAAGGATCCAAAATGAAAAGATATTTGGGTACCCAATTTCTACTGAAAATGATGGATGTTTGGAGCTTAAATTATCCGGTCTTGGCTCTGAACAGATACTTGTGCATGTGGCTGTAGCTCTGCTAGAAAGATCCCTCGGCACCTTCTGGGTAGTTGTTTCTTACCCTTGATTTTGTTCACCCTCTCCCACTTCTCTGGTGTGAATATGAAACAGTGACAGGTATTTTTTTTCCTAACAATTACTTTATTATGTTCATTACCCAAATAATTTCTTGGGGATTTTGAGAAGCTTAGCAATTTCCACATCCATGACTGATTGTTGTTTTTCCTAACTCACATTCATACTTATCATCTCTATACAACATGCTGCTTTGGCAATCCTGGCCCCAAAGGGTACTGGAATGACTCTTCTACTTCATTTTATCACTTAATTTTATATTTAGCAGGAGGATGTAATCTCAACTGAAGTTGAACTGGGTACACAGTACTCAAGTGAGTGCTGAGCCCTCCTCTTCTGCAGGACTGCTAATCTGAGAATTCAGCAGGATAACAGTGATGAGATAGCAAAGAAGAGAATGACTATGTATCTTGCCATCTTCTGTGCTGGGATAAGATAACACTAATTTCTGTGTGTCAAAAATAATAATTCTTTTACTTTTTTTTTTCTGTTGAAGTACAACTACTTTAAGGTCAACAAGTCTGTCTAGAGCTGGAGGGAATATTTGTGTTTGGAAAGGAATTAATCTCCATTTTTTTCTTACTATACTCTGATCCATCATACTGTTCCATTAAGGTGCTTCTATGCAGGATCATTTGTGGGTATTATTAAAGGTAAATTGTCATTAACTTTTCAGTTCTGCATACATAGATGTGTGTTTCTTGTAGCTGGGGAAGGAGAGAAAAAAAATTTCTCAGCAAAATTAAACTCAGAAATAATTACCTAAGTACATACTTTTTTTTTTTTTTTGTTCCTCCCCAATTTTTGTTTAAGATTTTTCCATTTTCCTCCCAGCTTCATGTGTTCAGCCTGTTTCCAAAGAATCTCACATGCATGTTTCCATGTTTCCATGTTTCCCAGGAATGTGCTCTTTTTTTTTTTTTTTTAACTATGATTTATTTTTTGGCAAATAAATAGTAAAATGAAACTTCATAAAAATGTAACGTGTTAAATAAAAAAATCCACAAACTCTGCAGGTCCCTCCCCTGTAGTCCAAGCTCCATGCAACAGCAGGCTTCCAGAGTAATTTTTAGTCTCAGCATGGAGTCTATTTGAAAATCACTTCAAAGGAAAAATGGGCAATGGCAGTGAGAGTGTGCCTTGCAGACTCTGGATGAGAATGAAAAGGGAGCTAAGCACTGGAGTTTGGCATTTGAGGGTGTTTTGTTAGTTATCTGATAAGTGGAAGGATCAGCAAACTGCTTCCCATTGTTCTCAAACCTACTGCAAGAATGGGCATAGGAAAGCAGGAGATGTATGAGGGAGCTTCTGTTTCATTTTGGAGAGTTTGCACATCTGCTTAGATCTGCTGTGTTTTCGTGTGATATCACATATGTACAGTGTGTATTTCGCTCTGACAACTCTGATGTTGGGCTAAAATACAAAATAGTCGGGTACTGTTTTTGTTGTAATGTAGGATCACCATCCTCTTTAAACAGGAGTCATTTTAAAAGAAAATGGCTACTGGAGGAAAGGAAAGTGGTGTGCAGCAGGCATCCCTCCTGCACTTCTGTGGCACATGGCACACATTCACTGCATAGCATTCACTGCGACAGAGGGGGCAGTTGTTGAAGGAGAAAGCAATTTAATCTGGTAGTTTCTGATCACTAAAGTAGAGACAACTTCCCTAGCACTCTCCCTCTCTGCAACCTACAGCCCCTCTAATGCAGAATCAGAAGTTGGTAACCTGAAGAACCTTACTAGACCTGTAATTCCTTCTTCTTCCATCTCTCCACGGTGAAAGGAAAAATAACCACATTTGGAAACACAGCATTTCAAAAAGTGCATGTTTGCTTGGTTTTTAACGTTTTGAACTCAGTATCACATCGAAATCTTTTGAATCGCAGGCATTAGAAGAGCCAGCTGAGACTGCCAGTGTGACTGAAGGCACTGCTTTGGACACCCATTCAGAGGTAGTGCTCTTACATCTCTTTCAGACCTCTATTTGACAATGAAAAGCAAAGGTTAACTGAGTGATGTGTCCTCTTTTTTCAGATGTGCTCCCCCGCCCAGCTCAGACAACAAACAGAAGAACTGTGTGCTGTCATTGATCAAGTCCTGCAGGACCCGTTGACTATGGTAACCCATCAGTATGTGGGATTGACTTTTTATATTCCTTTCCCTTAGTGTCTTGTCATTAATAAGTCTGTACTCTGTTGAAAATACTTTTCCAGCGCCGATGTGAATCTTCTCCAAGTTTCCTGCAGATGAGCATGGAGTCAGATGTTGGCAAGGTAGGTGAATAAGGCCAAATGTTCTTTCTGGGTAGACATAAAACAAACAAAATCAGAACAGTAAAAAAGCTTGTGACAACAGAAAGCTCCAGTTAAAAGATGTGACATCAGTAGAATTGCCTGATGATTTGAAAGAAATGGCAGGACAGAACAGCAGCCCTAGAGTCAGTGCAGTCTTTGTTGCAGGATGATTTCCTCAAGTCAGAAGGAGCTATATTATGAAAGAGAAGCTGTTTATTAAGGTTTCAGAGGCAGGGATACACAATAAAGAAATCCTTCATACCTTGCCTTCCATATTGCAGGCTCTTTGTCTCACAGATTTCAACTCATCTATAGGTCCTTAACACAGAAGAATAAATGTTTCTAGCTTCAGAGATTGAAAAAAATCTTTCACAAGTTCTTTTTTTTCTTTTTTTTTTTTTTTTAATATTCATTATTGCTTTTTAAATAATGGGATAATTTAATGAATATGTAGACTTGCACTTAATTGCTGATTTCCTTTCAACTCTGGCCCCTCATAGGAAGGGAGTGTCTGCTATTATCCACTTCCCTTGGATAACTCAGAAACAGGTAGTAAGAGGCAGGAATAACTTTCTATACTGGTGTTAATCTTCTCATTTCACTGTCTTGTATTGGTGTGCCTTCTGGGTTCAGAAAGATGGATAACTGAGGGAGGAGGGTCCCGTATTTGGTTTGCTACAGATAAATTTAGGTTGGTATTACTAGCTATAGGAAAGTGAAAGTGGCAGAAATCCAAGTGAAAGTGGCAGAAATCCCACTGAAAACAGGAGGAAAGAGATTTTTGGAGGGGAACACAACAAAAAGTTAGTGCATTCAAAATATCCTGCACAATGTCCAGACCACTGTGAAAAAGCAGGGCATAGAACTAGCATTCCTGAGTGGGTATATTCAATATACACTTCAAAATTTAATTTTCATTTTTGAAATTACTTCTCTCAATCAACACACGGTGGTGAATCAGGCTTCAGGCAGATGAAAAATGGAAACAGGTTAGTAGCTGAAAAAGCAGGCAGAAACTATTACTGAGGAAATATTTTCCAATGCCTATACTGAATCCAAGTGATTAGAATACTACTACTAATTTGGACTTTGGAGCCATAGAATCCAAAACCTACTTCCCTGAGCAGTTGAGAATTGAACTGTGACCAAATGGAAGGCATCTGTTAGTAGTCACAAAAACAAATAAAAGGGGCAAAAAGTGAGTTTAACAGGATGAGGTGTAGGGACCTAGCTAAAGATTGTGAGGACATCAGAATAAGAGATCAAAGTGCCTGAACTGAGGATAAAAGAGAGTCATGAATAGGAAGGAAAAAGGACTATATGTTATAAGAAATACCTTAGAAACAGAAAGGATTAGTCAGAGGAAAACAAGTTCTTGAAGATGAGAACATGGAAAGATGGCATCTCTGGTTATTTTGTGAGCAAATATAACTTAAATTTCATGGAGAAACCACACCTGTGGCTGTCTACTAATAAGCATTTTGTTTTGTGAGTTCTCAGAAATAATTGAAAGGTTAGCTTGAATAGAGTAGGATCAATGGTTTTCAGCAGTAAAAATTAAAGATAATATTTTCTACAATAAGTTTCTCAAGCAAGACTTTAATATAATTTATTCTCTTGTATCACACGAATCTTTATAGCAAACCAAAGTTGTCTTGAATTTAAGCAATTAATGACTTGTCAGAATGATGAAAATATTTGTTACTCAGAGTAACTCTTTGCTCTTAATATAACTATTTATTTTGTGTAAGGCATCAACCACGCTGCAGAGAGCAGCTGGGCGTGAAACAAGATATGTAAGTACTTTTACAATTACTCTGTATTTTGCATGCAAAAATATCTAATTTGTCTAATCTTGCTACCATACTAGGTGAGTCTGCACACAGCAGTCACAGGCATCTACTCATGGCATGAGGTGATGCCTCTAGTACACAAAACAAGTATGTTAAAGCACTGGCAATTGAGATGTCTTCCAACTGCTGTAAAACCATCATGGATGGAATCTTCTCAGTTCAGTGTCTACTGATAATTTTACCTTTTTGAATATGATGTTAAAATTAATTTATCCACGCATGTCTTTGTTGTTTGCTCTGAGTGTTGGGCAAGAGCTCAGCTTTTTGGCAAACAGATTGTTAAGAGTGTTGAGGGTTTATCTGTTTGGATTCAGCCTGCACTGTGGCTGACTTGCTTTGGTAGATGTCCTTTGGTTCTTTCTATCTATCAGAATTTGAGATTGATTTGCCTTCCAAGCTATAGAGCTGTCTGAAACCCCACAGTTTAGCCTTAGATGTATAGAAGCTCTTTTGTCACATATACGCATATTTTGGCATATGAAAAAAATCTCAGTATTGAGTCACCAGTTCAATTAGTGAAACATTAAATCTAATTAACATTTTAATTCTCACTAGCACACACAGTTACTTCAGGTTCTATATTTTACTTACAACTCATCTAGTCATGTGGTGAGAAACCTGTCCTTACTATTCATTATTCAGGTGAATGATCTATTGAACCTCAAATGAAAATAGTGCTGGCAGAGCAATAGAGGCCTCCCATTTCTATGCCAACACAATGCTTGACTGATCAATTCCATTTTTCTTCTTGGATGTACCAGCATGCATATTTTATTGCATACTGTGATTTTTACTTGACAGATTGTGCTGGCTCATACTAATTAGAAATGATATTGGATGAGAGATTTTTAATGAAATAAAAGTGTGTGTTGAGGGGTATTCTGTGAGAACAGAGTATATTTAATACCAGTCCAGTGCAGATCTCCAGCTCCCAGAATTGTGGCTGACATATATTCAGGCATCCAACTTACATGCCTAGTGATACAGTTAGATTTTCTTTGCTGGCATGGACAATCACCCTTACAAATTCTACCTTCCCAGTCTTCCCTGGAACTTTCTAGATAAATAAAACAAACCAATAGTAAAAAAATATGATTGGGGATAATGCAGTTGATTACTGATAGGCAAACCTTTTTTTAATAAATTGTACAAGGATATTGAATTTTGTGTGTGTCAGGAAACTGTGGTCTGCAAGCTGTGTTGTGGTCAGTGAACTTGGTGAGCCCAGGCTCTCCTGGACTCTGCCATTGCTGCACTCGGCAGCAGAATCTCCTGAGGGACAAGCCAGGTGTCCCTAACAGCACCCATACACCACAGGTCTTTCCCTCTCTCTTGCTCTGTTTCCTTGGTAGAACATGCAAAGGCTATTTCTGTCTCAGCCAGTAAACCAGCTGTTGGCTTGTCCTCTGGCTGTTAGGGCAAGGACACACTGAGGTGCGTTTCCATAGAGTTGTCTTCTCCTCTTCCCTCTCCACTTCCCTCCCCTCAAAGTGAACCCCTCAGCCCAGCACAAGACTCTGGGTGGCCTCATTACTTGGGCTCACTGAGAGCAGTATTCTCCATGCTACCGTGCAGACCACAGCGGAGAACTGCCTGGAAGAGTGGTAGCCAGTGTGGACCAAAGCATGCAAGGGAGTGTGATAACCACTAACTGGAAAGGACCTGTTCTTGACCCTCTGGCTATGCTGACCTTTGTTCACCAGAGGAGAAATAGTCCAGGGGCCAATATTTCTTCCCAGTAAGTACAAGGTACCTGTTTTGAAACAAGGTGCCTACTATGAGCCAGTCTAACAGTTCCTCTGGTAGAAATCAGGAACAGAGTATTGTAGGGACACTTGTTACCATAGTATCAAATTGTGAGTTCCCCTAGGAGGTCTGTGGTGTTTCATGTGAGCAGTCTTGGGGTAATGATTTTCAGCCATCCTTTTTTTCACAAATCTTTTTTCTTTTAGAAGTAAGCTTTTAGTTTCTGAAACTGAAGTAATTTTACCAGAAAGAATTAAAATAGTAGTTTAGCAATATAATTTTCTTAATCATGATGTCCTTCTTATTCATGATGTCTGATATTAAGGTGCTTGTCAAAATGTTGCTTTCAGAGTCCTTTTGGTTAAAAAGAAAAGCTTTAATTTGTTTATGAGTCCAGGATAGTAAAATCTGTCATCATGCTAAAGTACTATTTATAAACACAGTTACATACAAATGTATATGTATGCACACATGATAACATTACTAATTATTTCAGTCAGTTAGCTGGACCAGTAGACTATACAAATTTGTTGAAATAGCCTGCCATTTAACAATGAAAATGGCATAGATTTGCCTTGGCCTCAATTACTTTTTGTCTTCCCGTGCAATTCAGAACCTTTTAAGAATGTAAATGATTGTACAAGCAGCAAGAGAGTGTATAAAAAATATGGGAAAATGCCTGACTTCAGTGAAATTACAATGGTTTGTTCCAGCTGACAACTAAGCACTATGGTTGTCATTTAACAACTTTTTTTATTTAACTGTATGGTCTTTGATATGATCCCATTGAGCATTTTATAATAGAACCATAGAATATCTCAAGTTGGCATGGACCCATAAGGATTATTGATTACAAATCCCTGCTCTATACCTAAGTCTTAATAAAAAATATTACAGTTTTTGCAATCATGGTAAAAAGTCTAGAAACATGTGTGAAGCACATCATGAAGGTTCAAAACCAAGTGGCACATAAAATAAACAAAGAATGCCTTTGGTGTTTAAACTAGTATCTTTTTAGTCAACCCCAGAATTCTGGGAGTCTGACATGATTTGAGTTTGGCAACAACAGAAGTCCAGAAGCCAATTTAAAGTGGGTCCATTGCATGTAAGGGGTTCTGATGGACCAAAGGAAAGAAGGATGGGACAACAGAGGGAGGAAGGAAAAAAGAAAATAAAACTATATATATATAAATATATATAAAATAAAATTAAAAAAAAAATAATGCATTGCTGTTGTCTTTAGGGCTGATACTGCTGGTTTGTAATAACAATAATATAAACATTCTCTGAATAAATTACTTCTATGGCTATTGAATGCCCTCATGTATAAACTTAGTCATTGTGTTTCAGTATAATTACTGTTGCTTTCTTAACTTTAATTTCAGGTTCTAAAAAATCTATAGTTTTTTCATCTAGATCACTTACAACTGTTTAAAAAATAATTTCTCATAATAAATTGGAATAAATCCTTTGCATATTATTGATATTTTTCCTCTTCATAACAGTTTTATTTTAAAACAAAAATCTTAAAGTGTTATAGACATGAAACACAAGTGAAAAAGTGAGGGAACATGAAGCAGCTAAAAATGCGCGCAGCATTGTTCTTTATTTGTGGTCTGCTGTGCTCTCTCTCTCTCTATATATATATATATATTTCAGGTAACCCATTTGAAAGAAGATGTACCCTTAATTTTCACCACTGCAGTGAGAGAATTCAATTCCAGCTTGCTTGTATCTGTAGGTCATTCTGTATTTTTCTCATATCATTAAGCTCACAATGAGATTGGCTGTCACACTTGGTTAATGGTATGAAGGAGAGTCCGTAGCATTTAAGTAACCACTAGTAAAAACCCTAATTTACTCTGTCAAGGGCACAAGATGTACTTCTTGTAGATTTAGTGCTAAATCACAGCTATCCCTGTGTGGGTGACAAGGTTTCCTCCACCAGTGGCTGTGTTTAGAGATGTGAGTGCTCTTAGTGAGGAACACAGTCCTCCATCATGACTCACGCTGACACTATTGTCATCATCAATGCAGGAGCAGAGCCAAGAGGTTCAGTGAGTGATTAAACATCTCTATTTAGCACTTGGGAGATCACATCCAGAGTTCTGTGGCCAAATCTCTGCAAGGTATTTGTCACAGGGGAACAAAGAAAAAGCATGTTCTTCCCTCTCCAAATGTGGTGGAATTGCTTTTCTTCTTGAAACACTGAGAGGAACATATAGTTCTGTTGATAAAAACCCAACTGTAGTGGTCCTTCTGCTGAAAGTGCAGGCAGTAATCGCACTGACTTTTCTTCTACTACAGCTATAATATCTAACCATTGTATCTAGTAGTTTCTTTAACACCATACTGAAGATTATTCACATTTTAGAGTCTCAAGGTCTCCACATCTACACCAAGGATCGGCATCTTATCTGTACAGTTGCACTGTTTTATTCAGTGGAACTCCTTTGAGCAGAGCTCAAAAGAGTAGATTGGAGGGATCAATGCACCAGAAATTCTGAATCTCACCACTGTGTGGGCAAGTAAGCATGTGGCACATGGCTATTTCACATACACACACACTTTACATTCATCACATTTACCCTTGATATGGAAAATGTGGCTTCTGCTGTTCAATGTATGCTCAGAAAAAGAAAGAATAGTGCTTGACTAGTACTGTTCTGAATTTTGTAATGTAACATCAGAAGGATGAGAAGGTTGGACTGAGTTACCAATACAATGGATAGTGTTAATAACATTGATGCTGCAAATTAGCAGTCAATGGCAGGCTCAGAAATATCAGGACTTATATTTTGAGATTAGATCGAGATAAAAAAGTAAAATTTTGTTGCACTTGAAAAAAGTATCCTTAAAATTTTAAAACCAGACATTCATACTTGTTTATACCTAGAAATAAACTGGAAATTGCAATATTTTAACTTCTCTTACCAATTGCATATCACTGCATCAGTGGTAAAAGTTTATGTACTTATGCATACTGCTATCCATTGATTTTTCTTCTGTCATAGCTTTAATCACTATGATATCATATATAAAACTATATATTTGCCTTTTTTTTGCAGGCAAACCTTTACAAATCGGCACCTATAGTAACAGACAGTCAGCTGGTATGTATTACACAGATGCAATATGCTGTTTTAAAATTTGCACAAGCACAAGCTCTAAACGAATTATTATTTGCCTTCTTAGTCCTTTGAAATAAGCTGCAGTAACTATCCTCCTACAAAGCTGCATTGCTTCTATGGACCAGAACTGCTGTCTTCTCTACCGAATACACACCTGTTTCAAGGAACAGTACGTCCTGACACTACTTGTAAACCCATGAAAAGACAAATTAGAGAGTCTTGATGAGTCTTGAGGTGTATGATAACTATAAAGTCTACTGTTGGTTCTTCGACCCTCAATATTCTGCTAACGTAATTTTGTTTATATGCAACAGTGTTCTGGCATCTATTTTCTTCTTACTGATTTAAATCAAAGTTGGCTTAAGTAGGAAAAGCCAGGGCAAAATCAAAGAAAGAAAGGAAGATTATGCACCAGATGTTCATTTTAGCTCTGATCACAGTTTGGTCCTGTTGGAGCCAAATTTTCTGAAGAAGAGTCATAAGAGAGGCCATGGAGCCTGTCCAAGTGGCAGTGACCACTAATGAATACTTAGGGAAAAAATGAGATGTGGATAAAAAATTCTTTTCATTGCACTTCAGCTAATGGAATTTTAGGGACTTCCTGAATCCATTTAATCTCTTCAAGAATCTCTGATGACTTCTTTCACAATTTTTTTTTTGGTTACTTTTTGAATCCTGTTACACGTTGGTCTCTACAACATTCTATAGCAATAGGGTTTACTTTTTAACTATTCATTGTGTGAAATAGTACTCTGTTTTGGTTTTTTGTTTTGAACCTACTATTTGACCTCAGTTTTTATACTGAAACAGAAAAGAATTGTTCTTTCTTCACTTTCTAAATATTATTAAAGATTATCTAAATGTTAACCATAATACCCTACCAGTCATCCTTTTTCATACAGAAAAGTAAAAACTGCTTAATCACTCTTTGAGAAGTATGGATACTGTCCCATATCTTTGATGGTCTTGTAGTCCTTTTCTATATCTTTTTCAGGTTTTCGGTTTTGAGGTTGGCAGATTAAACCCATAAACTGCTCTTGCCTAGCTCTGAACACAACACTTCCTATTTACATGATGACATAATAAGGTTCTTTACTGCTCTTTCTATTACTTTCTTAACAATTCCTAGTAATATTTTTAGTTCATCTTATTTATATTGAGCAGCAAGGCAATGTTTGCATAGAATTGTATAGAATAAACCCAAGATACGTCTTTTGAGCAGTAAGAGCTAGTTTCTGAGCTAACTGGTTCATCACTGCATGCATAAATTTAGGATGCAGTTTAGTTTTCCCCTGTGAAATATATCAATGTTGAAGTCAGTTAAGTTTCATCTGCCTTTTGGCCATTCATTCACTCAGTATCATCAGATCTCTCTGCAGCTTTCCACCACTATTTTGTCTTTACTTTCCCAAATGATTCAGTATTATCAGCAAACTTTGTCACCTTCCTGGCCACTCTTTTCTAGCTGATCTACATCCATAATTCAAAGCCAGGACTTCAGAGCACGTTTCTGAGACACTCTATTTGTGACTTCCCTCCACTGTGAAATTTGAACACTTATTCCAAACTTTTCCCTCCTATCTTTTAACTGATCCATAGGAAATATTCTCTTTTACTCCATAGCAATTTCACTTCCTTAGTATACCATGCTGAAAAACCTTCACCAAATCCTTTGGAAATCCACATGCAGCATGGCTGCACATCCACTGAGTTCTGTAATGCAGTCGCATTTTGTTACTCCTGGTCATGCATTTAGAGACCCAATGGGGAAAAAGAAACCCAAACATTGAGCCTCACATAAGATGTTTTGTTGATTCTCATTGATTTCATCAAATATGTGTTCTTAGATACTGAAAGATTCTTATATTTCTGGTTTAAACATAACCTACACCTGCTGTATAAACCAGCTTTCTTGCATCACTGACCCTTCAAAATAACTGTAAGAGATTTATCAGACATGAATGCCCTTTCAAAATTCTTTAGTATGATTTGTTCCTGCTACTCTGAACAGCTTGAAATGTCACACATAGTGATTTGTGGTTCCTGGTCCACTTCAGGATGCTGTAGTGAAGCCTGCCCCATAGTTGTCATTTTTCATTCTTCTGGTGCTTATTATGTCTGAAAGAGTAAGTTAAATACAACAATTCACAGTATGGCAATTTCACGTTGGAATTGCCTTACAACTTTATTTATTACTTGCACTTTATTTGGTCTTTTTTGCTCGTTTTTTTTTTTTGTTCTCAAATCTATCTCATTGACACTGGACTCAAGGCTGTTCCTCCAAACTGTTTCTTTGCCAGTGTGAGAACCTTCTTAAGTCTTTCTGTGAGGAAAGCTGAAGTAAGGAATGAATTTTCAGCCTTGATCTCCTTTTTTATGTCTTGTTTATATCTACTGTCCCCATGGACTTTTACTTGTAAGAATATTTGGCAAGTTTTTTTCGCAAAGTTTTTCTTGGCCTAGTATGTGAAATGTTTATACTATGGGCTAGATTCCCTCCCCCCCCAGACTGTATTTGAATAAAACTTCCTGTCTTCAGAGCCTTTTCCTCCTCACTTCTTTTTTCATTTCTTTGAACTTCTCATTGAACATTCCAGTGTTCATTGATCTCTTACAGTCTTCTTATAAGCTGATGCACAGCTTCTCTGAAATGTTACTGTCTTAAGCAGTATTCTAGTCACTTATAAAAATTTCATAATTTTGGCAGTGTCTTTGGTTTTTGTTTTTTTTTTTTTATAATTAATTATCTAACTATTTTATTTCACTTGTTTTAAACTATGATCACTACAGTGGAACTCTTCTGTGTATCTTTTATTCAGACAGCAATACTGTCTCTGAGCACACTGTGATTTCTGTTCATGAATGATTGTTCAGTAGCAAGATTTTGAGTTAGAAATTTTGCAGGATCTATGATTCATCCAATTACTTCTTTTGTGGGGTCTCTGACTAGCTATACCAGGGACCAATTATTTATGGTGACCAGAAATGTTCTCTCTATAGTTCTCAACAATGTGACTTCTGCCTAAGGGACAGGCAAAGTGTTGGGCATGCCACTGTGACTCTCATCACCAGATTTCCTACTCTTCTAAAAGATAACTATTGGATGACTCATGATAACAAAATGCAAAGCCATACCCAGCACACAAGCACTAAATACAATATTGCTGTTGTTAATTATGTCTTTTTTTTTTTTTTCTTTATATATTAAGCAAATAAGACAAAATTCACATGGTACTAGTCTTGCATACCTTGGCACCATTTTCCTAACTTTTTTTTTGTTCAGACATTTTAATGCTGCAACAGTCATTCACGATTTTTGTGTACAATGGAAGGTTTTATCAAAATGTATTTATATACAGAAATAGTAGGAGAAGAGTCTTATATTTAGAGAAAATTTAGAATGGTATTTCTGTATTTTGTGAACAGATATAAATGATAGTAACAGGAAGAACATAGTGTAGCTTTTTGCATGGAAAGGATTGTGGATAGGAGTTGCAGGGACTCAAGGCTGGACAGAAGATGAGTTTCAGCATTTGTAGGAAGAAAAGCATTAGAGAAAAATAAGTAACAATCCTGTCTGGTCTAGAAGTTAAACCTGGAGTGTTTATCAAACCTTCAGTTGATATCTAGACATATTTCTATGGCTTATACTGTTCTGGAGTATTTTAGACGTGACTTGGCATCTTGAAGTATTTTTTTTCTAATTAATTCATTTTGAAGCACATGTATTACTGAGGTTCCTGTATTTCCTACATTTAAAGCTGTTGAGCCCAAAGCCCCAGGAAATAAATAAAACAGTGGTTGAAAATTTGACACCTCAAGAATTATGGCATGATTGCTTTAAAGTAAAATAGTACTAAATACAGCATCTTTTAAGACCACTTCAGGTCAGAATGGCATCAAATAATTGTTGGGCTCGTGGGTGCATCTGTCCACCTAAAATGATTCATGGCCTTCCTGCACTGACAAATGACTCCTAGAAGTCAATCCTTGCCACAGGTCTATATCCATACTTTCTCAAACACATCAGGCACTGCCAAAGTGAAACATGTTGGCTATACCAAGCAGTGGTACATATAGAGCCATCCCACCACAAGGCAGGAAATGAAAGAGTTTCATGATATATGAAAGGATAATGTGAGTGAAGGGAACTTAAATGTGCTAAAAGAATTTTCTAAAGAAAGGAAGAAAACAGAGAGTGAAGCAGAGAGATGTGTCAGTGTTAAGGGCTTGCCTTACCCCCCTCCCTGCCACCAGTCTGGGCAGCAAGCAGTGCCTGAGCAAACCTACTCTCTTTTCTGGTCTCAGACTTGCAAATTTGCTCCTTTAATGGTCCCAGAAGAGCAGCAGAGGTGAGTGCCTTCTTCACACTACCCTTACTGTGGGTCCGTCCCTTTTCTCCAGTTGTTGGGGAAAAGACTTGCGCCTGTGAGTAGAATGGAAAAGGACTAAACCCGTTGATTTTAGTTTTGGCTTAGCTGAGCATAATCAGTGAAAATCATCATACGGTCCTTGTTCTCTATGCTCTGGTGCAAGACCTGCTGCTGCTTCAGTATGGAGGTGGAGAAAATAATTATACTCCCTTCCTCCACTTTTCAGTGATGTGAATGATTTACTACTTAGCTGAAGGAAGAGGAAATCCTTCCAATCACAGTTACTTGCCTTCAAATGTACTAAAGGAGAACTTCATTGTAGACTGGTAACACTTCCTTGGAATGTTTTATTGCATTTCTGCAAGGGTAAGGTCTCTACAAGGAAAAATAAAAATAAACTGGTATGTGCAATAACATATTTCCCTTTGTGAAGACTAATTTGTGGCAGAAAAGAAATAGAAAAGGAACATTTTAAAGTGTTTCACAGTTCAACTGGACAAAGCATCTATGATTGTATTGTTACGGCAAAAAGCATCTCTTTGCTGGCAGTGGAAACAGCAATGCTCCTTCAAGACAAGGGACCCAGTTCCTCACAGTCTGAAAATGGGTGGTCTCAACAATTCAGAGGCTTCTCAGGTGATTCTGGCTTTTCAGTGCTGGCAGAAGATGACTCCATTGGCTGGGGCATGCTGTGTTGCAACAAACTAATGAGTTTGTTGAAAAAGGACTGGGAATGACTCCTCTCCATGAGGGAACTCTTTTGTTATCCTGTTTGAAGCAGAAGGCTACAAAGACTGCAAGAGACTCTTTGTCCAGAAAAGGTGGATATAAAGGCTATGCAGGCAAACAGATAGACTCAGTGCTTGCTGTTTGTCAAGTCTGATGGACTCAGAGCAGAAAGAAAGAGGTCAGCTAACCCTTTTATCACAGGGCTAGTTCTCCTGTTTTGTTACGTAGTTTTATCCGATCATGTAATTATTTTGTTAATCATTTGTCTGGTTGTCTCAGAGGCAGGTTGCTGCAAAACGCTGAAAAAATATTAAAAAGCCAATTCCTTGTTAAACATTAAGAGGCAACTTTCTTGTTTACAAGAAAGCCTATCCTCCTGTATCTGACCGTGTGCTTGCTGACCTGGGCCAAAACCATGCCAGGGAGCACCCTGGCACCAGGTCAGTACCACCGACTATAGGTCAGCTCTGGAGCTTGTGCCTTGGCCCTGTGTAATTTGCTAATAGGACTGTAGCCATATGACAGCAATCCAATGCTATCGGTAACAGCCTTTACCATCCTCCAGTGCTGTTGTACGAAGGCTGACACTTTCCGTGGCAAAACTATGTCTTAGCTTGTTTCTAGGCAGTATCAGTTGTGCCGACTGCTGTCAAAGAAAGAGTTCAAGTTCATACTTTTAGATCAAAGATTTTATATAGCTTGTAAGGGAGATTATAAATTATTTTGAATTCTGGTTGCTGGATGATATTTGCCACTCTGGCAGCAGAGTCAGACATAAACATATGACTCAGTCAGCACTTGAATGCACGATGTTGTTTAGAAAATGCTTCATTAAAAGCATTTCTACAGTGTGCTTTTGGCTTTCCTATGTAAGGAGAGTAGCTTATCCTTGATGTTTTCAGGTACCTCAATAGGCTTTTAATTGCATGGTTACATGGTGTGGAGGAGGGCTAGAAGGCCACAGGTCCTTCTTCTGCATAATGATGACTTGGTAACAACTGTAGCTTTCTTTTTCTTTTTATATTTACTTTTCTGTTGAAAGCCAAGAGTCTTTCACTTTTACAAACTCTTCCCCAGAAAGCCTGGAAAGGAAAATAAGTATTTTATAGTGAATACTACAAAAAAAAAAGTCATGAACTATAAATTCATTAAATGAGCATGACGTCTTTCACTAAGTTGACCTTCTTAATGAAAAAGTTTTTAATGCAACTTGTCAACTTGGAATTTATTAATATTTTAAAAAAGTAGTGTCGCCTCATGGCTGATTTTTTGCTTTCAGTTGAATATGTTTCTTCATATTTGATGAAGAGGATGAAAAGATCCCAAGCTGCTGAAAGGAGGGAGAGGATAAAACACAAATCTAGGGGAAGATATTTTTCTGCCTAGGCCTTACTCTTCCCAGGCATTTTGTGTTCCTCCCCACCTCTGATTGCTTCACCTCAGCCGCTGTGCTTCTGCTCTGTCCTTTCCTGGGACAGAGGCAGAAGCACAAGACATTGGAAAATCTCCTGCCTCCTGCACCCTCCCCTCCAATGGGCATCCCTCTTGCTTTATCCTTGGTGGATGCCTGCAGATCTTATTTTAAGGTGATCCATAACTCAGTTTACATGGTACATCCAGCAATCTCAGCCGCATCATTTTAAGCTTACTTACATAGTAAGCTTGTCTTTTTTTTCCAACCAGACTGCTTAAGTGTATTGCTCTTTTAAATAAGCAGCATGGTGTTAAATGTACATAGTCCAAATCATAAATTTAATAGTGAATCAAGTTTCTTCTCTGCATTTTTATACCCTGCTGGCTATTGAGGATGGGGAGCTGTGACAACATCTATTTCTCAGTTCCAGCTTGGCCATCTGCCCCTCTGGACTGCAACCTCAGAAGAAGCTCAGCAGCTGTCCAGTTGTTATCTGTATCAGTTGTGACAAAGACTGGCTAATTTCTATGGGGTAGTCATAACAGACAGGACTATAACTGACTTATTTAAAAGTCTAAATTCAATCGCTGTTCCTCCAGGACTTCAGTACTTACCAAATTCCAGTAAGAATGTAAATTTTTTCTTCCTTTTCTTACTGAACAAGTTGTCTATCTTAAAATTATCCCTTAGCCTCTGTTTAGACTTTAAGCTACAATTTATCATGTCAGACTTAATTATAAGAATTCTGAAAATCACAGATGTACTAAACTGACATCTTACTAGTCAATTTTTTGGTTGGCTAGTAGCTAACCAAGATTGCTTTTCTTCATTAAATAATCTGATCTGTTTGATATGAGGGGTATCACACATTCACGCTAATTATATCCTCTAAAATTGTACTTTTCCAAGTAAACTATTAAAGATACTGTCAAAATTCATTATATAATCACTGGTATTATTCCCAGGAAACACTTTCCCATAATATGTTGCTTCCTGGGTGTAAGCTAATAGCATCACATCTTGCCCTTCCTTGTTTCACAGTTACTGTTTTGAGGAGGCCAGAAAGGAATTTCCAGCGTGAAAGAGGATGTGTGGTTGTGCATAAAGTCTGACTTGATGAACTTATCAAGATGCAGCTGAACAGCTGGCAAAACCAGCCAGCAAAGTCCACAAACCGTAGTCTGACAGCCCAGCACCTATTTTTGTATCAGTAATAAATTGATGTCAATGATGAGGTTCTGTGCATAAAACCAGCTCTTGTCATTTTTTGTCCACAAGCTGTATTAAAAGTAGGCCAGGCAGCACAACACCTGAATGATTTTGGTGGTGAAATATGTTGTTAAAAAATCTGTAAAAAATCTAGTCAGTACAGCCCCACTGGAATTGACTTGTCTAACAAATATTCTGAAAATCGTAAAGTATTTTGTTTTCTTTTTCTTCCATCTGTTTTCTCCTGGGTGTGCTATGGGTCCAGACAAAACCTGGTGTCATTCGTCCTGTGCTGGTGAAAGGGAAGAGTGCACAACAAAAGGAGGAGCCCTATCAACCCAATCCTTTTAAAAAATACCTTGAAGAAATCAGTGATCAAGATACTGAGCAGGTGAGTAACTCTCACTCTTCAGGATTTTGTAGCCTCAGCTAGTCTTGTTAAAGATGAAGGAATAGTCTTAGATCCCTATTTTGCCCTGGTGTCATCTTTTTTTGCAAAGTTAGGTGATTTGCTGAGGGGCATCTGGATCCTGGAGGTGAGTCTCAAGGCTGGAGATAGGCAGCTGGGCTTTTACAGGGACATTTTTTGATAGTCTAAAAACCTGTATGTTGAGGAGAGGACCTTTTCATGATTGCTGTAGGAACAATGTACAAAAAAACCCCAAAACAAATGGAAATTCTGTGCTTTCCTGTCAAGCAGGTGTCTTGAAAGCACTTCCCCCATTTGGGGTCCAGACAAGAATCCTCTATAAAGAGAAATGAGGACAGCAAGGACTGGGCTAGGCTCACTCTCCTCTCCCCGAGGGAGACTGCAGAGGAGCCCCAGTGAGTTTCCATGTCACTTCTCAGTCCAGATTAATGCCTTCCCACAGCTTGAAGGGACGGTTTTACACTCAAGGGGCATTAATAGGCAGCCAATGGGACAGCAAAAGTAGTCTTCCCCCACAGACCTCTGCATAAAGCCATAGGATCACTTTACAAAAACACACCTTGAATTTTGCTGGCCTGTCTGAGGCATTGCCTCAGAGAAACCCCAGATATATGGTTTTGTCAGCCTTTTCTTGTGCATTTGTGTTTATGTGCATTATTATGAATTAAACCTTAACTGATACATCATCTGAATGTCCCTGTAGGAGCTTATTATCAACCTACCCAGTATGTTCAGGGTCTTCCATCTGGAGAGAAGTAAAATGAAGCCCATAGTCCTCTTGTCAGACACAATGTGAATAAAATATCATATTAATTGAATTTATTTTACTTCTATACCTCTCTAGTCACATTAGATAGAAACTTCAGCAATGGCGGTCCTCTCTTCTTTTTATAACTGAAATGAAAAAACACTTTCCAATGAGGTTTTCTCATTCTGACTCTGACTTTCTGTAGGACAATGCTGGCATTTCTCAAGAGTGCTGCAGCATTACAGAGGAAGATTTATTTGTAGCACTAGTGGGTGCCAGCAACACGTACAGGTGGAATCAAAAGGTTTTTCAAACCTTTTTCAAACCAAAAAAGTTTCTGTAAATATCTGTAGAATATAAAGAAAATAATTAATTCCAGTGATGATTTGCAATTTATCTCCGAACTTTTGAGGTTGACAGGGAATATTTGACTTCAGATGATACAGGTGAGCTTATAGTGAGTTTTTAATACCTTAATTTACTGAAAACCTTCTGATGCCAGGGCACTGTGCTGTCATTTGCCTGAAATGAAAGGAGAGCTGACCTGTAACTGCTACTAGACAACTTCTGGTCTCAGCTACCTCAGTGGGGCCTTTCTGCAAAGGAAGGAGCAGGTTATAGCTTCCGTTCATCAGAACTGGGTACTCTGGTATATCTGGTATATCCAGACTCTGATGGATATAATCTTGATGACAAAGGAATGATGAAATCACCAAACTTTATATTTTCAGGCAAATACAAACCTAGGGTTATTGTTGTAGTCTGAAGCTTTCTGAAATTTGAAGGTAATTGTGAAAACCTATCAACTACCATCTTAAAAAGTTGCTTATATTGCTTATATTACTGAAGTACTCAGGGCATAATAAATCCATGAATAAATGTGGTCATTGTAACAAAATTCAAAATTATTTTATATAAAAGTTACGTATTAAAATGAACCAAACAAATAGTGCACTGACTTTGATAGACAGTTAATTTCACAATGAATATGTTCATTTTTGCTTCCTTTATTTAAAAGAACAGTGTCCTATGATTCAAAGTACTGAAAAATTGGTATTTTTATCCTAACCTAAGAATTTCTACAGGTAAAATACTTGCTGGTTTGGGAGATCTTTGTTCTGGAAAAGGTAGTATTTAGACCTGTATTCAGATAGATTCACTGACTAAACAGAAACTGGTTTTCTTTGTGTGAGAAATGGCTATACGATTCTACTGTCAGCTTAATACAAGTAGTAGTATGACAATAGCCAGATCTGGAGGAAACACTGAAGTGCTGAACATGACAGGATATGCTTATCATTTCAGCTCCTGCCTCTGAGAGCAGGCTTATGGTACTAACAATCACTTCTGAGTGGAGGAGACTTGGGTGCCCACGTGAGGATGTTCACAATCTGTGAAACTCTCCTGAGGGCTTTTAGTGCCTTGTGAGAGTGCTGCCTGTGGAACTGGGCTTGGTGCCCAGGCAACAGCTTGAAAATTGCAGTGGTTGTCTCTAAGCACAGTGTTGTTAGCCACTTATGAGGACACTCATTCTCCCTCTTCACCTGCTCTCACTAGTTACCATTTTTGACTGCACAGCAGCGGGCGTCCAAAGAGTGGGAGGTGTTCCTACCAATACGGTGCTAAAATCAGCTAATTTGTCTGCTTTCATGAGATATGAGAGCTGTGGATTAAAACTAGGAGGCTAGCAGATAGGCTTTCTGTTTTCTGTGGAAGAGTGGATGCTAGTCAGCTTGCCCTCAAATACGAAGCATCTACTGTGGTTGAGGGCAAAACTGCTCATGCTGTTACTGATTTTCCCCATTTGTTTTTTTAGAGATTTTCCCAGTCCCGCTGGGAGGCTCAGCTCTTATGTTTCCGTTCTTTCCCACTCTCTGAAATTTCTATTCTTTCTTTCTAATACCATTGCCAGTAACATCCTCCCTAGGTGATGTTCTGCTGGAACTAATTGTGGCTCTTGTCGCAAATTTTCTGGGTCTTGAGCTCAAAGGCACAGCACCCAGGGGAGCTCCTGGTCTAGACTCAGGCAGCCAAATGGGTGAGAATTTGGGATGTGTTGTGTCAATGACTTTTACAAAACCAAAGCACAAGATTTATGCCAAACCTGGATGTCTCTCCTTGACTCTACCCCAAATATTTTAAAAATCAATATTTTTTTTAAAGGATTTTATCCTTTAGGTGCACAAAGCACATATGCACTGTTTTGTTTGGTTGGTTTTTTTTAACCAGAAACACTATTAAATACTAACAACTTGCAGTAGTAAAATATACTCTGTGTGTGCATCTTCAGTGTTTTAACTCTTAACTGTCTGAAAAGGTTTTGTTAGAGTCTTGTTAAAAAGCCTGAAGTGCTCTTGCTAGTACTTAGGTAAGGCAGACTTTCTTTTGTACCTCTCAGACACTGTTTCCAGATTAGTTTTACTTCCAATCCACTTTCTCAGCAAATGTTCCAAAATGTGGCCATTTTATCCTAGCACAAGATCATTCTAGGCTTTCTTTTTCTGCCACTTGAGCACCGGTTGATCTGTGGGAAGGAAACACACTGAACCCCAGTCGAGCATAACTGGTTTAATAGGACATCTACAATAGGCTTTTTTTTGTGTATTTTTATTCTGATAAAAGTGTTTAGTGTAGAGCAGTTGTGGTTGCATGAAGGTAGAGTATCTTTCCCACTTAATAATCAAACCCTGTGAAATATATATTTTAAAAAAATAGTGAAAGACAAGCACTTTGCTTTATGTCCAAAGCTTCTTTTTTACATCCATTAACCTGTTTCTGTTCGCTTTTTTGCATAGGAGATTCCTCTCCTACACCCTCTGTATCCAACTAAACCGATCCCTCCAAACAAGTCCCCTTTGTGTCCTCCATCCACCTCCCTCACTGACTGTCTAAAGCCTGGACCTTTCAGCCACTTGTCTCCAATCACATATGATGTTCATGGGAATACTTATAGCCCTTACAGTCACAAATCTTTGTTTTGTTTGGTCTCTAAAGGAGGAATAATCTATTTCATGCCTCTTGCTCAGATTACTTTTAACATTATCCATACTAAAGTAATAGGCTATTTCTTTTTTCTTGGTGACTGAGTGAAAGGAGGCCAACCTGAGAGAAATACAGGCTTTTCCAGTGGCTTTATCTCTCATCCTGACAAGCAGTTGTGTCTTGCCAATGTAAAGGGAATTGCACCCTTGCTGGCATTGGTGTCTTCCTTGAAACAGCAGTGAAGAAGTTAGACAAAATTTCTGTAGTCCAAGGTGTGTGAGTGATAGGGCTGCCTAATGAGCTTTGTAAGGTGAAAACTGGGCCCTATATCTTAAATGTTTTAGAAACCAGCTGGCATAAGGTATTTGCAATACCTCAAGAGAGCCCCTGTCTGGTGTTAGAAAAGCATCAGTTCTGGAAGTCCATAGAAGATACTGCTTGGACCTTTCTGACACATCCCTCCCATGTCCTCAATTTTCTAACAGAGAATATGGCTGCAAATGACCAAACCTTGATTCTAGGAGAGATAATCCCACTCCAGGATTCACAGTGTGCTTTATTTGGGGTGCAAGACATTAAAACACAGGCATTAGGTGCTGTTTCTTTAGGCTGTGTCATGGTTTCCTCATCAGGGGAGGTACCATCTGTGAAATACACTTTCAATTGCAGGCACACTGGGAGGTGAGACTGCTTTGGAAAGAAGTATGGCCTCTGCAGAGAATGTGTCGGTCAGCCACCACACTCTGAAAACATTCCTAGAAATGCCTTTCTCTCCCCATTAGCTAGAAATATACTTTAGGTTAATAGACTATATCAATGGCGTCTGAAGTTAGCCCCTCCATCCTGTGGAATTTATAGAATTTACAATTTTACCCGCTCATTAGGATGGGCCATAACTAAAACTTCCATTCTGTCTTTGAGGCATCATAAACAAAAGCTCCTTTTCACATCTGCTGGACTGGGGTTTGTTTCAATTTCTACTCAACTGGGCTGACATGTTTATTTAGGCAGCAATGATATTATGATCAAGTGCTTTTCAACAAGTTTCTTGGTTCATTGCAGGGCATTCACACAAACAAAAAAGCAGATCACATGAGCACCGAAGCCAGTTTTTATAACGAAAATGTATATTTGCTGCTGATAATGAAAACACTGCTAGAAACTCAGAAATTTGCATAGGAAGACGAATAAGGCAGGGGAAAATGATGTAAAGATAACTAAGAAAGTGTCATGTTTTGGTACATTATCTTCTCTGTTTTTTCAAACAGGGATATTCTTGCTGAATATCTGCTGAAATCAGGAAATTTTGGTGCTTCTCTGATTTCTCAGAGCACTGTGCACCAAAATTCTTCTCTTGAATGAAGAGGTCATAGGACAGCCTAGCCTGTGTATTTTCAACCATCACCCATATGGTGATGATTAAGAGGCCTCTTCATTCATAATGTTTTATCCCAAGGAACTTGTGTCATTCCAAGCAAACTTTGTGAGCTTTGCAAACTGATAAATGGAGCCACACCTCTCTGGTGATAACAGATTCTTCCTGTACAATGTGAATACAATAGCTACATCATCTCTTTGATTTCTTCCACTTCCCTGTATAGCATAAATTTTCTCTCTTAAATGGGTTATTTTTTACTGTCTGCTGTTAGCAAAGGCATTTCAAATGGTTTTTCTGTAAGCATCTGTAAACATCTTTTATTTTATTTTTATATTTCATATATTTTATGTATTATGTACATTTTAGAAAGATGATTAAGGGAGTGGAACATCTCCCTTCTAAGGAAAGGAGGAGGGAGCTACATCTCTTTAGCTTGGAGAAGAGGAGACTGAGGGGTGAATGTTTATGAATATATAAAAGGTGAGTGTCTGGAGTGTCTGGAGGATGGTGCCAGGCTCTTCTCAGTAATGTCCAATGACAGGAGAAGGGGTAACGGGTGCAAGCTAGACACACAGAAGGTTCCATGTAAACGTAAGGAGAAACTTTTTCACAATGAGAATGACAGAGCCCTGGAACAGGCTGCCCAGGGGGGTTGTGGAGTCTCCTTCTCTGAAGGCATTCAAAACCCACCTGGATGAGTTCCTGTGTGACCTGCTCTAGGTGGTCATGCTCTGGCAGGGGGGTTGGACTAGATGATCTTTTAAGGTCCTTTCCAACCCATAACATTCTATGATGCTGTGATTCTGTGATTATAGTATTATTTCTTATTCAACTCTGACTCCCTGTTAAAGTCTGTAACTTTCCAGGAGCAGCATCATCCATAGCCCAGAAGTCACTGAGGAGTACTGTATTCTATTAAAAATAAATAAATAAATCAGACGATCATTTAATTTTACTTCAAACACTTCTGCGGCAGCATTTTGAATGATTATGTAATCAGGGAGCTATTTGGGAGGGCTGTATTTTAGATGAGGCCCTAGTACTGACCTACTGTGAGAATTTAAGTAAAAAAGTTCACACATTTGGTCTTCTGGTTGACTTTCCACTGCCATGTCTCTCATCACATAAGAGAAATAAGCTCTTGACTTTGGCAAACATCACATGCAATGATAAAGCTTGTGTGTCTCCAGCCGCATCCCTTAATTTACTTAATGTAGCATGTTCTCTCTTCCATCCCATAAGATTTAGTGAAAATCCAGAAAAATCTACGATATTAACCAAGATTAGGTAAAAAAATGCAATACTTGGATCTTCTGAAGCAGAACTGGTGAGATTTTTGAGATTAATATAACTTCTGAGACTTATTTGAGACTTTTCAGCGTAACTCAATTTACCATTGATTGTTTCCTAGAGTTTTTAATTTTATTATTTAAGTATTTGCAACAATTTTAAAGTCTTTGCCAATAAAGATCAGATTAACTGATATAAATGAAGACAATTCAATTGTCAGAGATAGGTAAGATTTTTAAGCATTACTGGTGGTGCTAGTAAATACCTTTAGTATAACATATTTTATTTCTGAAGTGATATCACTCTCTTAGGTAGGTGTGTCTCAATACTTTGGGAAACAGAATAATCATATGTCAATACTGGTTTACTTTAATACAGAGTTGTGTTTACACAAAAAGTGAATAATCACCACTTAAAATATATATTTTTTTAATGTTTCTGCTTTGGCCTATAGTACTAACAATCCTTGATACCCAAATAAAAACTAAGAATTTCAGTCTAATTCACCTGATCAATATTTAATGTTTGAGTCAATATATTTTGATAAAACCCCTGACAATATTTGCTTATTATTGCTTGCAATAACCCTGTCTTTTGTGACACCCAACTGCAGTTTGAGTTATGTTTTTATAAAGAAATTGCTTAATTTATTATCATAAATAATCAAAGTAACAGAAAACACAATACAGTAAACACAGTATCAGGCGCTGAAATTTCAAACCATGAGATCTGTTCCATAAACAAGATGCTGACATCATGGGGATTTCTTTCCATTCTCTACTAAACCTAGACTGTCATCTCTGTAAATTCCCTGGAGTTGCCCCTCTCCACCCCTCATCCCTTGGGATACGGGATAGTATGCACTCTGGTTCACCTGCTGTCTCTCCAGCCACCCAGTCAACACATGGTCAGTGTTCACGTAGACTGTGTTTATTACGTTTCTAACTATCTGGTGTATTTTGCTTCATCTTCCACTAGAGGGCAAAACTCGCTGCCATAAATTCTTACAGTGATTTAAAGTACGTTGTAAATACGCTATCGAGAACGGACAGGATGTGCCAGTGCATGGAGTTGCTACTCCTCACCCGCTCTTTCATTGCCTTAAAAAAGTGTACCCTCAGAAATGGGGAATGGGGTATGGGAAAAAGAAAAAACAGAATAATCTCCTGTGTATCATATTAGGGAGGATAGATTTGGTGAGCTCCTCAAACCAGCATCATTCCATTTGCTGGCTCAATGAGTAAGAAAATAAGAGCTGTCTCTATCTGAAATGCTTTCCTGAAAGGACACTGTGGTGTTGTTTAGGCAGACCGGACCCAGTGCCAGGTTGTTTTTGTTAGAAGCTCCACAAAGTACCTGAATCTTTATAGGTGATGGAATTACACAGACAAAGCTGAAAGATCTGGCAGATTTTATAGATTTTAACTGTTCAGGAGTGATGAAATCCATAATCTGTGCCCCAAATAATTTCACAATTTTGTTTTAGCTTTGATGTGAGGAGGCAGCAGGAACCAAGATATTGTGTCTGTCCTTCTGCTCGGAGAAGAGCAGAGAAGGCTCTCTCATCTCATCTGTGCACAGACTGTTTCTGTAATAAAAATATTGCCCATTCAAGTGAGATGATTCTGTTCTCATTTGCCTTATCATCTCCCTTGTCCTCTCCTTCCCCACTCTGCCCCCAAGGCACCAGGTGCTGCTGTTCTTATTTACACTCCTTGGTCTTGAATGACTATATGAGTTGAACATTTTATTATTAAAGAAAGTTCATTTTCTTTTTGATTGGAATAAAAAAGCTCAGGAGCGTGACCTTGAGCACAACTACTGCAGAGATTGAGAGCCTGAGGTAACATTGAGCTCTGTGGTTAACTCCAAAGTGTGCTTCTGCTGGGAATGCCTCCAGCCTTTAATGCAGGACTTTGTAGGGTGGAAGAGCACAACTCTACACCTGGAGTACTGTGTCCAGTTCTGGTTCCTGCAATTAAAAAAAGAGTCAGGCAGACTGAAGAGAGTCCAAAGGAAGACCATGAAGATGATCAAAGGGCTGGAGAACCTGCCCTAGGAGGAAAGGCTGAAGGAATTAGGTCTTTTCTCCATGAAGAAAAGAAGACTCAGAGGGAACACCATACATAGTATTCCAGTACTTAAGAAATGCCTACGAAAAGGGTGGAGGCTTTCTCTTCACAGGGAACCACATGGAGAAGGCAAGGGACAATGGGTACAAGTTACGTTGGGAGAGATTTTATCTTGTTATATGAAAGAATGTTTTTTACAGTGAGAACAATCAATCACTGGAACAACCTCCCCAGGGATGTGGTAGAGTTCCCATCACTGAAGGTTTTCAAGATGTGTTTGGACAGTGTGCTAGATAACTTCATCTAGGCTCCCCTTCCCGCAAGAGGTTGTATCCTTCCAACCTGGACTGTTCTATGATTCTATGACTCATATGGAGGCACAACTGATGTAAATATCTGTCAGGACAGACAGCATTAAGTTTGGGGAAACTGGCTGTTATTTTGAAGGGGAAAAAAATGACCTGCCCAAGTGAAAAGGCAGGGGATGACTGGGTGTAGCTCCTTCAGGTGGGGACCACCTCTCAGTCCCTGTTGACTTTCAAACTGCCTTTTCTTTTGGTTAGCAAGGGCTGAGCACAAAATTCATGTACATGCCTGTAAAAATCTCCATGTTGGTTAAGCATTTAGCAGCACACCTGTGAAAATGGATTGGAGGGAACTGGCTCTTTGCAAAATGTATGAGAAATGTTAAAAAATACCATTTCTGTACCTGATGAGACATTGCTTAAAAGAGTAAAGGTCCAAGGTTGCAGAGGGCAAGTTTTCTTTAATGTCCAACTTCGGGCTCAAGCCAATTTATTTTTTTTTTTCCTGGACCTGAATGGAGTTTTCTTGGAATCACTAAGTGTTGTCATGTTGGAAGTGTCAGCCTCCCGTAATCACTTGCAGGTCTGCCAGCTCATAGGTAAGCAGAATATTTCAAGGGAATCTTTATTTTTTTTAAAATTAAATCAGTGGTGTTTACCTCACAATCCAATCTCCCACTCATTGGAGTTTGCATCTGATTAATAGTAGCATAGTGGGAATTGACATTCTGTGAACAAGGCAGCCTTTCAAGGTTGCCATGGAAAAGCACTTTTCTCCCAGACATCATCCCAGATGCTTTTATTTCTGGAAGAGAGTTTCTTTCTCTCTTTTGAACTTTGATATTTAAATGCTGTACTTGTGTAGGTGTATAGTGGTTGATCCACCTTCTGCTATCTGTGACCCAGAACAATCGCTTTAGTGTAGAAAAAGAATTCAGAGACAAACAAGCCAGTTCATTAGTGCAGTTCTATAAACTGGACTTCCTCATTGGGAAAATATTAATGCTCAATATTGTTGTGTCTCTTTTGTATATTCTTTTATGGCATTACTTAGACTTAGTGAGTTATTTTAATTATACCATACTTAGATGACATTTCTATCACTTTGGACTTTGATAATGCCTGCAGAAAATGCCTCTTAGAGTTCTTGCTCAGCTCATCTTTAAAGAAAAACATTTCTCCTAAAGCACTTTAGAAGGATCATAACTTGGTAATCATTTGCCTTCTTCGAAGCCATAAAATTAGGAATAGAACATGAAGTAGCTTAGGCTCAACAGGAGACACAACAGCATGCACTTAATGCAGAGATGTCTTAAGCCTGGCACTGCCTGGAAAGAAGTCTGCTATCCACTCCTGCAGAGAGACATCTTCCAAAAGGAAAATAAAGAATTGATCACTGTGTCACTCCTTTTGACCTGGGTAGTTAGGCAATTTTGAGACCTGTGCTATCTTATTTCCACTAGGAGAAGCTGTTGATGGTAGGACCCTGGTATTTCTTTGGTGTACTGTTCATTTAGAAAAAATGCACACAAAAAGTTGTTTTCTTAAATACAGTAGGATTAAACCCCTGCAGGCACTTCCCATACTTAGAAATTGAAATATGCTTCTCATGAATGCTGTACCCAGAAGTGTCCAGGTTTCCTCTTGGAACATACTCACAACCAGTTCTGTTGCTTTCTGCCTTCTCATTTATATAGGCTTTCTCTGCTGGGATAGCCTAAACCAGCCTCAAGCACCAAAAAGTACTTCAGAATGCTTTGTCTGCATTCTTAGAAGTCTCTGCATAGTATAAAACTTGAGTTCAGTCTTATGCCTGGCCTTGTAGGATGATTGCACCTAGTCTTCTGCATAATGGATTTCAGACAGATATTAATATATAACCCTGTATCAAATATAACAGAAATTCTGGCCCTAGCTAACAAATCATTTCTGAGATGTCTTTATCTTAGCCTTTGGTATCTTCAGATTAATATACGGACACATATCTTAGAACAACCAAGGGAAACATAACAGCCCAAATACTACAATGCTCATAGTATCTCTGTTGCTTTGTGAAGGAGATTCTAGGACTTGCCCTATGGTGGTGGGCGCAAGCTTGCCACATCTTGGAGTCTGCTTCTGATGCTAAGATCCTGATCCACAATTGACATAACTCTGTTTCTAGGGGAATCTGAAACCATCAAGAATGGGAATGTTAAAAAATAATCTCTATGAATGATTTGGCAAATGGGAACTGCAACCTGGAGACATATCTTTGCTTGCACTATGGTAATAAAAAACAAAACATAAAATTAGAAATAGCAGAAGCCATTCAGAGGCAAAGGTTGTTAACAGAAAAAGCAGAAATATACTATTAAATAAAAAATATCAAAGATTTGTTGGGCATATAACCTGTATGAGAAACAGAAAAGATACTTAATGTTTTTTACTGAAGACAGAAAGAAAACAAGGAAAAAAATTACATAATTAATGGAAACTATCCCAAAACACCCAGAGCTATAGAAAAATGTGTATCTTTGACATCACTGAACACAGAGGTTTCTATTGTATTTCCTGTTGATTTTTTAGATTGTAAAAAAATCTTCTGTGGTATCAAGGAGAAGTAAACAGTGTGATGATGAACTTTTGAGAACTCTACAGTTTAAAGGACAAATTGCTGCAATTAGAACCTGCTTAACTTTTATTGTAGGTATTGATATAATGTATATACTGAAATATGGTCTTAATTAACTCCACTTCCAGTTAAGTTAGAAAAATATGTAAAATATAATTACCTCTAGTGTAATTCCAAGTATGTACTTAAAGCTTGAATTAAAGAAGCCACTATATGTTACAGAGATGTTGTGACCTTGAAGGCAGCAGTGGGTTATTTTCTTTTTAGCAAAGTATTCCAATCTTTAAGAAAGAGATCTTATGTAATATATTACAGTATATATAGATCATATATAAGTTATATATATTATTTAATTATAGCACTAGCTTTATCTTTTTTTTTTTTTCTAATTTAGCAGTGGTTATCATTTTAGAAGTTATATGATAGCCAAAGTATCATCTTAATACAAATTTTAATATAGTATGTGACAGCTACACAAGTATACTGTTGAAAATTCATCAAAGTTTGTGGTTTGGATTTAAAGTAGCTAAGGTCAAAGATCTCTGTTGCATGAGAAACTTAATCATAAAATAGGAATCATTCTATTATTATTATTATTATCTTATTCAAGCTAATCTGGGAAGAAAATCACAGGATCACAGAATGTTATGATGGATATGATGCTGCTTCTGGAAAGTTACAGACTTTAACAGAGAGTCAGAGTTGAATAAGAAATAATACCATAATCACAGAATCACAGAATGTTAGGGGTTGGAAGGGACCTCAAAAGATCATCTAGTCCAACCCCCACCCTGCCAGAGCAGGATCACCTAGAGCAGGTCACACTCATCCAGGTGGGTTTTGAATACCTTCAGAGAAGGAGACTCCACAACCCCTCTGGGCAGCCTGTTCCAGGGCTCTGTCACCCTCACTGTGAAAAAGTTTCTCCTTATGTTTACATGGAACCTCCTATGTTCCAGCTGCACCCGTTGCCCCTTGTCCTATCATCAGCCATCACTGAGAAGAGCCTGGCTCCATCCTCCAGACACTCACCTTTTACATATTTATAAACATTAATGAGGTCACCCCTTAAAATATGTGAGGGTAAGGTCAGCTCTGAAAATGAAATCCATTTCATTTCACACTCTCACCAGAAAGCAGTTAAATTTCTTAAGCTGCTATCAGCCAATGGGCAATAACCCCCTTCCTGTGGCAAACCAGCATAGTTTCTTATAAGCAATTGCTTGATTTCTGTGACTTTACAGTCAGTATGCTGAGGGAAGTTTCAAACACTTGTGCTGTTGCAAATTCTGAACTTTTCTTTCCAATACAGATAAAAATTTGAAAATATTTAAATACTCCTGAAATCAATATGCATAATTTGTGTTATATGAACTAATTCAAACCAGATAGTTCTAATACATGTGATTAGAAGATATTTGTCTCCTCCGCTGCCTTAATCTATGGATGTGTAGGTTGTGATTGTCATGCCTTAAGTCTTCACTACAGGTCTGGTACCTTTGCTGGCCACCAGCTCCCATACTCACCTACAGTGTAACTAGCCCCCTGAGGAACTGCAGGGCTTCATTAGCCCACAGCAGAAAATACAGGCACTTATCGTGATTGCCACAAAGTGCACTGATAGTAAAATACACTTTAATATTTTATGGAAATGATCCAAAATAAAACATCCAGATCAGAAACCACAATATTCAGTTATGGATGGGAGTTCTTACTATCACGCGCTTCATTTTCATTTTCTAAATAACTAGTGAGAGTTTGCAAGAGGGAACAAAATGTTTTGCAGAAAGCTTCATTTTTCTGTTGTGAGTATTTATCATTGAAAAATCATTCTGGCAGAAAATCTCCAGCCAGTTCCATTGTAGACTAGCCCTGCATGAGAGGTTGAACTTGACCTGGGAAAAGGCAGCCCAAGGAAAATCGATGCACTGCTGGGCTTCTGTGCTTCTCCCTCCATCTCCACTTAGAGATAAGGAATGCCTACTGAAAAGCCCTGTAACTCCTCCAGCCCCTGGTATTCAGATACAAATCTTTAAGTATCTGGTGCCCTCCAGGCCTGTGTCCTGTGAGCACCTGTCAGGGAGCCATGTCTGTGTGCGAGTTGGTCAAAAATTCACATTAGTGTATAATAATGATTTGCAAGTCAGTCAAGTTGTTCTACTGCATATGTGGCCAAAAGCACATTATTAATCTTTGTTGTGGTCACCATTTCTGCTTTACATTTCCTTCTATAGGGAGGTGAAAGGTGCAAAAGAGTTGGGTGCTTAACTGGATGAATCCTTCAAATGGACTTTAGACTGTGCTGTTTCAGAGAGACTATATACATCATCACGATAAACTGTCCTGCTATATTGCATACTTTCTCCTCCCTTTGTTGAAGGTAGTCCTCACTCTGCTGCTGTAGGTGTTTTACCATTTATTGATACCCTAGATTTCATATTCTTGTACTCGGAAAAAGTGGTTGTCTATAAATGTGTTTTTAGAAAAAAAAAGCTTATTTGTTACACACATATAATTAAACATTTTTTGTCTTTCAGAAATTAGTATTTTTTCCTATTGTTAAGGAATAACTTCGTGTTTCCTAAGAGTCTATTTTCAAAATGTATTAAATACTTAACAGAGTAGTTTTAAAGAATGGTGTATACGTGAATGTTCTCGGCATAGTATAGTTGAAATATTCTTATTTTTTATGCATATTATCTCTCACTGGTTCCAAAGAGTTTTAAGCCCGTGTCTCAATTAGCAAAGGTTGCAGACCCTCTAAAGAGTGACTTAGATTTATGAAAAAGGTCTTACATTGAGAACAATTCAGAAAGCTTTATATTAGTTCAGAGACAGCTGTGATTCATAACACAATAAACTGACCTTTTAAAGGCAAATATGTCTTGCTGATTACTCTACAGAACTAAGCGAACAAAGGTCTAACTAAGATGTTATATAACTACCTCTTTTTTAAGCCTTGACTGAGTCTGTTAGAGGTTATTCTGGCCAGGCATATAATTTCTCTTTGAATTTACACGCTGTAAATACTTATATATTGTCAGGATATTCTGCTTTCCTCAGTAAAATTTTTTTCATCCACAAAAGTAGATTTGTCTAGTTTGATCCTTTACTGTTCTTAGAAATAATAAAGGAAATGTCACTTCACAAGAACAGTGATGTCCAGAAAAGTTAAGAATTATTAATTAACCTTGTAAGAGTATTGCAGAATTTTGTAACTGTCAAAGGAAACAAGAATAGAAATTCTAAAAGTAATATTGTCATTTTCCACTATCAACAGACACAACCATTTTACATTTGTAGAAGAAAATAAGACTTCTTACCAGCTACTTTGACCTGGAGATGAAAGACTGCCAGTGAGAGAGATTGATGAGGTCTCACTAAGACAACACACCTGTAAAAAGTACATAGTCCAAGTTGCATTCACACTTCAGATCTTGTGGTCATGGGTACATTCCTATATGACTTCTGAGTGATGATAATCACACAATGTCTAGTAAGGAAAGGTTAATCCCACTTCATCCTGCCTGCTTTGCATTCCAGTACTTTGATATTTACAGCTCATCTTTTCAGAGAGATGACTATACTCTGTGAGGATGTGCTTTGGGCCCTAAATTGTGCTATGATTCAGGTACAAGGCTAAGTTTAATCAGGTAGGCTACTTGTTCTGTTAATGACCTCTGAGCTCCCTGGGATGACCACCATGCAAAAAAGACAACATGGAGATGCGAATGCCCTCCTTTAGTACCTGCCCAGACAGTGAGAGACCTGATTACAGTGTTCATCTCAACCTGCAGAGCTTCAAACTTCTCTCTTTTCCAAGTGTCCAGTCCACAGAGCTGAACAAAGCAAGTGCACTGGGACAGCAATTTCCATCCTTCTTATGGGACTTGTGTAGTGTGCATTCAAGCGCACAAAAATCATATTTGTAAAGAAAAATCAGGGAGGAAAGAGCAAGACTCTAGCCTCTTGGTTAAACTCTGGGAAGGCGGGTACAGAATCTTTTCCATAGCAGGGCTGACACATTTCACTGATACTTGGAAGTAACATAGAGAACAGGCTTCTAGCTCATTAGGATGAAGTCATCCAGACCAAGGCACTTTGAAGCTGCCAAAGGCAGAGCCATACAATACCAGGGAAAAACCCAACGCCCTCCTTTCAGGGACCTGCAGGATTAAGAGGTATTTCAGCAGAAAGGATGCAGCACCTCATTTATGTGCTTCAGATTCACTGAAGTGCTACTTAAAGTTCCTTATAAATGTAGCCATATGTGACTTCCTTACGACTAGACCCCATGTCATGGCAAAATCAGGTCTCCAGCTGCCTGACTAGTAGAACCTTTAGACTCTTCTACAATAGCTTTGGGGGTTTTATGGCAGAGAAGGCTTGTGAAAGCAGAGAAAAATGTTTACTGTTCAGTTTTCATCCAAATCTTAAGCCTATATTAGCTTCCCCTCCCCACCAATATTAATCAGTGCTTGTCTTCTATTAATTAAGCATTTCCAAAATAATCAATGTTAAGAATGCCTATACAGAAAATAGAGATAATTTTCCTTCTTTATGGAGACTGTTATACATGTTAGTTCTTTAGTTTGAAAACAGAATGCTATCAAAATAAAGGAAGCAAATATATTGAACAACTACAACAACAAAAAATCATTAATTTTGTCAGGTCTAAGAAGGAACCAGAGACCTCAAACTCAAGGAACAAGGTAAGGCAGAGTCATGACTCAGAGAAGCATTTCAGGTTAACACGGTAGGCAAGAAATACCAGCAAAAAAGGCCAGGACGTGACAACATAATAAAAGTGCATTTTTCATTGATTGGCTCTCTGTGCAATTTGAGAAAAAGAGCTGTTGCATTCTCAGATCACTGACTAGGGACCTTTTCTTTCTTGCAAGCAGTGGACAATTCTTCTCAAAGAGCTTAACTGAACATCTGAAAGTAAACAGAAAATAATCATTACTTTTCCTCTTTGTGTCACCAAAGACTTCCCACCCTTGGTAGCTGCAAGATGCTGGGTTTGAAAACAGGACTTCTGTCTTCCATGCAGGCCATTAAACACCTCCTGTGTCTGTTGTGATGAGCTGTGTTGCAGCAGTGGGGTTGTGTAAGGTCTACGGGCTGCCTCAGTGGCTGTGCTGGCTGGAATAGAGAGCCAGGTGTGCAGCAGAGTGAGAGATGTTGCTGCTGAGAGGATCTAGGTTCCTTACCTTTCATTTGCCTAAAATGATTCCCTTGTCTAAATTTACTGACTAAAACAAACAAACAAACAAACAGAAAACAGCTTACTGCTTTAAAGTTATTCACATGCTTTTTCTGTTTTGGAGGAAAAAAAAGAAAAGTTAGACCATTCAAAGCTTCTGTAACTGCTGGTTGTTGTGGCTGGAGTTGATTCCTGATTCCCTGAAAATGAATCGGGGCAAATTTACAAAGGGAGAGAGCAAAACATAGCAGATCCATAACGTAACTGCAGAAAATTAGAATATATTCCACTTCAGTATCCTTCTTTGTATGTCAGGCTGGTTTAGCACAGCAGTTTTGCTTCTCAAAAATCACCATTTCGAAACTAATTCCCTTAGGGCAAGAGCAATATTTAAAAAAAAACCCAAACCAACACAATTTACTATTTGATCTAAATACCAGAACAAATTAATGCCTTTGATACTTTGAAAATAACAGGTTTCTTTCAGCCTTGTTTTCGTATAATTCTAAAATACCCAAACCCCAACATTTTCAGCAACCTTTGCTCTAAAGAGGATGTCTCTGTGTCACAAGCTTATCATCTTAACATTGCCTTTATAAGCTCTGGTTTATCTATTTACCTGTATTCAGATTAAAATCTTATTGAAATTGGTATGGTTCTTCACTTGAGTCACATTCATCAGACTTCATTACTCAGAAGCAAGTCATATAATGCTCAAAACACTGGAAAAATACTGAGATCTAAAACTCCTTTCTGCACATACTAATACCCGTTACACAGAAGTTTTAAGCTAAATGTTTGTATGATTTATGTCTATGTAATTTAAGACTAAGGAGAGCTCTTTTGGAGGATATTTAAGAGGATAGATATTCAGAGTGACAAATACAGTTGTGATTTTAAATAACTTTATACGCATTATTTCATACTAAATGTATTATAAGGCAGGTGTCCTTGATGTGATTTTTTTTTTTTTTACTTGAGATGCCTCTTTCAAATTGGAAAGTGATTTATCCCCTCCCCATCCTTCTAATTATGGGAATATGATATAACAGAAAACAGATCATACCTCAAAATAGACTTTCATACAGACAAACACTAGGGAGTTTGTTGAACACAAATGGGATCTCGTTGCCTTGCTATCTTTTGCGTGACTGAGGGTATTGGCTTTCATTATTAAACTTTAGTGATATTTTATATAGAAATTAAACTGATAACAGCTTTCTTTTTCCTGTTTTTAACCTCATGCTCTCCAACCTGTGACATCTTGGCTCGGCAGCCCAGTCATCCCATAGTGCCTATTCCAGAAAATGAAGCACTCAGCTCTAAGGAGGTAATTAGCTGACATTTAATGGGTTTAAGCATTTGCATGCTAGCTTTATCTTTTATTTATGTAGCTTGTGTAGAGCTAATGAGTAAAAATGTGCTGACCTCTCATATCAGATTTTGTCTAGTGCATGGAGTAGATAAACATGACTTTGAGTAAGGACACAAATCTTGAAGTATAAATTCAGTGGCCAATTCCCTACTACTTTTACATATTTAAACACTAGGACCTCAATAGTTACCACCCTAGATAATTCATTTGTTAAGAGCTGAAGTAATCTGCTATAGACCATCAATTTTCTCTTGAGACAGAGCATATAAAAGTTAAAAAGGTTCTGCTGGCACAAGCAAGTGTTTTTTCCAGCAATATCATGAACACTAAGCTGAATTATAGCCTCACTGTTAAAATAAATATATGTAATTTAATTAACTATCATATTTGTTACTGTAGGCTTTTGAATGTAATAGACCATCTTTAATTAAAGGACATTTTTAGTATTATTTTAGAAATTCAAGAAGGCATAATTTACTACTAATAATAGCAGTATGACTACATTTATGGCACAAGAATGAAGTTTTTACTACTGAGATCTGTTTTATTTACCAGGTGCCTGCCCATCATTATTCACTATTTTTTTATGAGTTTAACAATACACATAGAAATGATAATTACATTTTAGTAACACAGTTTAATTTATTATTTAAACATTATAGGCAAGTCTTGCTACAAGCAGCAAAAATGAGCATTTAAATAAATTAAATGAATATTTGCCAATAATTTCTACCAAAAGAGTAACTTCCTTGTTTTGAAAAATATTAAGGGAGTTTTGAGGTCAAGCTCTTCACATGTTGGAAGCAGTGGGTTTGCCTGAATTCTGAGTTTGTTGACAACCTGTCAATATATCCTTACATTTTATCCCAGTTTCCTCTGAAAAAAAAAAGTAAAAAAAAAAGTAAAAGAACATAAAATAAGACATCTCACTTGCTGGGTGGATAAATGAATTGCTGTTCTGCACCAGAAGTGTATGAGACATGAATGTAACCTCTTATTCTCATGTACATCCTGGGCCTCTCTGTGAAGGGAATTAGGGACTTGTTACGAGTTACTTCATATCTCGTTTTGTTTGAACCTTCAGCATCACGTTGCAGACTCCTCCCTTTTTCCTTGTCTTTGACCTTTCTGCTTGTTTTGACATCATCAATCTCCTTTTCTCTGCCTCTCAGGAGCCACTTCTTGTTTCTCTCAAAAGCAGTTGTTATGGTTTCTGCTGTGGATTTACTCAAAGGAAGCCCCAAGATGCCTTCACAAAATTAAGTTAGACAGACAATACCTCACTGAGCTTCTCTGATAACTTGTTTTTATCCATCTCACCTGTAAAGTTTGTGAAATATTATTGAAGTAAAGTTATTTCATTGGAGAGGCCAAATAGTTCTGAGGATAAAAATTGTTGTTGAGATGAAACAAATCTGCACTACATCGGACACGTTAAAATGTGTATATAAATACACATATATGTGTATAGGTGTATTTGTATAATGTGTGTGTGTGTGTATATGTATTAATGTGGTGTATATATATATATATATATATGCAGCCTCTGATGATGCATCTGATTTTCCTGTATTTGAAAATAAGATGAAGGAAAGAGACCAGCTAGATCTCCTTTTCTTATCCTTCTTTATAATTTACACATCGAGGGAGAGCTTTACAGAGCTAATGAAAAGACAGATCTTTAGAAAGAGAATGCTTTTAGGAAACAAGACTCAAAATTCAACTGATGTATTATTAGGATCTGTTCAGAAAGTGAAGCATCTCTTTACCGACATAGTAAAGTCAGACTACTGTCACTGAGATATTCCTCAAAACATGAGGTTATGACCTGTTCCAAATTGAAAATGACAACTTGGTCTGTTCATAGGCAGGTAAAGTATATGGCACTGACTTTCAAAGTTCCCTTATATTTTACACAGTTTGAACAGGATTTCTATCAGCCAATTTATTAAAGAGCTTGAATATACTCCAATAGTAAGAACATTTGTACTGTGACCTGTAGAATAAAGACCTTTGATGAAATTGTGGTTGCATTTATGAAGGCCAAAGACAAACAGTTGGAAAGAAGAGGATTTATCTGGGTTGTTATCAGTAGTCTTTGTCTTTCCCTTGATTAACCTCTTTGGTGACAGTCATTCATCACTTACTATAACGTTGTCTGGAGGTAAATGGTTAACTTTAAAATTAAAAAAGTGTTGGATACCATTTAATACAGCTGAACAAGATGAGCATTTATGCTCGTTTCCTGGAGCCTGTCACTAGTGTGTATTTAGTAACTGACTACAACTATACAGTTGGACTCCAGCCCACATGCAGATACAGCAGGAGGAATTGTGTCAGGTTCACTACAAGCTGGTCAGGAAATAATGTCAAGAGATGATACTTTTTTTTTTTCTATTACAAATCAAAGAAGGTCTTCTTCAATGAGCTTTCCAAAGTACTTGTACAGGACAGGTTATCTAATATTTTTTTGCCAATTTTTAATAATTTTTTTTAGCAGAAGGAGGTAACCTGGGGACACCACACTGTCCAGATTGAGAGTGAGCAATGTCTTTCCATGTTTAGGTGGTGTCAGAGAAGACAAATACATCTAGAGATGACCCCATTCTCAGTAAAGAAGGACTGAACAAAGTCATCTGTTTCCCTTGAGATCTATTGCTGGAGATAGAAGTATAGAGAACAAGCATACCCAGAACAAGATTAACATTTATGCTATCTTGGAGACAGACAGGAGAGCAACCCAGAGGCAGGAGCAGCAGCAGCAGCTCAAAACATTTGAGGCACTCTGAACTGATTATGAAAAATTCTGTCATTATAAGCCCAACATTACTCTTACTGATGTAATAAGAACATTAGATCTCTGTTCTGTAATCTCTGCCCTCACCAAAATACTCTTCTTTACCTAAAATTATGTATAGGCTTGTATGTGACTCGTTCTCCTGCAGTGTTCCTCCCTCAGAGCTAAAAACACAGTGAGAGAAAGTCAGAGTGATTTATGCAGTTCCAAAAACGAACAGGTGGGCAGATGCTCTGTGAAATGTAAGCACTTCTTTGACCTTTAAGAAGGGAAGAGAAAGGGGAAGAAAGGAAGGTGCTGCTAGTTCCTACTGAGTAATTCATATTGTTTTCCTCAAAGTGAAGCATTCACTTGGGGGGGGTGGGGAAGAGGGAAAAAAAAAAAAAAAAGTTGCCTTTGTATTCAGTAGAATGAGATTTTATTATTTAGCTTCATTCTGTATCGGCATGAAGCAAATCAGATCCATCATTTTCCTGTGAAAGCAGGAAAACAAGCTTGTGAAATCATTCTGCACAACCAGCCCTTTTTAGTTGGTGAGGAGCTGAAGTATACTCCTTTAAAACCTAATCAAGAGACATACCAGTAATTTCTGATGCTTACTGTCTTCCTTTGAAGTAAACATAGAGTTTGCCCAGGTGATGATGTGTGAAAGATATTATAATCATTCTCAGAATTGTTCTGAGTCAGAAACTTTAGAGAGAACATGGGTCATATGCACCTGTATAGTCACAAAAATACCTCTCATGCAGGTGCTAGAAGTATGTGCTCATTACCTTTATACATGTATGACTTGCAAAATCCCATGCTCATTATATAATTACTTTAGGTTCATATAATCTTTTGCTGCAGCTGTCACTATGTTTTATCTATTTGTTATTCCTGAAAGATCTGCAATAATTGTTTGAGATAAAAATAACATCTGTAAGGTCAACCTTCATAAAAACATTCCATTGACTTCAGCAGTGACAGGATTTTGCTGACTTGTAAAAAATCGTGATAATTCTAGTACAAGAAGCTAATTTTTATCCTTCACTTCACTTCAAACAACTTTAATAGCAAAAGTTCTTGAAATTTGAAATTCTATGGAAAAGTCAATAAGGTCCAAAGTTCTGTTATACATTGCTCTTAATCTTTATTTACTTAACGAGTGTCCCTAGTCATATGTCAACATTAGTATTAATCATTGATAGTTTCTACATATAAGAAGAAAATGCACCCATTTTATGGAAGAGTACTGGTACTAAAGAATTTAGGTAATGTGTTTTACATTAGACCAAAGCTCCAACACAAGTGGCATTATCAGCACAGAGTGATGTTCTTCCAGTTAAAAAAGCCCTGTCATTGTACCCTGGATTTACAAAAAAAATCACAGAGTTTACAAAATCACACTGCAAAATTGCTTGACATCATGGGATCCCTTGTCAGGCATGGATGAGTGTGGGTTGTGTCCATAGCAGAGGCCTGCCCTGCCCAGTTTGTGGTGGGAAGATAGGAGGATAGGGTACAGTCTGTCTTCTCCTCCAGGTTATTCCTAACACCCTGGGGGGATACTGCTGCTGGTGGTTAGGTATTCTGTAATTATCCAGCTGTCACTCTCATTCAATACCTTTTCAACTTGTAAAGACGATCTCTGTCAATGCAAGAACAGGGGTGTTGTAAATAGCTAACAAAACTAGAGGGAACTGTATTGGAAGCCACTACTATTCAGATTCCAGCTTCTTTGCTCAAATATCTTCTTCTTCCATTTGGTGCTGGGGCAGATCCTTCCTCGGATGCAGACATACCAGGGCAAAAGACTGCAGTGCTCCTTGTACTTTCCTTGGAGATACAAACATGGGCTCTCCACAAGTCACATTGTGGATGTACTATTCACTTCTCATTTTCTGTCTTGCATAAAATTACAGCCCTGTCCTCTAGACACTGGAGAGATGGTGTACAATAGTATGGCTGAGCACTGCTGTCAGCTCCGTAGCTAGAGCATGAGCTTCAGAGCATGCATGCGTGACACTGTGACACCACCAGCATCTCTTCTGCTCCCACACTTGGGATGCAGGGTCAGAGCGGTCTTTGCAGCATTGCTGATTTGCAGAGCTTATGAATTATCTAATGAACAAGGGGGCATTAGGCAATTCATAAAAAATGCTGCACACACTAACAAAAACCATAGAGATTAAGGTAGCAAATCACAGGGCAAAGAGCAACAGCAGTACATAGAAAAAAGAGTTATTGAATGATGCAAATTAGAAAATCCTTTGATGTCACTTCCCTCCAAAATGAGAACTATGCTGACTTGACCTGTGATCTTCCAAAATATTTTGAAACAAAATGAACAGCAACTCTCTGAAGTGATCATCTCACCACACTTAATTTATTTTGAGCAAGCCAAGGATTGCAGCCCTAGGCTCTCTTCATAACATCGTAAGAGTTCATTTAACTGAAAATTTAATGACCCTGCAGATGAGCATGAAAAGTAGGAATAACTACTGCTTTTATTAAAGGAATAAGTTTCATTAGTTGATTGTGACAAATTCTTTAATGTCCCAAATGGATGGGCCACTAAGATGGAAGAGTAAGCTAGCTGCAGTCTTCTGATCTGGACAGGCTACACACCTGTGTGGAGAAGAACCTAGTGGCTTTCAACAAGGGCAAGTGTAGTGTCCTGGACCTCGGGAGGAATAGCCCTATGCACCAGTACAGGCTAAGGATTGACCTGATGGAAAGCAGCTACACAGAGAAGGACCTGGGAGTCTTGGTGGACAACAGGTTAGCCATGAACCAGCAATGTTCCCTTGTGGCCCAGAAGGTCAATAGTATTGTGGGGTGCATTAAGAAGAGTGCAGCCAGCAGGTTGAGGAAGGTTCTTCTTCCCCTCTACTCTGCCCTAGTGAGGCCACATCTGGAGTACTGCATCCAATTCTGGCCTCCCCAGTCCAAGAGAGACAAGGAACTGCTGGAGAGAGACCAGTGGAGGACTACAAAGATGATTAGGAGATGGAAGCATCATTCTTGAGCATCTTTTGGAGGCTGAGAGACCTGAGTCTGTTTAGCCTGGAGATGAGAGGGCTAAGAGGGGAATCTTACCAATGTATATAGGAATCTAAAGGTGGGTGTCAAGAAGATGAGGCCAGTCTCTTTTCAGTGGTGCCAGGAAACAGGACAAGGGGCAATGAGCACAAATTGAAACAGAGGAAGTTCCACCTACATGTAAGGAAAATCTTCTTTACCAAGAGGATGACAGAGCACTGGAACAGGCTGCCCAGAGAGGTTATGGAGTCCTTCTCTGGAGACCTTCAAAACCCATGTGGATGGGTTCCTGTGTAATCATTCTGGGATTCTTTGTTATTTATAAATAGGTAGGTAGGTCCAAACAATGTACTTTTGTAAATTCTCAAATAAAACCTTTAAATACCATCAAACATACATTCTATTTAAAATGCTTTAAACATTTTAATTTTTAATACTTCATATGTACAACAGTAAATTTATACTTGCAACGGGCATTTGGGCAATATTTTCAGCCAACCTCAATGATATCTCCTTGCTTTAAGTAAAAAGCTAAGAAGTTGTCCACCAGCTTGTAGAATTTGCCTGATAAACATACTGCAATTTTAATTTTTCTCTCCACTTTGTTTTCACCTTTTATTTTTCTTTTTTCTATAGGTTGCCAATGAAAGAGGTTCTTTTTAGCTATGATGGTGAGTATTTCTGTTTTGCTGACTTGATTACAGTCACACTTTGAATATGTAACTATTTCTTCAATGTCACAAATTTTTACGGTTTTGTTTAAAAAGATGATAAGATGTTTTAGATATACAAATTAATGTTTGGATGATAATAATAATAATCTGCATCTCTTAATTATTAGCAATGCAGAATAATTCTACTCCTTAGCATCAGCAAATAAAGTCACAATTGAATTAATTTTAAGTGGGATGAAATCAAACAGTTGGAATAAATTGAAGTATGGTCCAGAATTAGACTGTGAAACAATGATAATGAAATAAGCTGAATATTTTTTTATATTTGAGTGCATAACCACATAGTGCCATTAAAATGATTGGTTTGCTAGAGTTAAAAAATACTATATTGCAAATAATGCACTATGCTTGAGAGCTGATATAATGTAGTGTCTAATAGGAGTTCAGGAAATACGTGATACAGAAAAGGCTGAAAAGTCTAATGCCTTTTTTGTTTATCTCAGTCTTCACAAAAGAAAAGGTTAATTATGACTAAAAGTTTATTTCAGTTATTATTAAGAATTTGTGAGTAGGATTATTGAGAGAAAAGGAAAAGAATACCTGAAGGAATATTGAGCTAAACTGGACTATTCAGGATGACACAGCCTAATGAAACTTATCCTTAAAATACTTAGCCAAATTCTCAAACAATTCCGATTTGCAGCATGAGTAAGTACCCAGAAAATTGGAGAAAGGTAAACACAATGTCATACCTAAGAAAGGAGGAAAATATGAAGAATTACAGAAAACGTCAACCCTAAGAACATCTCCAAGACACTGGAACAAACTGTTAAAGAAGACATTTGTAGGCATCTAGAGAATAGTATGGAGATAAGAGAATTTGCACAGAGACACATCAAAAGAATATCCTATCAAGTTGATCTCATTTCCTTCTTTGACAGCAAAACAGATATTGGGGATGTGTTTGATACAGTGTAGCTTTGACACAGTCCCACATGACATTCATAAGCAAACAAAGCAGATATGGACTAAATTAAATTCAGATGAGGTAGATGTGAAGATAAATGGAAATCTGGACTCTGAGAACAATCATTTGCTGCTGAAGTGAGAGAACATTTCACATGGGCTTCCACAACTCTGTCTTCTAGATCTAGTACTATAAAACTTTGCTATTAATTACTTGCTCGGTCACATGGACAGTAAGCTTACCAAATTTACAGGTAATGCCCATTTGGGAGGACTTGAAAGCAGATTAGAATTTTTAAAAAATGTCACTTGTATTAGAGGAGTGGCTTGAAATCAATATGATAGAATACACTGAAGACAAATACCAAGAAAGATGAAAAGTGCAGAGAAAAAAAAGAATAACAATAATACTGCAGGAAAGAACTTGAGGATTACAGGGGACCACACGCTGAATCTGAGTTGAGGATGCAATACTCTTATGAAAAATGCCATTCCAGGGAGATATTGAAGGGAGTGCTTAGAATATGATGGAGACAAGTACTCATCTCTGTTCAGTATCAGTTACATGGGATGTGGGAAAACAAATAGGAGATGTAAAAAAGATGAAAAGGTCTCAGTGTCCTCACACAGAAGAAAAAAAATAAGGATAGAGGCACAGCAGTTTATGTCTCTTCATAATGGGCTGTTGTAAAGGGATGTCAGTCATGTCTCCACCCTTCTTGAGAATAGGAGAGACAGAAATCATCCTGAATTTTAAGGAGAAAGATTTAGTTTAGAATTTGGACAGTTGCAGATATGTGGAAATTTAAGTGCTAAAGTAGTTTACCTCAGGCAGCTGCAAAGACAGGCAAATATCTCACAAGGTAGGTTTGGTCTGCCAGCTGTCATCTTCTCCCACAGCTGTATCACAGATGAGGTGGCAGAATATATCTTTAAGGCTTTTTTTTTTTTTTTCTGTGAACCTACAAGTTACATTTGTTAGCCAGATCATCAGGTTGTATAAATTAGGACAACTAAATGACCTCAGTGCATGTTATACAATTTATTAATCTGCATTTTTGACAATTTGTGTTCACATGAAAACTCTTCTTTTGCAGCCTCGAATTAGGATCAAGAGCTAAAACTGTAGAGTATTTTGAGGCCTGTTTCTATACTGCGAAGGAATCCACTACAAAAATGTTATTTAAGAAAAAAAAAAAATTTCTTCCAGCATGCTAATTGCAAAGCAGTAACAACAATCAAATATTCTTTCAAGAGATAATCTTCTGTAATAGCATCATTAACCCTAGAGATACACACATGAATGTGCCATATTGAAAGACTCTTTCTTGAAGTGCTTACTGGTTTAAGAAGTGCCCAATATAACACAGCATATTTTCTTTAGAAATAATATAAATGTCAAAAATAAATAAAGCTGTATTTTTGTTGCAAAATGGTTGTTGTGGTTCTTATTTTTAGTCTTGTAAGTCTAGATCCTCATATTTCAAATAGCTGAGAACAAATGCCAGCATCACTGGGAAAGGAATTCTCCCACATCTTAAGCTTGGTCACATTTTACCATCATAAAGACGCTTACACTTTGTGAAATAATCCAGAAATGATTCACATTTGTGAATAAACAAGCAGCAGGCACAGTGATTCTCCCCCAGCACGCAATACTTGTAGCCCTTTTGTCCAGGCAGTGTCTGTGCCAGCTGCTGAGCACAGACAGGTTTACCAGATGCACTCCTGGCCCACACAGAAGAATCACCACTTCCCTGCCCAGTTTATGCTGCTGTGTTTTTGATGCTGTGCTGCTCCCACACAATGTTGTCTGCGCGTGGATCTTAAACAATTGCTTCCAAAATGCAGTTTAAGAGTCTAAGGAGTCTGACTCTGTATGTTTGCACGAGTCAACTGCCTTCTCCCTGATCCTTTCAAAGATGAATCACCCCACAGGTATGTATATGTTCAGGACCTTTGCATTGCAGCCCTGTCCTGGTGTGCAGAAGCATTTTACCTCCTGAGACACAGTTATGTGTTGTAGTTAAGAGTAATATTTTAATGAGAATTGCTGATGTTTTCATTAAATTTAATGAGATGAACTAATTTATAAGGTATTATAATCAGTTAACACATTAACATTAAAAAATGTTTAAAAGGAATATGACTTGGTCTACTCAGCTTTTTGCACTATTGGACCTGGTGCCATTTCAATCCAGAGAACTTTTAAACTGTTGAACTCTGGAACTGTGAAATGTTTAGCAATTGGTGAGTCTATATAGGTAAAATATGTATTTTTCCTTTGATATAGGACCACACACATCCTTCAGAATAACATAATGAACAGACTGGTAGATATATAATGTTTGGGTTTGCATTTGTTTCATTTCTCAATGGAAAAACAGTAGAATCATAGAAGTGTGTACATCTTATGGACAGCATACCCATTAACCAGATGGGGAAAAATAACCACTTTAGAAACGCATTTCAGTGAATTCAAATGAGAATTTCTGTGGACAGAAATGAACACACACATTATATATATACAAATAGGTATATATAATAAAAAACAAGTATTGAAAACTTTAAAAAGTATATATAAATTCATACATATAAACTCATCTCTAACTACAAATGTGTTACAAATACTTTACAAGATGTAATAGGTCTACTCACCAAGAATCTAGTACTATTTCATAGAAGGGACATTGGAAGGGACATCAAGAATCATCTGATCCAACGTTTTTTGGCAACTAGACAAGATAGGCCGGCACCCTGTCCATCTGAATCTTAACAGTGTTCAATGTTGAGTACCATACCCCCAGGGAGGTTATTCCAAAGCCTGATTTGATATTGAACGGCTCTGTGGTCTTGACTCTTTTTTAAAGAGAAAATTGCTTAAATCTCAGGAAGCTCACCATCTAAAAGCTATGCAAAATTAGAAAAGTGAAAGCACAGAGAGAAGCATTTTGCTAAAAGGGTAGCAATAGCAGCTCAAGGATGCAAAAGGAAAAAACATATATGTTGAGTTATAAAAAATCCTTAAACACAAAGAATTTGGAAGTGGCAACTCAGCCACACTGAGGATGAGCCTGTTATGAGGATTATGAGGATTGAGAAGCCCAGCCCTTTCCCACATGACCGGTGCCTTCCTATGCTTCAGAGGCTCACTGGCTGCCTTACGGGGATCAGTGGGCTTGTTAATAGTGGCTATCTAGCATGTGCATTAGCCAAGGCATAATTGTTTCATATGAGTAAGTTGTATATATAATTATTGCAGCATCTCTTTATACATTGTAAAAGATGTCTGAACAAAAACAAGCTGGTGATTTCCATGTAAGTCTGCTCTCACTTATGTAAGCAGCAATATCGAGCCATACACAGGGCAATCCTAAGATATTTCTAAGCTAGTCAAGTCATACACCCCAAGGCAAATGGCATGGAGCAGCTTGCAAATTAAGGGAAGAGCCTGCTGCAATCTGCCTTCTCTAGAAGTGGACTGGTGACACTTGCATTCCATAATTTTTTCCTTTTTTTGTGTGTGTAGTTGTTGACTCCGAGTACTTGAACAATTGTGTGTGTGAATCTGTATGTGTGAGTAATAGGATTTCTTTGGCATGGGCAATTCGGGTCAGTTTCTCTACCTCTGACTTTGACTCTATATCTGTTGATTTAAAGATCTGAGGATCTGAGCATGTCGGCCCCAGAGGCTGCACACAGCAAGTTGAACTGTGGCAGGACTCTGCTTAGACTTCTCATGAAACTTGCCATCTAAACCACCATTATTCTGAGTTATGTGTGACCTAGATTAGCACCGTAAGAACTGACATAGGCAGCCCTGAAATGTTTCCATTAAAAGCTGCACTGCTCGATACCATGCCAACACCCCACAGCAGTGAGATGCTAGGTTGCTGCCAAACATGGCAAAAACATTCTGGTTCATGTGCCCGCTCCAAAGTGACACTGAAAAAGTCACTTTAACACACAGCTTTTCTCTGCATAAACATATCTAGGACCCAGTCACTGGGAGTCACTTGGAGAGGATGAATCCCATTCTGCCATTAGCAGTGGGAGAAAGAAGTCATTTGTGTGTTTGCTTTGTTTTTTTTTAATTTTCTACTCCACCAAGTGTTCAGTGATATTAAAAATTTGGATTCTTGCCAAATGTGTAGTGTTTTTTGAAGCTCTAGGGTAGACATCAGGTAGTGCTGAAACAAGTAAAATCAGGTATTTTTATACTTAACTGTGCAGACTAGCACTGGGACTAGGACCCTAACTCAAAAGCTTAGCAGAGCTGTTATGCTCAGAATAGGTTAATCTTCAATAGACAAAAAATGTCACATTTAATTGTAAATGGTACAGGTAAGTTAGCCTGTGCTTTCAGACAGTGAACAGAGAGATACTTTTGCTTACAAAGTAAACTACTGAAATAAAAATATTTGCTGAACCACAATAGAATATATTAATAATTTTTTTAAGGTTTGAATACATACCAAGAATGGGGAAAAATAGATTTTATCAAGTTTCAGGACAGATTCTCATGTCACAAAACCTATATGTTTAGAAGCACAAGTTACATTTTCATATTCCTTTAAAAGATGTTATTTCTGAACAAATCCCTTGCCCCTGGTTTTTAAGTGTTTAAAGTTGAAAATTAAAAAAAGACATCAAACAAACCCAAATAAAACCAGAGGGCTGTAACTTAAAACACAGATATGACTGGCTGATAACATTTATCACATACAGTAGCTTTTTTTTCTTTGTGATGCTTCCAGAGCAAGAAGATAACTTTTGTGAAATTATTTCCAAAGGTCTGTAATAACAAAGATTTGCATTTTGCTAATATCAGTGCAAATTGGAAATCATTCACTTAGAATGGATGGAGCTGCCTAGACATAAGAAAAAGAACTAGATTATCATTTCTACTGGACACTTCACTTGACTTTCCATGAACATGTCCTTCCTCATTCTCTTCATGCTATATTTGATGCATTATAGTGGTCAGTGACAGACTTAAAGTTGTCCATATTTTTGTCTTGTAAGCAAAACTTAATAAAAAAAAATAAACCACAGAGCAAGTTTGAAGGCCAAGATTTATGTCCTATTATGTGATATAGAGTGATTACTTGTTTCTGACCTTGGCCTTTCTATTAACTTCCACATAGAACACTGCTTGCAACAGAACAAAATAAAAATCGTGTGATCTGTTGCAATTTTCCCTCATCCATAGATGTGGTGAGGACAGTGTGGGAAGCAGGTCCAATAAAAGCACTCTGGTAAGAAATTGTATTAAAGCCTTGAACATTTGGATTACAAGCTCATATATATAAACATAAACACAAAAGCACACATTACCTTTTAATGCCTTTGCCATTCATGGCAATGTATCCAAACCAGCTGTGCTTTCAAAAGTAGCTGCCCTATGATGCTAGGACTTCCTGCAGCACTGAACAGCCCAGCTGAAGGCACAAAGGGAAAGAACTCCTTCATTCCTTAGAAAACAGTCTGCCATCAACTTCTCCAGGTTCCTCTCATTTACTACAAAATGAAGACAGATGGGTGACTGGTTTTATCTCTTCTTGTTCAGCTTTGGAGACTTAAATTGTCTTGTAACAGTTCAGATTTGAAACCATGATATTTTTTGCAATTGAGCCTTATGTGCTATCTCTGATAGAAACTTCAAAGTTCTTTGATGCTTTTTTTCTGAATCTTTTAAGTTTTGGCAGCAGAACCATGCATATTTCTTTTGTCTGCTGTTCAAAAACCTGGAGATCAAGTAGTAAAGTCTGTTTGACTTATCTTTTCATATCTGCTCTGGTTTTCTTTGTGGTTTTATTAACACAGCCATTTCCTTCTTAAATAGGAATGAGCACTCATCAGTGGGTATTTATTAGGCGATTTACAACAATTGCCAAGTTCATTTTGACTAAAGAAATTCAAACCTTAAAAGAATATGTTTGGTTAATAATTTATGCTGAATATCACCTGACTTGTTCTGAATTTGTTCACAGTAAAACAGAGCAAAATGAAGCACGTAAAACTAGGCTAGATCACTTGAAACAAGATTGAAAGAGGGGATGCAGGATAAGTTTACTGCAGTGATATAGCCCTGCATATCAGAAAGGGAAGTGTAGATGAAATGCAGTCTGTTACACACATTCCAGTCATATGGAGAGCATATTAGTTACAGCTCAATGAAGACCAAAAGAGAGCAAGCTTCCTTTGACACTGTGTACTCATTCCTCAGCTTGTTTTGATTTTAGAAATTAAAAGTATAGAACTAAAATATCAGCCCATGTATATTCTGAAATCTTCACTATAAACTTCCTTATTTGCAAAAGAATGCACTCAGTGTTTCACAATGATGAACACATAGCTGTGGCTGTTTCCAGTATCTCTGTATCTTGGGCAAATAAATCAGTTTACAACATGTCTAACTAATAATTAACACATACAGACTCTTCCTAGAATACTGTAGTCTGCAACTTTCTATTCAGGTTTCTTTCTGAATACTAAATGAAGGTATGACATCTACAGTAAGTGAACATTTAAAGTGAAGCACAGAGAGCCTCAAAAAAGGCTGCTAGGGACAGAAGAATGTATCTCAAAAGTCAGATATTGCTCTTATATTGCATTGCAAGTGAAGTTTGGATGGCAAAGCAGCTTGACTCTAGAAGAAATTTCCCCCAAGGACTTTACTCTGTTGAAGACATCAGTACTGCAAAGTGGAACAGGCTAAAAAGGAATCTGTATCAGGGCAGGTCCTGCAGGGTACGAGGCTGTTGCACGGGAAGAGATGATGACTGCAGTTTTAACATTGTCTCCAAAGCAGCTATATGCTACTGTGATCAGTTCTGTGCCTCAAATTTTCCTGGGCCCATAGACTGCTGTGGTGACTACTGGGATGTCTGTGATCACTCCATTGAGCCCACCAGGTCAGATGAGCCTTGGCCACCTCCAACATCAGGTAGGTATAGAGGGAATGCTCAGTTTGCATTAGTGTATCACAATAACAATATACTTGCAAGTGAAATCACCAATTCAGCTTTAGAGTGCATAAATCCTAAATATAGGACTAAAGACACAGTGGACAAAGACACTGAGTATGAAACTGAAGTAAGAATTACACTTGGTTTTATTTCTTTGTTTCTAGGGACTTAGCATTGGCTATATCATATTTCTGTTGGACAGAACCTCTGTTTTACCTGAAACTTCTCAGAGATAACCTTATAGGTCAATGTTAATGTAATCTCAGCAATTTCAATAAAGATCCACAGATTAACATGAGTTAACACTAGTTAGTTTGTAGTGGAGCTTCCTCCAGGATTACTCTAAACTGTCTATTATGGCCTTTCTTAATCCATTTTTTTGCACATGTGTTCACTGTTTTGTAACTCCTGGACTGTACATACCTGCCAGAGGTAACAATTGCATTTACTCTATTCAAGCACCTTTATTTGTCCTATAGGCGAGCTTAGATATTTTTTTAATATCTCATTTCAAAATGAGATCCTGTTTTTCCGATCCTGAAAGTGCTCCCCTGATAGAAAGTCTGCAGCATTTAAAACTCTGTTTATTGGATATTTGTTTTATAAGTAATTTAAAGGGTAAAAGGAGAATAATAAAGCAGGCAAAATACATCAGGAAAAAAAAAAGGGAACTTTATAGAACTGGAATGTCTGCGGAACAGAGAAGAGAGAATCTAACCGGAAGGGAAAAATAGAGAAACAAAAAGGACTGAATGCCTGAAGATTAAGCAAACTATGAAGCATTTTTAGAAACGACATAATTTTATTAGCTGACTTTTAGTAGCTCTCAGTGCTTCCTGAGTCATATTTCTTTAAATAAACCAATGAAGAGAAGTGCATTACATGGACTAGAATGAACAGCAATAAAACTGCTCAGTGCTTTATTTCTGGATACTTATCTATTTACTGACTTGGAGCACAGCAACAGTAAGTTATGCTGTCACTTCTTCTACAGGTGTGTACCATGATAAGGGCCACTCTTGATTTAACTATGTGGAACTGGTTTGACTTTGCCTTTATGAACCTAGCATTCAATGTGTTTTGATGTCTTTCCTGTGTAATTTCAGAAGAAAATGTACATTCTTACTTTAGATACTGAATAGAAGTCCTGGATTTTTTTTTTTAATTACAATAACTGATTGAGTTTTATTTATTGACTATATTAATTTATTTTATCTTTTTGTTTCAATTACTCTGATGGTACAAAAATCCCTGTTAGAGTCAACACACCCAATCTCACCCTGGTGGTGGTGGTGTAGAAGTGACATCTGGAGAGTTTGAGAATTCCTTTTATACTACATAGGGTCTGGCCTACAAGTGAGTAAACTTGGAGACCTTTCACTGACAGAAGTACTTATATCAATATTAAGGGCAAATGAAATAAGACCTGTAATGGTACAGGAATCCTGGACTGGGAGGGAAGTCCTTATTTATCAAATGCTCATCCCTCCAATCATGTTTTTCATGTCATATAATCCCTCTCATAATCAGGCTACATCTTCAAATTTATTAATTTATCACATTTTAATATATTAATATTCCAAACTAATATATTCATGGCTAGACAATATCTCTGTGTTCTCATGCAAACAGTATCTTTAAGGTCAGATGTCTCTCCTCTCTGCCACTGATGCCTCAGGCAGCACTCCTGAACCACTAAGAATACAGAAACTGCATGGCTTTAATCTTCACTTCCCTAAACAAACATCATTAGAAAGTTTCTTCTGTACTTGTCCAGGTTTGGCTTTTTTTCTTTGCCTGCCAACAGAGCTCCAGTGAGGCTCTGTCCTGTCACTCAGGTGCTGCATCAATACTTCCTTCCTTCAATAGATGCCTCCTTCCAGCTACTGCCTGATGCTGACTTTGTGTCAGGCTGTGACAAACTGTGACACTTAGAGTAATTTGCTTTGGGTATCCTCTGAAAAATGTCTCTAGTCTTAGCAGAAACTGCATTAGAGCAGACACTTTGTGGCTTGGTCTGCTTGGTCAGACTCTCCTATGTCTGCACCAGCTAGCATAGCATAGCCTGCTGGATAACTAACAGGGAAAGAGAGGCACTTATCATTAATTCATCAGCTCTAGTCTACTTCTACACTTTGGGATGAAATTAGCCACAGCTTCAAAGTGCCTGTTTCTCTCCTGTCAATAAAGGAGGTCTAGGTAGATGAGGCACACATGTATATGTCTGGGCAGACAAACTCCAGCCCTTCCCATAGGAAGAGGGGTGTCCTTCCTCATACTTGTGGTGGGGAAGAATCATGATATAATGCAAATGAAAGTCAACACTATATGAATATGAAATATGGCTTAAGATTCTTGAAAATGGAGGAGAAAGGAGAACTTGGGAGTTCTGGTTCCAAACCCTTTCCGTTGGTGGAAGGAACATGATCTCTATCTATAGTCTCACCAGTGGAGGAACTGTGACACCAAACTGGAATACAAAGACCCATGTGATAAATGTACAATGTTTGTTATAGACTCTATCCAAAGCCCTGCACAGACATTCTGGATATTTCTTTTGCTTCGCTTTGACAATCAAGCACACTGAAGAAACATTTTATGTGGAAGATCCTAAACCACACACAAAGTCTTTTCTCGGTGAAGTATTATCCAAGAAAAAAAATAGGAGGCAGGTAATTATTTGGAAAAATCATTATGCAATTTAGGTTTTATACTGGATTTTGGAGAGTATATGAAAAATACACCTGCCTTGAAACATAATTGATAGGTCTGTTTTTCAAAGAGGAATGAGACTGGTGAGGAAAAAGAATATATTACAGTTAGTTTGTAATAGTTATTATTTTTTTTAATTCTATAACTGGAGAAACTTGTTTCTATTTTAATTGTCAATTAGAAAATTATTTTTATTAGAAATGTATTCTTTTAAAGTTTATTATTGGAAAATAATTGTATTTGAATAATTGATTTTATTTACATGGAAGCCAATTTTTTGGTGGGTGTTTTGAATCTGTTGCTGATTTTAGTTACTATGAATGATAACGCACCTGGTAAAAAATTAAAATACATCAAACTGCCTTCATTACTTTGAATAAACTGGAAATAGATGTTGCCATCTTTAATCTGAATATTTTATGCTTATCACATACAATGAATTAATTCAATAGGAGCAAGAGTTTTGAGTTAATTTGCTTCAAAAATGTTTTTGTTTTTGGTTTTTTTCACACATCTATATGTTACATTGGCAGGTTGTTATAAAGATGGAAGATATTATGGAGATGGGACAATCATTAAAGACAACTGCAATTCCTGGTAATGTTTCAAAGAACAGCAAATTGAATTTTATTTGGTATATTTCATGAAACAGGAATTAAGGTAGTGAGCATACTTACATTCATATTAAACATGTAATCAAATCAAAATGGCTGGGAGAGTAGTGCTGTGTTAAGGGATTGTAGAAATAGATTACAACTGATTTAGAAGAGTGGCAAGAGGTCAATGGGTTTTCTAATCACGATATGAAAATGAGAGTACTAAAATCTCCTCCTCACCAGCCTTATGCTGTTCCTACTCAGTCAATCTGCTGTCTCTGACCTGAGTCAAAATGGTTTCAGCCTAGACCTGGGTATTGACCTCAATGCAAACAAAACAAATATCATTAAAGTTTAAGGGATTATTTGAGAATGTCTTCCTCTGTTTCTTTGGCATGAGTGATGAGACCTTACATTATTTCAAAAGGGAAAAATATACGTAGGAAAGGGATGAATTCTTTGAGCATCACCTTCTGTGCTTAGGGACAGCAGGAGACAACGCAGGCAGGGGAGCCCTGCTGCCAGCCCTGGTAGTTGACTGCCTGAGCCACTTCCCTGCTCTGCCTCTCCGAAACCCAGTCCTGAAACTCCAGCCTCAGGGCATCCACAGGGGCTCAGGCAGCACCCAAACAGGGCTGGGGCCCCCACTGCCCTGACTTTAGCCCAGGGTCCTTGGAACAAGGTGTCTACAGCCATATGGCTTCTTTCTAGGTTTCCAGGGTGAAACTTTCTCCAAGCATCTCATTTACAGGACATTGCCTTTTTTCTCTAGTTTGGTCTCATAAAGATGGAAGCAAAATTTTTCAGATATGACTTTCCCTCAAGCTATATGCCTTCCCACCTTGTTCCAGTTAGGATTCATTAGACAGTAAAGCAGTTAGAAATAAAATTGAGTTTTCATAAATACTATGTGACATTTATATTGTTTAAACTTTTTTTTTTCTCCACCCTCCTTCTGCTGTTAAAGTGTATATTTTTCTTTCACAATTCATTTTCTGCTGAGTGATATTCTTGCCCTTTCAGCAAATGCTTCCAAAGTCTCTGGAAGTGTTCAAAAGAAGTATGTCTTGTTCGCCAAGACTTAATTGAGCGCATCAATTCTGGAGATTACGGGTGAGAACACTTTTATTTTAAGATTTTGTTGTAAACCACTGTATTGCTCATTGAATGTATGTGCAAACTACAAGTTATGCAGTCCTCCCCACTTCTCCCTTCTCCAATTACATTACAGCAATTTGACAGTAAGTGTACATCTGTGAAACTTCCCTAAATCTCTGGCAGATTATAGAGTTCTAAATGGAAAGATACTCAAAGTCTCATGCTGGTAAGAGGTGACATTGTAAATATCTAAAACATTCTGCAAATGTAGTGTGACTTTTTTTCTTTTCCTCACAAAATGTTATTTAGATTATCTTCCCTTATTCTTCACTTTATTCATTACTTGAGATAAATATTTAAAGTAATTTTTTCTGCTCCCTTAAGATCATTGTTCCACGTAACAGGACTCCAGGTAGCATTGAAAGAGGAGAGGATGGTCTAAATGGGGACCAAAACCAGGAACTTTGTGGGGCCTGGTGTTTTTCTTACTACCAGTTCTCAATGCCTCCAGGTAGTGCAGAGAGATAAGGGACACCCCAGCACATGAGCTGTGCCTTGGGAGCCTGCTGGCTGTTTGCAGACAGAGATACAGGGATTTCCTCATAGAATCACAGAAACACAGAATGTTAGAGGCTGGAAGGGACCTCAAAAGATCATCTAGTCCAACCCCCCCCGCCAGAACAGGATCACCTAGCAGGTCACACAGGAATGTGTGCAGGCAGATTTGGAATGTCTCCAGAGAAGGAGACTCCACAACCCCCCCTGGCAGCCTGTTCCAGTGCTCTGTCAACCTCACTGTGAAAAAATTCCTCCTCATGTTTGCATGAAACTTCCTATGCCTCAGCTTCCACCCGTTGCCCCTTGTCCTATCATCGGGCACCACCAAGAAAAGCCTGGCTCCATTCTCCTGGCACTCACCCTTTATATATTTATAAACATTGATGAGGTCACCCCTCAGTCTCCTTTTCTCCAAGCTAAAGTGCCTCAGCTCCCTCAGTCTTTCCTTATAAGAGAGATGCTTCACTCCTTTAATCATCTTTGTGGCTCTGCGCTAGACTCTCTCAAACAATTCTCTGTCCCTCTTGAACTGGGGGGCCCAGAACTGGACACAGTACTCCAGATGTGGCCTCACCAGGGCAAAGTAGAGGGGGAGGAAAACCTCTCTCCTCCTTAGGACATGAGGTGCTGAATTCACCAATGAAGCCTGCCCAGGCTTCAAATTGTGACTCAGTGCTGAAACACTTTGTACTTCATGGGAGACAGTCAAGCCAACTGAGTTAGGATAAGCAATTAATTTAGGCATCAGAAGCCCTTCTACTTTTTCGTCAGTGGTAAGAGGTAAGATTTGCCAAAGGGGGTTTAAGCCCACCTGAGCTATGACTCCTGCAAGTGCTTGCATTCTTCACTGGCTACAGGCAGACTAGGAGCAATGAAGCTTCTCATTTGGGCAGCGTGAGTCCCACATCCTTGCTCCTCATACAAAAAAAGAAAGAAAGAGAGGGGTAAAGAGAATACTCTCCCCTGTATCTCAGCTTTTTTCCAGTAATAACAAATTTCATCGTGTTCCAGATGTATATGGCTGAAAGTTTGGGGGTTTTTCCTATTTTTTTGCATGTACAATTTGCAGGGTTAATGCTTCAGTCTGAGACTAGTCTACCTGAGAGTAGGGCAGGAGTTATTAAAGAGCCACAGGGAGCCTTGTCTCTCAATCTGGCTCTTGGTGTAAAACTCAGGCAAAAAGTGTCAGCTGGGCTTTCTGCTGTGTCCAACAGTGTCTCACGGCTGATGCAGCAGAGCTTGGAGGCAATGTAACTCACTACGTGAAGCTGCTAGTTCTCTGTGGGCATCTGGTCTGAAGCATAATTTAAGCATAACTTCAAGACACCAGTAATTGTTATGACTGAATATCTTGTTTTCCAGTACTTCTCTGAAGCATTGCACTCTCGTCTCCTGCAGGCTGACATAATGCCGACCTCAAATCACTACTTTTCACATACTGCTGTGTTATTCTATCCTATGCTCATTTGCAGTGGAAGAACCCATACTAAATATTTTCTTATGCATAATGAAAACTAGGTTTTGAAGTGTAATTCAAAAGATTTATTTCTGGATGTTATTGTTTGCAGCACTACAAAGCAGCAAGGTGATAAAGTGAGTGGTGTCTCTAACCTGGGTTTTGTTTGTTTGTTTTCTGCCTGTGAGGAAGATGGAAAGCTGACAACTACAGTCAGTTCTGGGGAATGACAGTGGAAGAAGGTTTCAAAAAGCGCTTGGGCACCTTTCCTCCATCTCATTCCTTGCTGAGTATGAGAGAAGCTCCAGTAAGTGTCATGTACAACTTAATTTAATAAAAAAATGTATCATATGGAAAAATAAATGTGGACAATTAGAAGAGTATGATTCAGGGATTTAACACTAAATACTTCCATGTTGAATATGAAGCTTCCAGAATAACTCTCCAAGCATAGAGTGTCTGGTCCTGTCAATGGAAATCAAACAAAGCAGAGAAAAAGCAGGCGTTAACCATTGGAAAGCTGTGCACCAATATTTCCTTACTATTGTAGATTACTGGTGTTTGAAATCTGCTTCTTTAGGATGGTTCCATACTATCTTCTCCAGTTGCTCATCAGTGCACACATACCTGTATCCATCAAAACAATAAATCTGGGCATAGTTCATTAAGGCTAACAGCTGAGACTAAATAGCAGTCTTTAAAAGAAGCCCTGAAAATGCACAGGAAAAAGTAATATAAAGATGCAGTAAGAGACTGGGGGTTTGTCCAAATGGAAAGAAAAAATAGGGGGAGCATGGGAAAATGAGATGACTCTTTACTACCATCTTTCTAAACTTCTTGGCTGTTGCCATTTTCATGGCAGCTAAATTTAAGTTCTTAGTGTATATTTATGCTCAGTTCTGCGGCAAAGCAGTTTTAATAACCTTAAGTTATGTAGGTATGTTCATAGAATCATAGAATCATTATGGCTGGAAAGGACCTCCAGGGTCATCAAGTCCAACCTTTGTCCTAGCATTTCTCTAACCACTACACCATATCCTCAAGCTCCACATCTATTTGTTCTTTAAACACCTCCAGGGATGGTGACTCCACCACCTCCCTGGGCAGCCTGTTCCAGTGCCTAACCAGTCTTTCAGTGAAGAATTTCCTCCTAATATCTAATCTAAACTTCCCCTGATGCAACTTGAGTCCATTTCCCCTTGTCCTATCATTACTAATTTGAGAGAAGAGACCAGCACCAGCCTCTCTACAACCTCCTTTTAGGTAGTTGTAGAGGGCAATAAGGTCTCCTCTCAGCCTCCTCTCTCTAGACTAAACAAACCCAGTTTCCTCAGATGCTTTTCATAGGGCATGCTTTCTAGCCCCTTCACCAGGGCTCCTCTGCACTCGCTCCAGCACCTCGATGTCCCTCCTGTACTGTGGTGACCAAAACTGGACACAGTTCTCAAGGTGCAGTCTCACAAGTGTTGAGCAATTAAAGAAGAAATGTATAGTTATTAAAACTAGACTAGATTTTTCAATACTTTGGATCAGTTACTTTACTGCTTTCTTTGAAGACACAAAACTATGGAAATCATAGACTGAAAAAACCCTCAAAACTACCTCACCATACTGAAATTAGAAAAAGTGCATGAATAAGTAGATAGATCCAAGGTTTGCAAATTATATTAAATACAAGTTTTTAATCTTTGGCTTCTGTTCTGTTTGTCCAAGTGATGCTATTTGATTATGTATTTGAAGTCAAAAGTAGATGCTTGTTGTATATGTCTATGGCAGATGAGGCACTGCACTGTGGCCCAGGATGGCCAACTTTCTCAAAATTACGCTATAGTGGGTTGTCAGAAGTTAACAGAAGTTAAGCTTTGGAGTTTAGCCTTGTATGATTTGCTAGACTGCTTTTCGCAGCCAAAGGATCTATTTCAGTTGAAGACGGCAAGTCAAAATAAAACAATGACTTAAAAGAGTTTATTGCAATATTTAGCAGGTATCTGCCACAAATTGCCAGTGAACTGCGTTGAGGCTCAAGGTAGTTGTGGTTGATCTGTTGTTGTGGGCTTCTTCCTTGAGGAATACAGTGTGAAGCTTATATAGCAGAAGCAGAAAGTAGATAACGTGCCTAGCTCAGAGACTGACATCTAAATTACTAGGTACCTAACTAGGTGAGATAAATCCCACCTGGGAAAAGAAGAAAGGGAAGGTTACAAGAAATTCTTCACAATATTTCATCTTCCCTTCAGTTGGAGTAGCTCAGTAGTCCTCCATTATGTCCAGCCTATTGAATCACTGTTATTAAGCTTCCTGTAGCTTGACTGCTACACTACTTACAGCCTTTATTCCACTGACGCATTTCTCAGACACATTTGCTGTCTGCTGTCTTTTCATAAAATCTGTGAGCCACAACCCAACTACCTTTGGCCCTGCCAAACACCCAAGGAGTTTCAATGCATTCTTCTCCAGAAATCCATCTTTGCACAGTCATGTATTTAGCCCTTAGGAAGTCCTGCATGTTGGAAGCACAAGCTTTGCACAGGATTCTGAGAAATCTTTCTCTCTACTTACAAAAGCTAAAAATATAAACTAATAATCTCTGCATGATTTTCTTAGTTTCTGCAGAATTCTTTGAGTTTGCAATTTTCTAATTGTTTTGAATTGTACAAGAGCCCATCTCCTACCTTTGGCTTCTCTTCAGAACTATGAGAACTTGCTGGCTCTTACTTCAAAGGTTTCTGGTTTAGCTAGTCCTGATCTAAAAATATTTTTCTCTAAAGCTTCCTGTGAAGCTCCAAATCTCCCTGATTCTGTCCCCTTCTATAGTCTTCTAGAAAAACATAATCTCTTTGGTGTCCTTTTTCTGCCTCAGGAAATTTCCCATCTGCAACATTTTCATACTTCACAAAAGCGTACCAATAAACAAATGGTTTTCTTCACTCATAACCAGCTCCATATCTACTGTCACTGCATGATCCAGCAATTTCATAGCATGGATTGGGATCACCATCAACAGATTCTTTCAATTGGCAAATCAACAGTAGCTACGGAGATTCTTCTGTGTACTTTTAAAGATGTCTACGTCCTGGTTTCACTGGGACAGGATAACAGACCTGCCATGGTCTGCAGGTCATTAGCAGTTTGGAGTCAGCCAGGGCAGCTGATGTGAGCTGGCTACAGGTGTATCCCAGACCATAAGCCTCATGCTTATTATAAAGGGGGAAGTTTCCTGAGGTGTGGTGGTATGTGTGTGTTTATTGCTGGGGCCTCCCCTTTGGATTTCTCCTGACCCTGATCCTGCAGACTACCTTTCTATTTATTGTTATCACTGTACCTTTGCCAGGCTGAGTACAACTTTGCCTACATTATATTGGCATTGCTTTTGCTGTTTCATTAAATCCATTTTCATTTCAACCCATGTGTCTTCTCTCCTTTCCCCAATTCCCGTTTTCTGCTGGGGAGGGGTCATCAGCTGACAGAGCAACTGTTGTAGTTTAGCCACAGATATGGGCTAAATGTCAACAGTATCTTATCAGATTACCAGAGGCACCTTCCCCTGCTCTGCCTTCTATGAATAATTTTCTGTCACTGGTATTTTGTGAAGCACACCAACACACAAAGTCCTAAGTAATAAGAAGTTTTCATTACAAAGCTTCCATTAAGCTTTATTTGTAACTAGGCGATAGCTTAGAAGACAGTAAAAAGGTATGAATGATGAAATTCAGAAAAAAAAAAAAAGACTTTTTAATATTTTTCAGAGACATTTTGCAAACCTTAATGGCTTGACCTTTAAATGACTTTGTTGAGTACTAATTCACCTGCAGGGCAAGGTACTGGTTACTTACTGTGGATAAATTGACACTAATTAAACATTCTGCTTTCTCTGGGATTATTACTGGCTTTCCCATTTTGCAAGTGAGAAAACTGCAAGTCATTTGTCCAAAGTCATATATTTAATTGATAAAAATGCTACAATTAGTGTCCAGGAGTTTCTAGCTCTATCTTGTCCTGACCTGATTAAAACCTGGTAGCTTCGCTAATGTAAAAAGAAAATCATAGGTACTCATTCATTAAATACAATTATTTATTTATTTATTTTACTTTAAATAAAAAGCATTTCTTCAGTATGCTACTGGCCTGCTCTTTATGGAATAAATGACAGTTTCTGGTACCTAAGGACAAACTGTTCTTTTTATTTTCCACCGTCTTTTGTAGATGCTTGAGAAAAACATTTTTGTGTTGAAGGGGCTCCTTGCTCAATTGCATGGAAAAAGCAATTCAGGAATGTAAAGCCCTTCTGCCTTAACCACTTTACATCTATGGCAGAGTCTTAGTTCTCAGCAGTGTTGAAAAGTATGGTTGTGGAGTAGAGTTCTGTTTGTTGTTTCTTTGACATACCCAACTACAAATATAGCTGCATAACATTACTTCAAATTAAATAGCGGGACAGAAGTACATTTCACCTTAGGGAAAAACACAAACTTCAGAAGTTGCTCAGAGTTTTTAAAAGCTCTGCTATTAATAAAGGACTATACTTGCTCAGTAAGCTTATGCTTATGTCTGGCAGGGTAGTTAAACTTGGTGGCACATTAGAATACCTAAAAGACAGTGATATGGAAGAAGAACTAAATTTGAACTGAAGACCCAGTGCTGCAGAATATGGCTAGACCCAAACATAGATCAAGAGTTAAATATACCACTAAAGCTGCTGTGTCTCCTGACAAAGATGAAGCTCCCAGTAGTGTTCTGTGTTATCTGAGAAGGCATTTTGAAAGTGTTTACTCACTGCTAAGGATAGCGTAATCATTCTTGAAGCTCTTTGTAGCACAAAAATAACTGCCCTGTGTTAAAACACGTTGTGATATGTGCTTGGTGGTATTCTGTCAGTACAAGTTCTGACAAGAGGTACATCGCAATGATAGGGTCTGCACCTGCTGCCTATAAGGTGCTCACCTAGGTGCCATCTTAGAAGAAAATATAATACATAATTTAGTAATAAGATGTCAATTTGGATTAAGTTTCTAAGAGCTTGTAAAGGCAGTGTGAGGGTATATTACAAATCAGATCTCCTTCTATGACAGGGTGACCTACTTGTTGGATGAAGGCAAGGCTGTGGAGTTTGTCTACCTTGACTTTAGTAAGGCATTTGACACCATTTCCCACAGCGTTCTATTAGAGAAATTGACTGCTCTTGGCTTGGATGGGCATACACTTTCCTGGGTGAAAAACTGGTTAGATGGAAGAGTCCAAAGAGTTGTGGTCAATGGAGTTAAATCCAGTTGGCTGCCAGTCACAAGTGGTGTCCCCCAGGGCTTAGTACTGGGGCCACTCCTTTTTAATATCTTCATCAGTGATTTGGATGAGGGGATAGAGTGCACCCTTGGTAAATTTGCAGATGGCACCAAGCTGGGTGGAAGTGTTGATCTGCTTGAGGGTAGGGAAGCTCTACAAAGGGATCCAGACAGACTGGATTGTTGTGTTAGGGCCAATTCCATGCGTTTCAATAAGGCCAAATGCCAGGTCCTGCACTTGGGCCACAACAACCCCCAGTAGCACGACAGGCTTGGGGAGGAGTGGCTGGAGAGCTGCCAGGCAGAGGAGGACATGTGGGCATTGATTGACAACCCCCTGAACATGAGCCAGCAGTGTGCCCAGGTGGCCAAGAAGGACAATGGCATCCTGGCCTGGATCAGGAATAGTGTGGTCAGCAGGAGCAGGGAGGGGATCATTCCTCTGTACTCAGCTTTGGTGAGGCTGCACCTCAAATACTGTGTCCAGTTTGGGCCCCTCTCTACAAGAAGTATTTTGAGGTGCTGGAGAGGGTACAGAGGTGGGCTACAAAGCTGGTAAAGGGCTTGGAGCATGTGTCTTATGAGGAAAGGCTGAAGGATCTGGGGCTGTTTAGTCTTGAGAAAAGAAGGCTGAGGGGACACCTTATTGCCCTTTACAACTACCTGAAGGGAAGCTGTAGTGAGGCAGGAGCTGGTCTGTTCTTCCTGGTGACAAGCAATAGAACAAGAGGAAATGGCCTGAAGCTGAACCAGGGGAGGTTCAGGCTGAGTATTAGGAAGCATTTCTTCCCAGAAAGGGTTGTCAGGCATTGGAATGGGCTGCCCAGGGTGGTGGTGGATTCACCATCCCTGGAAGTGTTTAAGAGATGGTTAGATGTTGTGCTTAGGGACATGGTTTAGTGGTTTTTGATACTGGTAGGAATATGGTTGGACTTGATGATCTTGAAGGTCTCTTCCAGCCAAAACTATTCTATGATTCTATGAAGTGCATCATCTGTTCCTCTGATATATGTTCTTCTTCATAGCAAGAAAGCTCAGCAGTTGCAGATCTCCCTCTTGCAAACTGAAGGCTATGCATGCCCATTTTGTCTTCAGAAAGCAAGTGATGTTTAGATCCTTTTTCCTACATTAAAAAAAAAAAAAATCCTTTCTCTCAGAAAAAAATATTTCCACATTTGCAAATTCAGTAATCTTCAGCCTTTTTACTCTGAGGGGTATCTCTGGGGACAGCCACTGTATGAAGAACAGATGCTCTCTGTTAACCCCTTCCCAAAGTGGCAGAGAAAGGGAATAAGGAAGAGAGACTTATGGATTGGAAAAGAAAACTACAACAGCTTTAAGGAGAACAATAACAAAAGGGAACATATACAAACCCAATATCAAACCCAACCCCTCTGATAGTAATTATGTCACCACTGATGCTGTGGAACAGGCACTAGGGAAGTCTTAGACTGGATTCAGAGGCAGATGGGAACTGGATTCAGGAGCTGCATTCAGGAACTGGATTCAGAAACACATGGATAAGGATTTAAGGCAGAATAGGCAAATGCCTCAGATGCTGGCCACTGAAGAAGAGAGCCTGGCCTCATGATCCCACAGCTTTACACTGATTATGACATATATGGAATGGAATACCTTGTTGGTCAGTTTGGGCTCACGTGTCCTGGATGCTTCTCCTTGCAGATGCAACCTTTTACTTTCTGCGCCCCCCCAACATGGTACACAAGATCCAGCAGTGGCCTTGGTCTGCACACCAATCCCTGGTAGTAACTCTAACCATGGGGTGTTATCACTGCTAGAAGCAGACACTGCCTCTGAGAACATGCTGCTAACTTCAGACAGTGCAGTTAGAAGAGACTTAAGTGAAACGTAAAATCACTGAACAGAGCTAGTTTTAACTCAAACCAAGAAAGCCAACTAGTTTTTCTGAAGAAGTCATGGCTGAAGTACAGGTGTTACTTTATATCCACTTACCTTCCTGCGTTGCCCAGACTAATTTCACTGCAGAGAATACATAAAAAGGTTTAAAAGTAGTTTGCCAGTTGTGTTGTTTGATAGTATTCCATGGAGCATATTGTCTAGACTTACTTGTCACAGAACAACAGTGCTTCTCAATATCAGGGTAGCAATTTCTCAGACAAAAAGCTAATGTTTCTGTCTATAAGTCAATCTTGCATTTCTAAATTACAAAGCTGACACTTAATGAGGGATTTGCTCTGAGGTTTACAATACAAATCTATTGGCTGTAGTTTAGGTATACATAAAGTAACACATTGCCTCAGACCAAAGATCTATTTAGAATTTTGCTTTTCTCAACTGGTTCATTTGTAGCATTGTAGCATGGCCATTGGCATGGAAGTGTGATAAAAACCTCTGCCAAATTTTGCTTGTTTTCTGGTTGATAATGAGCAGTCTTATCATGTAAAAGAAATGCAAGATATTCTTTGAATTAACTGTTGGTTTTTGTGTGTCATTTGAGGTTGCAAGTCCCATGTGTCTAACAAGCTTTTCAAAAACCAGACTTTTGAAAGTGATTAATCAAAATATCAAGACTAGTATTTTAGCAAGACTTAGAAGATTACTGTCTTGTTATGGTAGAGGTAAAATTTTCAAGAACACTCAAGTGACTTAACAGCCTTCAGTATACTTTAATAGTATTTAGGACATAAAGAGTGCATCTAATGTAGTGAACCTTGAATGTAGCGTGGAGGGACGGACTCTGACAGCACAGCCAATATGGCTGTAATCAGAAGTCACTTTATTAAGTGCAACAGGCTGTATTTATACACGAGACAATACTGCTTACACACCCAGGTCACTTCTAATTGGCCCTACACTCAAACACAGAGTCTGCCCATGCACACTTCAAACACTTAATTAGCTGTTGATTCTCCTGGATTTCTTCCTTCAGCACCCTGTTTTTCTCCTCTTATCCTCCTGTTTTGCCAGGTACTTCTGCTTTTCTCATCCTTAGTCTTATCTCCTCAAGGTTGGGGCAGTGTTGGCTGTTTTTCAGCCTTGCAGGCCTTAGCATAACTACTTCTAGCTAACAACTATTTCTGTCCTACTCTTAGCAATCCCTACACTTGAAGCACTTGAGAGTTACTGGGCCTGGGCATATCCACAGACTGCATCAATCCCTCTGGGCCTGTATCCCAGTCTAATGTCAGATACAGACCTGAGACCCAAGCTTCTCTATTTCTCATCCACTTCTTCTTCTCAACTGTGGGTTTTCTGTGTGATATCCAGGTGTATGAACTGGATGCAGGTATCGCTGGTTCCCAATGTACACAGCAAAGTGTTCTGGATACAGCCAAAGTGGTAAACTGGTAGACCAGATGGACTAACATTGTCATTCTTTGTGGCCATTCCTATTTCCCTGTGCAGCACAAGTAATCATTCTATAAAGTTCAACAGTAAAAAAACAAATGGGTCAATGGTTTTGCTATGTTGAACACAGAGCAGCTTATTAGCAGTTGTACCAGATGGTTCTTGCATATGCAGATATTTATGCAAAACTTGGAGGACATAAATTAATGCTGAGAGATGAAGATGCCAAAAATTACTGTCCAAATGGTTTTAGTGAGCAGACCATGAATTCTCATCAACTCAACATCAGGTTGCAAAGCAGAAGGAAAATCACTGATTTTCATTCTGGAATGAGAATAAGTGCTAGAGATTGCAAAACCTTTTGAGTAAAAGACAAATCAATAATACACTGCACTGATCCCTCCCCCTTGGTAAATAACATTTCCCACCTACAGCCATTGTCAAGGAGAATAGGGTAACAGGCACCTAACTTCACTGCTATTTGTAAAGGAAGACTTCTTTCAAAAAATGCCATCTGGGTCATAATTAATGTGTTTCATATGTAATTGCTGGTTGAGATAAAAATCAGAGAGAAACTGGGCAGGTTATTCAGCTTGACAGTTGTGGAGCTCAGCTTTCCAGCCTAGCTAGTGGAGTTCCAGAACCCCTCTGGTCCCAGGAGGTTCACAGCACCCAGCCACAGGGTAACTACCACAGGGATGCTTGGGAAGCCACAGGTGCCAATGCTTTAGATTTACTCAATTTCTGCAAATTCTAAAATTAAGATTTTTAAAAACAAAATTAGGGTAAAATTTAAGACAAAGTTAGGAATTGAAGCATATACAGATCTCCTACATTTTGTTCTAGGGAAACTCACTTCCAGAAGAAAAGTTTCCTGCATTTTTTCTATCCACTTATGCATGGCCTGACTGGATTCATGATCCTCTGGATCAACGGAACTGTGGAGCATCCTGGGCTTTTTCAACTGCAAGTAATACTAATTTTTTTCTCTTTCTAAAAATATTATTGATGTTAGATGTGTGATGAAAATTTGTAGGTATTAGTAATTAATTCATTTCAGGTTGCTGTTCACTTTTTATCAGCAAATAGGAACATTTTAAATTGCTATAGCTTTCCCTCTAAGTTGTCCCAAAGTCTTAAAAAGTCAGCCTACACTGTAGCGCTTTGTTTGTTTTTCATAAGTTTGTGTAACATAGGAGATTTTTTGGTGACAGAAAGTAGAAAATTAATTAACCGATGTAACTTTTAGAACCATTGTATCCCTTGCTTTTAGAACTGTATGCTTGACTTGAAAGCTTAGAACAGTTAGGCTTTATTTTTTTACATGTATTTATATATTTGTGCATTTGCCATTGTCCAACTCTTAATGTTCAATTAAATGAAGTATGATATTTTCGATGATTTTATGAGAAGAAAACTCTCAAACCGCTCGGATATTTGTGGAAGAAATTATTTTTCAGATTCTATAAGCAAAGACATGTCAGTAATGCGATAAAACCTCATGTGCTACAACCTTTGGTTTTATGAAAAATGGACAAAAGGCATATTGGGATATATAAAGATAGAGGAAAAAAAAATGCAGTCAATCTGTATGACTTGATCTGGCCAGTGGGTCCTCACAGGTGCAGGTTTCTGCAACTACTTTAAATCACAACAGTAAGAGAAGGAAGGAGCATTTAGGTCAGTTAATCCCAGCTCCCCACCAAAGCCAGGCTGAACGTCTGTTACCAGTGTATGTTGTCCAGTGTAGTTGTAAAAGAGAAAACAAAGAGACCTTCTAACAGCTCTTCTGACAGATTAGTGCAGAGATGAACAGAGTTCACTGAGGGTAAGACTTTCCAGATACTCAGTCTAAACTTTCCCTTTCATAAGTGAGTCTTTTGATTTTATTTCACATAACTATTTTCAGTGCTAAATATTATGAAGTGCCTTCTTTATCATGTAAGTATATCCTATGCATACTCCAAAACTCATTAAACTAATTTCCGCCTATGAAAATAAATTCATTATCATGTGAGACCTTACGAAAGCACAAAACACAGTCATTGTCAGCTGCCATCATCAGATTGATTGACCCTTCTGAAGTCTTCTACAAAGTTCATTGAAGTTAGTGTTGATTTTGATGGCCCTTTAGATTTCAGGGTATTATTTACTTACTTGTTTATTACGGTTCAAATATTAAGGGCTAACAATAATAAATATAATTTCACCACAGGTAATGAGTGAGATTAGGGATTAATAATAGTTTCATCAGCAGTTGTTAAAGAAAAAAGAGGCTTAATTTTACCTACAATTTAGTTAACCTAGGCTGACTTCAAATCAGTGCATAAATATATTAGTGCTTAGAAATATGACTAACTCAGTTAAGATATCTAAGGTGTCTAGCTCAGAGAAAGAATTTTGTATGATAAAGAGGTCTGATGAATTCCATTTTTACACAGTAATTCAAGCATTTACAAATACTCTTTCCAGTAAAGCCAACAAATACTTTCATTCTCGAGCTTTCTTCTTCGTAGGACGGTTCATTTCTGTTTTGCTTCCCCCCCCCCCCCCCCCAATTAATGTAATGAAAGGTAGAAAAGCAAGAAAAGAGATTTGGAGATTCAGCTGCAAAGAAGTGGGGCAGTATATGCATCTCCTGCTGAAGTCAACCAGAAATGAATATGCATTTACAAACATGGTAGAGACTATCAGGCTAAATTCTGTAAATGCTTCATCTGATATTTAGATATGTAGGACTTTATCATAACCAGGAAATCTATGAATTCATAATATTACAGTAAAGTTGCTCATAATGCTTTACAGTTTCACAATCCTCTCTCTCAAAAATCTATACTGATTATATCTGTATTGTTTTGTAAAGATACCTGTACACATAGAAAATACCAAAGTTGTATTTCAGTGCCTCTTTCACAATAACCAGTGTGGAGTTGTGAGTCATTATTTGGTTTTGATAATGGAAAATTTATTTCAAAACAGGTGTTGCAGCAGATAGAATAGCAATTCATTCCGAGGGTCAGATCACAGACAACCTTTCCGCTCAGAATTTGATCTCTTGTGATACCAGGAATCAACATGGATGCAATGGTGGAAGTATTGATGGTGCTTGGAGATACCTGAAAACACATGGGTAAATATTTTCTCTACCTGTTTAGATTTTTTTAACTTGAACCCGTTGCTTAAGTTACAACACTTATTTTGTTACAATGATTTCTGACCTTTCAAAAAAGAGGCATTTAGCTCAGTCCTAGGTCAGATTTGTTGTATTACTTTGTCCAGACTATCACTCTGTCAAATTAACACCTTCTTTAAATCACCTTCATGAAACCCAAGTACTATGAAGCATTCTCAAGGAAATGGGATTATTTTGAATATGGGTTCTCAGTGAGAAAACTCTGTAACCACCTAGTTCCCATTTAAACCTCATTACATCTAGATATTGTCATTAGCTGTAATAAAACTGGGGGAAATGGTAACCTCTGTAACAGCAAGACAAAAAAGAAAGCATTTTTTTAATGTTAAAGACAATACCATAAGTGGACTCAACTTTTGTGGTTCTTGGGACACAGGCTCTTCATGTTAAACAATCTTGTGTAAGTAGACAGTTACAAGGGATAACATTTTGAATATTCAAAAAGATCAAACATTTTTCTGTAAAGCAAATTGTAATCATCTCATTCCAAGCTTGTGCCAGAATGCAACACTTTAGCAAAGTCTATACCGATATCCTTCTTGCTTCAGGTTGGACTAAACAAAGTTAACAGCTCTCAAACATATGAACAGCTAGAAGGTTTTTCAAATGACACATAACAATTTATAGAATAGCAGAATTTGTTACCTTTTGGAGGTAGCCTAGTACAATGTTCTGCTCAAGGCATGACTAACTCTGAAGGTCATGTCCCTGGTCATATTTTGTGGATCTCCATGAATGGAAGTTCCATAACCTTTCCATAACCTTGCAGCAGGTCACTTTGACCACTCTTGCAGTCAAACATTTTTTTCTGTTGTTCTAATCAGCATTTTCCTGGGCATAACTTGTGACTGGTACTTTCACTGTGCATCTCCAAGAAGTCTTGTTCTGTCTCCTCTATGACCTCTCCTTATGTAGCTGAAGACAGTAATTAGATTCCCTTTTTGCCTTCTCTGGGCTGAACAAATCCAGCCACCTCAGCCCCCCTCTTTGCACATCATATGCTTCAACCTCCTAAGTGCCTTCCACTGGACTTGCTCAGTTTTTCTTTATGGTATTCAGGTGAAGATAAAAATGCTGTCATTCACATGGACGCAGTATATAAAGTAATCATCCATCTTTCTTCAGGTGTACCAAACTATTTCTGATCTGACAAGGATTTTGTATTGTAATGGGGAGAGTTTACATCGAGTGTTCTTCTGTCTCTCTGTCTCAGGGTTTAAACTATTTCTGATCTAGGTTTTCAGTGAGAGACCCTTTAGGTGAGTGATTACAGTGGGCAGTAATGGATTCCACCCAGCAAAGGCCCCTCAGCACCTCATGGAGATAAAGGCAAAGAATTAATTCATAAAGAAATGAAAGTTATAGCTTAACGTTTTAAGCACCAATTTTCTGTATCTAGAACAAGCTTCTTTTAACATGTAACTCATACTCTTGAGAGAGTAAATACAGCTCTTTCCCACTGGATGTGTTGCTTGGACACCATGTTAAGGGCAGGAGGACAAGAACTGTCATTGTAGGTAAGACGAGATCCATTTTAATATAATCTCCACAACAGTTGGAGCGAGCTATTTTTAGGTGAAGTCCTAGAGAATGCAGCAGTAGGACAACCTCCTACTCTTCTGTTCCCTCTGTTATTGCTCTATGGACATAACCACCATGAGCCCAAATAATAATATTCCTTATATACCAGAAAGCTGGGTTTTTTTGTTTTTTTTTTTACCTGAAGCAGTGTGGTTAGTGATGTAGCCTGTTCTGCAGAGGTAGTTTAAGTGCACAAGATTTTGCTTATTTCTGTAAGGAAAGTAAATCAGGGTGAAGGTGTATGAGGGAGCACTTCATTATCAACCTAGCTGTAACCACACAAGAGCTCATGCTGATGTAAATCAGTGTGAAGTGAAGTGAGAAGATTGCTCCCTGTCTGACCACAGAGTACAAGTGTGAACACGATGTGCACACCAGACTTTCTGACCAGTGTAAGCCTGGAAGGGTAAAGACAGGGCACCTCAGCTCACAAGAGCACACCTGTGAACTGCCTTTTCTCCTCTGAAGTTCCAAATACTTGCACTATTGCTCAGTCACTCAAGATGTCTCACAGTATTCACCAGCCTGACTGAGTAAAGAATCTGCAGGGCAGTTGTGAGAACCAACACAAATTTTTGGAGAGTAGCTAGAGCTCCAATAAGCCTCTGCAGTCCATTATTTTCATGGTCATTCATCCAGCTTTCTTGTCCCCACGGAGCCAGCTCCAACATGTACAACATCACTGCACTCTTACAGACCTTTGATTGTTACCCATTCTTATCCCCAGTAATTGATTTGCCATCAAAATACCACACATAAAAATATCTCTGCTTACCTATTTTATAAACAACATTTTTACATCCTGATTTTCTTTCCTCCTCAAGTTCAAATGATATTTCAAGTCCTCTTGCTACAGTTCCAGACACAAATAATCACCTTAATGCAAATATTCAAATATCTGTGAGGACAGATACTGGAAGAACACAAGAATGGCTATGCTGTGCCTGAGCAAGGCTCTGTCTAGCTCAATATTTTGTCTCTGACAGTGGCAAAGAGGAAGTAGTAAAAATTCACTGGACTGATAATAATTTTTGTACCTGAAAAGCCATAATCCATAAACCTTTACCTTTGTCAGTGAAAAAATGGAAATTTATGGCCTAAAATTCTGAAGCATCTTCTGAATGAGCCCTGTTAAATAGTGTTTGCTTCCTCACACATTCAGGTGACTTTTATTTTATGGCCCAGTATATTGCAAAAAAAGTACATTTTTTTTCCATTATCTCCATACCCTGCAACAGGAAGAAAGGACATGGATTTTTGTTGTGGGTTTGTACATTTTCACAGAAGGTATTCAATGCTGTTTTAAATCCACTGCTTTTCTGATTTCTGAGTTAAACATGTCTCAGGTTTTTGATAACTTTTCAAGAAAATTAAATACTGGCCTAAAGTATCCCCAGTGAAGTCAATGGAAGACTTCCATAACGCTCAATGAGATTAGGCCAATGCCAAGACCTGACTTTTCAGAATCACTGAGCACCCAATTAATAGTGAAATCCGCTACAAGTGTAACTGAATTGCTGTTTAACTCTTTCTCTCTGTCTTCCTACATTAATTCAGAAAATATCTGTATTCTAATTATTATTAATTTTATGTATTTCAGTTACAAGACATAATTTTTGGAGTATTTCAAGTTTGAAAACTTGAAAATGTCTATTTTGTCTGTAAGCTTATAGTCTTTAAGAATGAGTAAGAAATACTTAGTTTTCAGATAGTAAAAAGATGACACACATGAATGCAAATACTGATCATGGCTTGATCTGATTTGTACCTTGGGCTCTTAGCAGTTGCAGGGTATGATAAGGATATTGCTGTTATCAGTTTTGGTCAACTTACTAATAATTGTTCTCATCTCACAATTGCTTTTTTGCATATGTATATATATATTTGCACATAAACACATACACATTTATTTCTATTTTTCTTTTGTGACTCTTCTGACAAGGTCTTCTCCTTGAAATATTTTTTTCATGTTTACTGTTGTGCTGATGCTTCAGCATATACAAACTCATGTTTCAGCAAAGAGCTGTTAAATTATATTAATCATGACTGCAGAAACTACAGCTACTGAAAAGATTGAAAAGTGACTGTTTGTTCAGAATGAGTCACAATTTTTGGATTACCACACAGCTCCAGTGTGCCAGTGTGTCATTTGGTGCTTCACTTCTGTTGCCAGACAAGTAAGACCCACTCAATGCAGGACCTGTGACAAGTCCAGCAGGACAATCCAACTGAAATGAGGGGAAAGAAAATCCCAGCCCCAGGAATGAATTTCTCCTCTGTTGTCTCCCCCTGAGGTGTTTCTAAGTACACCTGAGGAATAGGTGTCATACCATTCCTTACACTGGGTTGCAATCACCTACTCCTGCCCTGCTTATGCTAGGTTGTGGTCTGAGCACTGTATTTGCTCACCTTATCTGCCTTGAGGTCTTGATTGCATTCAGCAGCAATCCTGTATTTTTTTGTTTGGAAATCTGTAATAATAGTGACTAGAATGATAATGGATATAGAGGTAGATACATTTTATATACATTATATATGTATACATATATAAACCAAAGTTTTCCTTCTGGCCAGCAAGAGAAGGAAAGCATAATAAATTTTAAAATGAGTAATATCAACCCATGTATATTTGGCTTAAATATTTACCATTTCCCATTGGAGATCTGGGAATCCAGAATACTGTCAGATATTCAGAAGGGATTAAAAGCAGTGAGTAGATTGAAGATTTGACCTAAGCAACAACAGCCTAACTACCTTAGATAGACAATCCTTTTGCAGCTTCTGGCTGTGTTAGTCTAGTTTAAGCAGAAATAATTAGTAAGCAAAAAGAGATTCTTCTCAGGGTCTATTTTTTTACCACCAAATGCTAATGGGAAAATGCCATGTATTATCTAAAGTACCTGAAGCATGTATGTGCTCATCTTGCAAAAATGTATACACAGACAGATATCCTACATATAGTATGAAAATACAGTTTTCAGTTCTTCAGATTCAGAAATTTCAGTATAATTGTCCAGCTATTTAAATACATATCCTTTTATAGGACTGCCTATTTTAAAATATTGTACTTCAGTGAACTATTTAACTATGGCCTTTAAAAGAAAGCCTCCCATAGGTCTCCATGGCATTATCATAGAAATCTGTCTACTGTTTTAGAAACATCTAGCAGTATAATGTAGAAAACTAGGAGGTCCCAATATCTCATAAAAAGGATAAAATAGTAAGTGGAAAAATTGCTGTGCCTTTATTTGAGTATTTCATATTGATATTAAGTGCATTTTAAATGCTTTGTTTCCTTCAACTTATTGAAGTAAAAAGAATGTTCTGTTAGTCAGAGGGTCAAAATGACTGAACAATTCAGGATAAGCTACTTTAAAGTAACAAAATTAATTGCCCTCTCCATTCTTGGATGCAATGAAGACTTTTAACCTGTGCTTCAAAGCACCATTTTCACTCATATGCCAACACGACACCAAGTATTTGTACCCAAACCTTCAAAAAATGAATATCTTTTTATCTCAACAAATGTTCCCAAAAATGTGTGCAAATGTTCCCTTTATATTGCCAGAAAAATGGAAGGTCAGAGACTTTTTAGATAAAAGGAACAAAAAGACCTATAGCTTTTCACCAGCATTTCTGTAGAAAATGTAGATAAAATTAGAAAACGGTTCATCTCTCTTTAAAATTTTCTGCTGCAAATATGTCCATTTCACAAGCCATTTTTGCTAAATGGATCCTGCTGACAATTGGTAATTTATTGATCTTATTCAGTGTGAACTTTCATGCATCATCAATGAGATGAATGTTCTAAGTGACAAGTGCTAAAACACATTTTTTCTTTGGAGAAGGGTTGGGAAACTTAATCATAAACATCACACATATGAATTGAAACAAGTGTCTTCCAGTTGAAGATGTGAGACATTCATACTTTTGAAGAATGAGGGAGTCTGTAAATTGACTTGAAACGGAACAGTTGTAAAATAGAAGCTTGAAAGAAAACTGAAAAAAAAAAAAATTAAATAAATTTCTTATTTTCTTTTTTTCCCCCTTTTTTTTAACTGTCTGAACAGGGTTGTATCTTATGCTTGTTATCCGTCATTTTGGAATGATCACCTGGAGCCATCAGGTGAAAATCACTGTTATGTGTCAAGTGAACATGGAAAAAATCATACCAATGGTCCATGTCCCAATGTTTTGGAAAAATCCAATCAGTTATACCGGTGTGGCTCTCACTACAGGGTCTCCTCAAAAGTAAGTTCATGCTGTTCACACAGCATCTCACCAATTTTTATCTTTTGGGGCTTGAAAATTATCCTCCATATGGAAATATGTTCACTTGGAGAGATGTGAATTTTCCTTTACGTTGCCCTTGTATTTTCAGAAGGGTTTAAATTTTTTATGTTTTCTCAGTTTTACATCATCTCCTTAAAGATGCTGCTTTGTGAATGTACAGAAACCAGAGATAGAAAAGAAAGTGTGCAGTCATAACTGTGCATTAGTGCTTCTTGAACATGCTTCTGGAAGTTTTGCTCATTTGATAAACCAAATATTAGCAGACGTACATTTGTACTATATATATGTACACTGTGATAAATAAGTGAGTTTTCATTTTATTTAATAGAATTTATTATCTTCCCTTGCCCCTTCTGCTGCTGCTCTCACCTCCTCTCAGGAAACCAATATAATGAAAGAAATCATGGACAAAGGACCAGTGCAAGGTATGGTAAGTTTGGAAGATGATATTATTATTGAAATAATTAAAATATGCAATGTCTTTGTATCAAAGTGTTAGAAAACACAAACTGTACTCCACAGTGAATAGAACAGACATATTCACTGTAGTTCATTCAGGGACATTTGGTGGGCAAGTATTTCCCCTAAATGCAGCTATACTGCATCAGAGTCCATAACGAGTAAAATGACGTAAGAGCTGGATTTGTTGAAAATTTGCTTAAAATTTGTGTGCTGGAAATGTACCTTTTTTCCGTATCAGTGCTTTGTTCGTTGATGAAATAGCAATTTGGGGCTGTGCAGGAGGAGTTAAATGTTAGCAAAGCTCTGCTTTCTGTAGGGCTGGGAGCAATTCCTCTGCTGGTTGAGGCCAACGCACCAAGCCTGCTCTCCTCTGATGGCAATGCTGCAGTACATGGGCCCTCCAGCAAAGCATTCAGTGTTGGAATACTCCCGGAATTTTCCCTTTCAGAGCCCAAATGGTCTTGTTTGTTGTGGAGGGCTATCAGCTTTCAATTTTTCTGCTGAACTCTGCAATAAAGATCCCTCATCTCTCAGAGAAATAGAGAGACTTCAGCAGGGAGTGAGAGACTGCAGAAGAACTGTTTAGCCTGAATACTATCCATTTACAATCACGGATGGTGCTTGCAGGTTTCTGCTCATATCCCAGGCCAGTGTAACTGGAGGGGTTGAGGGATGCAGCATTTGGGCTGAAGAGGAAATATCCTAATGCAGAATGTCCACCCCTCCTGGATGGATGGCTGCTGCAAAACCAAAGCGTTTTACTTCAGGGGACTTCTGCATTTCCACTGCTCTCAATTTTATAATGAATTATCATAGTCTCCAATTTATTATTGAAATACTCTCGATTATTAGATTGAATCCATGTCCATGCATCATGGAGCTGAACATACTTCTTAAAACTCCTTATGTGGGCAGCTGCAATTAATCTGAATCTCAGACCTAGCAAGATGAATAGTATCAGTCTTTTTTATTCTACTGAAGTTTGTTTGCTCGAGCAAAATATTCCTTCCCATGCAGCATTTGATACAGAATTGAATATAGTAATTTCCACTTGTTTTAAGAAAATGAAAAAATTAGGATCCTCAAGATAAAATTTCAGACCTGTAATATTGCATTTGTTGTCCATGTATACACAGTTTGCTGGATTAATGTGCCACTACGAAGCCTTCACATAAAATAATATATATTCAGCATTTTTTTTTTCCACTCAATAATTCACACAGTTTTTTAAAATGTCAATGCTTTCTCAGAAAAAATGTCTGTATCAGGTAAAGGTAATTTAATGTATGTGGAAAAACCAAGATCTAAAGAAGAATATATAACTGAGAGTGTATCACTGAGTGAAATCACTTTCCATTTTTTATTTTTGGTATAATGAGATTTTTATATGAGTCACAGTCACAACCAATTATTTGTCACTGATCCTTTCCTCTATCTTCCCGTACTACAACTGCACGCAGGACATAATGCTTAATTTTAAAACCATCTCTTTTACTTTATGTTTTCACAAAATATCCTGCAAATTATCTTCAGCTACTGACAGAGATTTTCCTATTATTCATTCACTTGTCATTCCTCAGGAACTTATGAAGTGCTTAAGGCCAATCTCATCTAATGTATTAAATAATGTTTAATAGCTGGAAAACATTCAAGATCCTTTCAAGATCATGATGTAGGAAGTCATCTTGTTTGATGATGAATTTTCTTACATTTTAGGGTATATTCAAAGTTAAGAAAAATATATATATATTTTAAACAATTATGAAACAGTAGGTGTAGGAACATGATTGAAAACTTTCTGTTATACAGCTTTCAAGTTTAAATGATAATTTCTTTTTGACATACATAATTGATGTATAAGGTGCAGAAATGAAGCAGTTAGCACTTTCAGATGCAAGCAATGAAACACTGGTTTCTTTAAAAATCTATTTTCAAATAAACCCAGAGGACAATCTATTCTTGCCCATTCATCTTTTTTTTTACTGGATTTTAGGAAGTACTCTGATAGTTATCATGCTGACATAGGAAAATAATCCTTTCTGTCACATTAGTCAGTCTCAATCAGCAGAAAAGCTAATAACGTTTTGGGGGGTCAAATGATTTATAGGGTCAAAGTTTTGATCCTATAAAACTTAGAATTTCAGCTATCATGACCTTGGAAAAAATGGAGTATTTAATTTGCTGACACACAAAAAAGAGCAGGAAGAAGCATGAGGCTACATTAATACAGAGTGCTATGCTTTACTTCTTTTTGTAGCAACTACTTTGAGGTTTTTGTATCTTCCTATGAGAAGAGAGACACAAATTCTTATTTAAGAATTGTTTGCAGGGGAATCCATAGTGGAGTGAATCATATAATCTGCTGCATTTATATGCATAGATCTCACAGCTCAGCATGACTGAGGTAGCTAATGCATGAGGTACAGTCAACCTTATGAAAATTGCTACCTCTTCTGCCTGATTAATAATTAATCCATTCATTAAAATAAAAAACCACCATAAAAAAAAACCAAAAACCACCAAACAAAATAAAGCAATGTTTCCTCTGTGTAAGAGAGAACAAAGTTGGCACGGCGGACTGTGATCATCTCACCGTGTCCAAGTCACTGTCCATATCAGAACACAGTCACCAAATCAATAAAAAAAAAATCCCAGTGCTTGGTTTTGAGTTATCATCTCTCTGTCCATCTTACATTTCATGTACCCAACACATTTAACTCCAAAGACTGTAGCATTACTTAGCTCCTGATTACAGGATATGTACATATAGATATACATATACATAAGTATATATATATATATAGACATATATACACAAATACATACATATGAACAAGCTAAATGCAGATACAATATATAATTATTGATAAAATTCTCCGAAGTAGGCCAAAGTTATTCTGGAAACACACATATTTTCTATTTCATTTCAGTGGAAATAATTTAGGTATGATGTTTCTTCACAGAGCTAAGATCATGTGTTTGATTTAGAGTTCCTGATAAGGAATACATTGTTTTCTGAAACAGAACATATGAACTTTAATTTCAAAGAACAAAGTGATTTAGAAATTAAACTACCTCCTCCTGTCTCAGCCTGACTACAGATGAGATCTAAGCTCAGATCTGCTATGGGAGAAGTGAATTTTGCAGTCCTTTGAACACACCCCCGTTTCTTTGCCTCCCCTTGGCAAAGGTATCAAAACAAGATCCAGGGAAGCCTCCACACTACTTTTTTGAGTGACTCACCCCTTTCACTTCTCCTCTAACAGGGAGGATAAGGGCAGTGGGAGTCTTTTTACCCCTTTCTGTTCTTTTGTCCTCCTTTGCAGCTCTCCCTCCACAGGCTCCTCTGCAGCTCAGAAATCTAAATGCCTGGTATTGTACAGAGCAGTACAGGGACATCCGCGGGACTTAAACACCTAGCTCTATATGTTGCTGAGCCTGGGGGCAGAGGAAGGAGTAAACTTTTGCAGACAGCTCCAACAGAGTCCTGAGCTTGCAGCTAAACCCCAAGAATAAACTCTGTACTATTTTACACTTGATTTGTTGCCATCATTATATGTGAGCTCTAATTCTGATGGTAGCTTGGCAGAAGCCATAACATTATTCAGTAAAAGTATTTAACTGTTCTTCTGGTTTAACTGATATAGCTCTCCTCCAGACTTACCACCTAGGTAACATCACAGCTGCTTACTCCCTGTGTGTTGTTATCAGCATACATTTTTTTATGTGAGTGACCTCATTAGCAAAGTACATTTTTAGCCAGACTTCTTGGACAAGTAGGACCATGTTTTGAGATGTTTTCTTTCTCCCCCTAAAATCTGTGTGTTTTATTTTTTTCAGACAGGTATGATAGAGACCAAGGGGTTGTAAAGATAGTTAATTTCCTTCACGTTTGTGAAAATATTCATGTAGGAAAAAAGAAATTTAAAAGTGTGCCAGACAGAAAAAAACCTGCAGCATGAGCTCACCTTGCTGGATACTGCAGATCTATATCAGGCGCATAAGTTATTAGTGCTCTAACCACATAAAAATGGTCAGTGAAACTTGTGCTTTATGAGACTCCCAAGGTGCAAGACATTAGGAAACTGGGTTCCAATCAGGTTTCCATTAGGAAACCTTATGTTCCAAGATGTGTAACAATCGAAGACTGTTAAAATCATATACTAAAAATAAGTTGAAGTTTGTATTTAATGCTTCTGATTCACTAGTATCTAAAGGTAATCATAGAATCATAGAAACATCCAGGCTGGAAAATTGCTTCAAGTTTATCAAGTCCAACCAATAACCCTACTCTACGTGCCCACTGCTAAACCATGTTCCTCAGCACTTCGTGTACTGGACTTTTAAAACAGCCAGGGATGCTGATTCAGCCACTTCCCTGGACAGCCTGTTCCAGTGCTTGACAACCATTTTAGTGAAAAACTTCTACCTAATGTCCAACCTAAACCACCCCTAGTGCAATTTGAGGCCATCTCCTCTTGTCGTAGTACTTGTTGCTTGGGAGAAGAGACTGGCACTCACCTCACTACAACATCCTTTCAGGTAGTTGTAGAGAGATAAGGTCTCCCCTCAGTCTCCTCTTCTCCAGACTAAACAGACCCAGTTCCTTCAACTGCTCCTCATAAGACTTTGTGCTTTAGATCCTTCACCAACTTACCTGCCCTTCTCTGGAACTGCTTCAGCACCTCAATGTCCTTCTTGGAGTGAGAGGCCCAGAACTGAACACAGTATTTGAGGTGCGGCCCTACCAGTGGGCATTCTTGTTACTATATAGGATCTCCCATGACAGGGAGTTTCCATGACAAGGAAACCTAATTAACTTAACAAGAGACCTTTGAGAGAATTTTGTTGGAATATTTCCCTTGGTTCAATTACAGCAGGGAACTTCCAAGCAATTAGTGAAATCAGTGTAATTATAAAGTACACTTATGCAGTGCAACACACAACAAAAATCTCACTGGTAAAATGCAAGGAACAAACAAGAATAGAAGCAGTATTTGCTGATTGTGCTGATTTTTCTTACTGTTTTTTTAGCTATAATGAAAGTGTATGAAGATTTTTTCCTTTACAAAGAGGGAATCTATAGACACTCCCAGAAAGCAGGATCTAAATGGAAAACTCATTCAGTCAAACTCCTTGGGTGAGTAAAGCATATTCTTTTACCCTTTTCTTCTGTCAGTCATGAATGCAGTAAAACATGAACCCAAAACTTTCAGTGTCACAGGTGGAGGACTGTCATCTCCCAACGTAAGACTGTTGTTTCTTTTTTCTTATCTGAGAATTTTAGAGCATTGGAAAGAGGTATAGGCCTATATCCTTTTATTATACTTTAACATTTATTCTAAAACCTCAAATATACTTTATAGAGTATTTATAGAATAAAACATTCTGCTGATTAGTCACAAATATTCCGTGTACACATCAAGTTGTGAATAAAACTGACACAACTTTCTCCAAACATGCCACCAAGCAGTATGCAGATGGAAACAAAAGAATTACCATTGGTCCCCTAATTAACAAGCACAACATACTGGCACAACAGTCTGGGTTCTCTGTGTCCCAAACAGAAGTCAGCTGCTGCTGGAATGCTGCTGATTTTATTTGGGATGTGCAAGGAATATACACTCAGGACAGAAACTGGTGAGGAAAAGTGTATGTAATGCACCTCAAATGTAGACCAGTGCCACTGTATTGATAAGTGTCTAATGATTCATGCACTGAAATTACAGAACACACCATGGGGGCTTTATCCTTTGGCATGGAGGGAATATGCAAGGATGAATTTATTAAATCATCAAGTGAGTAGTTACATAGAGAATGAGTGTAGAGTCTCAAACAAATATTTTACTGGTGACCTAGAATATTAAATAGGTAACGATTCAGGATTGTGCTAGGAAGATTACTGAGAGTATCTTCAACATGTAATTCAATAAAATAAAGTCACAAAATAAAGTGTGTTCTGTGTTTGTGATCTTAGGGAAGATATCCTTGTAAAGGTCATGAAAATATCTATGATTGTGGAAACTGCTGGCTATGAATTACAAGAGTGTGCCTAATAGTGTCAGAGCAGCAAAAAGCAGCAGGCTTATGCAAGATCACCCTTGGTCCTGTATTGTTGCACAAAGTACTGACTCAGACTAGTAGAGGAAAAGCTTCTGAAGTATGTGTATAGTGAATGTTGTGAAGCAATGAAAAAAAACCCAACTGGGATTTAGCATGGAAAAATGGAGGACTGAATTAGGAAAAAGTGTTTATGAAGGACAACCAGGATATACTGGTTTATGTGTATGTATTTAAGGTATATCTGAAAGGCCTTGAGAGACCAATAAAACTAGGCAGTAAAATATGCAACTCAATTTGAATATCTCAGTTCAGGGATGAGCTGCTCGTGGTGCTGTGAGTACGGGTGTTGGGAGGGCCCCAAATCATGATTGCTGCAAGTGTAGGGTGATGACAGCTATTCCCTCAGACATGCTGCCACAAATATACACCGAATAACCTACTGGGGTAGTGGTTAACACAGAATGGCACAGGGGGACCAAGTGATAGCCAAGGAGGAAGAGAGATGAAGGGCTATGAATGTGCTGAAGTGCATGCTGATTTAAATGGGAACCGATAGGCTATGCAAGGAAAAGATAGCAGCCCTTAAGCAAGGAGCCCCTTGTGAGCAAAAAAACTGAGCACCTTGACTGAGAATGGCAACACCCTGCAGAGGACTGTGTTGAATGGTCAGTGCAAAATACTGAGTAGGAGGAAAGCCAAGTGGTCTGATATACTAAGGACATGAGAAGTAAAGGAAAAAGAAGAAAACTAAAGGTGATATTTAAGAAAGCTCAGTCTGGCTTGGAGTTTAATATGTGGGAAATGCATTTACTTACTAACTTTCATTGAATATTGCTGAAGTATCCAATGGATCCAACAATGTAAAGAATTACCCATCCTTTCATTATCTAATACATGTGTTCTGACCTCCCTATAGAAGTATTTGCAGAGGTATTTAACTGTAAAAACTGAATTCAAATTTGAGAAGTTGGATGCTGTTTGAGCCCAAGGCTAGCTGTACTTAAGTTTCTATCAGTGACAAATCCAGTCATAAAATATGATTCTACATTCTTTTGTATATATTTAATGTCTTCAGGATTAAGCTATCACTTTTTCATAGCATTCATTAATTTGAATGTAAAATACGTGGCCCCAGTATAAGTTTTTGCCATTCATATATAGCTTGAATGGGGTATTTTTTGAGCAGAGGATAATGCAGCCTCCTTGATCTAAATAAAAAACTCATGGGAATCTCATTAAAGTTGGACTTTAAATAAAAATATTGATGAATAGTTGCATTCTGCTTAGCTGAGATGATTCCTGGAAGTAGAGAAAAAGAAGCAGAGACATGCTGACATGTAAGGTAAAAAATGCAGTCTTGCGTAGGTTGATGTTTATCGTAGTCTGATTTTTTTAATTTATAACTCCTTCTGTAAAAGAGATTCAATATTTGTAGAAGGTAGCCATAATAATGAATGACCATATTGAATAGACACTTGTAATGTCTCAGAAATATTTTTCAGTATGTTTCAAACTGCCCATGAATTGTACAACATATAAGGTAATGGAGTCATAAAATGGAAATCGGTTTTGGTGAAGCTTGAAAGAGCTATTTGTACAAAACCAGAAATGCACATATAAACTGCCTAATTGATCATTGGATCATAAGGATTGTGAATGCATTGATTGGCTTCCCTTGTTCTGCAACTTGAAATTGGTACTTATTTTCCATCATTTGAAGGCTTCTTATTTATAAAATCAGCTCTAACAGGACTATAATTCTATCTCCAATGAGGCACTGTATGACTTCAGACTCAGGGAGAGGATGGGAAAAGACAGAACAGCATGGAAGCAAAAGAGGAAAATGTGGAAGAGCCAGGTAGAGGCTGTTGTGGGTAGAAGACCATCTTGGGGATGATCACGGTCTCTCTGGACAATGAAATAGGACTTTCAGCAATCTGAAGGCAGGATGGACTGACCCCCCTGACATTTAGAGAGAGTAGGATCTCTCAGTTTCTGTGTCTGTATAGCAGAGACAGGAAAGTAAGCAGAAAAAGTGAGTAATGGGAGAGGGATTCATAACACCTAAGTTTTGACATTAGATTCCTATGTCTCTGCTAGGCACGTTTCGCTTTGTTTTCCATGGCTATGTATCTGCTCTATCCTAGGTATCTATCTTAAGGCAAGTGGAGTTGCTTTGTTGGATGTTAATTCTCGTTGTTGATTATAAAAGAACCTACAGGGTAACATCAGTCTTACATAGCTAATATTAAAATGTCTAGCTTAGACTAGAAGAATTGTACTTGTAATGGCATCAGTAGCTTAAAAACAAAATGAGTATCTGACTCTATAATATTTATAGTAAGACAGTATATTCAGAATGTCTTGCATATGTATGTTTGTGTATATGCACACTCATGTATACATGGATTTATGTATATATACACATAAAAGCACAACTCTTACTGACACCAGAATGAAAACAAGCTAAAGAGGCACAATGCAACTGCAAATGGTAAGTAGGACTAAGTAAGACAAAATGGTCAAAGTTTGGTAATTTTCACTTTTTCAGCTGCACTCTATTACTTTAAGAAGAGTTATAACAAAAAAATGACATTTGAAACTGTCATCAAGATCTCTTAATATTAAAAGTACTCTATTCTAGTCTATTCCATAGCAAATTCCCTGTAGATCAGTGCATTTTTTTTTAAATCTTCTTTTCCTTCTACTTCTCTGGCTTTCCTCCTTCCACTTAGGAAAGGATGACAGAAATATGTCTGTAGGGAAAGAAAACATGAGACAGATTTGCTGATGATGTAAAGATGCTAAAGTCTGTTCATTCTAAAGGAACCACATTGGCTTAAATAGCTAAAATTCTAGTTCAAATATCTCTTTTCAAAGATGGGCGTTGTGAAGTAAAGTATCCATCATTAATGTCTGCAGTGTGTTCGGAAAAATCTTCTCTCAGATTCTTTTCTCTGCACAACCTGAATATCAGTGCCAAGGTACAATATCTGATCCATACCTTCACTCAGAAAGTGGTACCTGCTGATCCCCCAACACTGGAAAATTCAGAAATCATTTTTATGAATGATTCACTGGAAGCTTTAAATTCAATAATGCAGCAGATTAAAGGGCATTGAAACATCTATGCCTTGAAAACAAAACACATTGGGTAAGTGTCTCTTAACACAAAAAGCCATAATAATGGAGATAAAATTCACACGTCAGGTAAAAACTTGTGGTTTAGTGTTGAGTAGACAGCCAGAGAGAGTAACAGAACTCTAAAATTTAATATACAATGAAGTGACTCCGCTGTGCAAAGTCCAAAGGCTACTTTTAGTGGCCTCTCAGGTTTTGGGTTTGAAGAGACTGGTTTTCTCTTCATTTTCCTTGGCACTTGTCTTCACTCAAGCTTAGACTCAGAGTAACAACACCCAAGCAACATCTTAAACTATCAAAAATCAGGACCCAAACTATTTTCATTCTGACTAAAGAAGCCTTGGATTGAGTTTGATTTTCTTTTCATGGGAGAAAAAAAAAATCTACATTATTATTGTCAGACTATTAATATCAGATATTGCAGTTCAAAATTAAACAGTAAAACCCCAAGAAAATATTGTCCATCAAAGAAATACCTCAGACGATGATGAGGAAAAGATACACTGATGATTCATGTAGTTAAATCCATGAGACTGTCTCCCATATAATTCATTATGGTAGATTTGTGGGAATGATTTACCTATTGACTCACTGACAATTTGACTCATCTCTCATGCTGAAAAGTGCAGGTAAATAACGTAGTTTCAAATTCCAGCAACCATATTTTATGAAATTTTTTCTTGCAGAGAACTCTGAGTGACCCCAACCTTCTTCTTTTTAATTAAAGATTAAAAACTAAACTTTGGTGTGAGCAGATGAAAATCATAGTCTTTGAAAGGTACTGGGATTTTGTGTTAAAACACTAATGACTTGCTGCAACAGTTACACCTTTTTTTTTTTTGGTCTGGTAGTATTATGACAGTTATATGACCAATCCAGGGAAGAAAGTGAAATGAAAAGTTTTGGACCACATGTATTTCTGTCCCACTCTGTTTTTGTCTGAAGGAGGAGGTACTGTGAGCCTTCTACAGAAGCAGTAACTTGGTATAAAATAAACTAGGTGAAGATGAAGGGGACTGAGTAATCTTTGTATCCTGTTGCTCTGTATATAGAGTCTATGGGAAGACAGTATGTTTGCCCAAGAGAATACATTGCTCATTTGGCCAGTGTGATGACAGAAAATTCTCAATGACTGTGTACAAAACATACATTAGAGAGACAAATGAGTCCAATCTGTTAGCACTGATTGTGGTCATCACTTAGGTGGGATGAATTATCCTCAGAAGGTATCCCTTACTCTTGATATTAGAGAGTGGTTCCTCTCCTAATCAAAAGGTCTCAGTTCCCTAAAGTTTAATTGGACGAATTTGGACTTTACCAAGTCTTGTTTGATAACCAGCATTTTCTGGCAGAGATGGAAAGGGTCGGAAATAGCTCATTAAATATCTAATTGTGGAAACACCCCAGTCTATGTGCCCTGGCAGACAAGAGTATAACCATCTGGTCAAAAGAGGTGATTATCCTGCTGCATTCAACATTGGTGTAGCCTCACCTGGGCCCCACAATTTAAGAAGGATGTGAAGGTCCTTAAATGTGTCCAGAGGAAGGCGACAAAACTGGTGAAAAGGTTGGAAGGAACTGTGGCCAAGGGAGGTGATTCTGCCCTTCTATTCTGCTCTGGTAAGGCCTCACCTGGAGTACTGTGTCCAGCTCTGGAGCCCTCAACACAGGAAAGACACGGACCTGATGGAGCGGGTCCAGAGGAGGGCCACAAAGATGATCAGAGGGCTGGAACACCTCTCCTACAAGGACAGGCTGAGGGAGCTGGGATTGTTCAGCCTGGAGAAGAGAAGGCTCTGAGGAGACCTACTAGCAACCTTTCAGTACCTGAAGGGGGCCTACAGGAAGGCTGGAGAGGGGCTGTTCACAAGGGCCTGTAGTGAAAGGATGAGGGGTAATGGGTTTAAATTACGGAAGAGTATATTTAGATTGGATATCAGGAAGAAGTTCTTTACATTGAGGGTGCTAGAACAGTGGAATAGGCTACCCAGGGAGGTGGTTGAGGCCCCATCCCTGGAGATATTCAAGGTGAGGTTGGACAAGGCTCTGAGCAGCCTGGTCTAGTTGAGGGTATCTCTGCTCACTGCAGGGGGCCTGGACTAGATGACCTTCAGAGGTCCCTTCCAGCCCTAGCCATTCTATGATTCTATGAAGGTCCTGTGAGGAGCAGCTAAGGACTTTGGGCTTGTCCAGTTTGGAGAAAAGGAGACTGAGAGGTGACCTCATTGATCTCTATAGCTTCCTGAGAAGGGGAGGTGGAGAGGAAGGTGCTGAGCTATTCTCCCTGATATACATTGATAGGACTTTTTGGAATGGTTCAAAGCTGTACCAGGGGAGATTTCAACTAGACGTTAGGAAGCATTTCTTTACTGAGGTGGTGGTCAGACTTCGGATTTGACTTCCTAAGGAGGTGGTCGATGTCCCAAGCCTGTCAGTGTTTAAGAGGCGTTTGGACAATGACATTAATACCATGTTTTAACCTTTGGTCAACTCTGAATTGGTCAGGCAGATGGACTAGATAATGGTTCTAGGTCCCTTCCAACTGAAATATTCTAAGTTTGTCTCGTGGTTTTATGGAGTCTATATAAAGGTTTTCTAATTGGTTTTCTTAATTGACCTGAAGGTCCTAGTGAATACAGAAGTTAATAGAAATGAAAATATTAGAAAAAACAAGAAAAATAGGAAAAAAAACTGATAAAGCCAAATATGAGTAAAGACCACAACCTTAAAAACAGAATACATGTTTCCTTTAGGCATCCTCTATATATGCTGCTTTTTAAAAAATTCATTGCTTCTCTGTAGAGACAGGATATGACACAATCCTATCTTCAATTCACCCCCACTCTGGAAAGATAGGAAGGAGCCACTGCAAACAAACAAATCAACAAAACAGAGAAAAACCTTAGCTTTATTCCTGTAAATCTGGGACTTTTGCCAGTGGTGTCAGTGAATTCAACATTCAACCTACAAACTGTGTAACTTTGAAACCACAACTGCGAGCTGAAGTGATTGAAAAAAAAAGTAGGAGTGATTCAGAAATGTATTTTGCTATTTGTGTGTTTTTGATCAGTAGATGGAGACTGTCAGTATGTGAGAACAGTTTGTTCTGTATATAAATTGTTGAATGGCAGAAGTTAGAAAGACAATGCAGAATGCTGATTCCTAGAGCACTGATGTTCAGTAAACAGTTTAACTCCTTTGTCAGTGCAAAGCACTGACTTCTGCTAACATCCACAGATCTCAATTAATAGCCCGAGATCTGAGACCTGTAATTCTTCTTAACTCTTAAGGACTTACTTCTTTTTAGTTGACATCTTCAGTCTTAAGGAGTCAGGTTGTGTAATGTTATTTAGCACATTTTGAAGCCACTTAGATAACTCTTTTTGTTGTGTTCAATTGTATTACTAGCTTTTTCTGTTTTATTCGATGTCATTTAATTATCAATTACTATGTTTTTTCTCTGAAAATTTTCTCTATACTTCTCTTGTGAAATCCACCTTCATTGTAGTGATACAGTTTCTTGAAAAAATAAACTAGGAAATATTCAAACAAAACTAGTTTCCATTCGTGGAAGAATACTGAAACAGTCTCCACGTTCTAGTTTTCTGTCAGGCAGTGTTGTGCATTCAGGGCCTACCCCTATGGACTTTGTATTGCTGAAAAAGACAGATGAGGTTCCTCTACCATATAGAACTGGACACAAAATTATGAAAATCCTTTTAAGGAAGCACACAAACACATATCCTTTTAAGGAAGCACACAAACACATATCCTTTTATCTGAAAGAGCACAAGAATTCTCTTTACAGACTTAATTTGAGCTGATTTCCCTTGAGTAAATGGAAATACCTTGCTTATTTTTTCTCATGAAAGGGGACTGAATGCAGTTTGCTGAAATTGCTTCTTTTAATTCAAGGTTATTTTTGATTGAAGATCATGATGGTTTCTTTTGGAAAAATGAAGTTGTGTGTTTCTTACAGAATATTTTTCTGAGACAGAAAAAAACCTCCCTTTTTAAAGTAATTTTCAGCATTTGTTAGGCAGACCTGCTCCTTAATGTTTCTTTAATATCTCTTAATTTTCTTCTTAATAAAAATTGAAATTCTGGAATGGGTAAGGTCAAAAGCTTTTCCTAAAAATACCAGAGGTGGGGACATCAGTGCTTTAAAACTTTGTAAAAATATCCCTAATAGATTCCCTGTTTCTGTGAGTAATGAGGACCAGCATCTATTTACTTTTGATATATCATTCATTTGGAGTAAATATAAAGCTATAATAATCACAAAAGGAAGAGACAAAAAAGTGTTACTTTGGTCTTCTTCCAGAAAATATATATTGTTCTCTAATGGATGCTGTCCAAGAATATGCCAACTCACTTTTCAGTCTCTGTCATTTCCACTTGGGCACTGATTCCACTGGGAGTTAAATTACTTCGTTGTTGGGATATTTTTTTCTTGATGTTTTGTTTCCTGGCCTTCTTCCCCCTATTCTACCTGTAGTCTAATAAGTCAATTTTCTTTTTCTGATTGGCTTTTGAGCCCTACACATAACTAGGTTGTTAGTGTCTATATATTCTGACTTAGCTTTTTCTCAATTTTGCACACAACTACCTGTTACTTGTTGCTCTTTTTATTCTAGTGATTTATCAGATTTAATGTAACATTCCAGTCATATACTTTATAGTTCTTTATTTCAAACATTCATGATCTTGCATACTTTTAATCCCAGCTTCTTAGATTTTCTTTCTAGTGTTGTTAATATACCTATACTACGTCTAATTTGCTGTTCACTGTCAGATCTATTGGCTTCCAAAGCCTTGGCTTCCCTGGAGACACTGGAAAATTCTGATTACCTTCAACAAGATCAGAATGTCATTAGTTAGAAACTCATAGTTTAGATAGGCCTACTTTAGGTGATGACTACATTGGCTAAATAAGCTACAGGATCTCAGGAATAAGAACTGTCAGAGAAAGGAAAAGACCTGTAGGAGAAGTTACAATATTGGCTGCTTTAAAGAAATTGTATTCTCTAGCACCTCTGAAAGTTTCCTTTTTATTTTTTTTAGGAAGTAGTGACTATTATTTATTATTCCCATTGATTTTTAACTTACCGTCAAAATACTGATACCTCTCAGAATCATTAATAAGTTCCCATTTCTTTTCTTTAAAGACTACTTTCTGAAAGCAGATAATGGCAACAAAATTTGCTATTTTACTAAATAATTCTCACTTGCAGTGGCCAGCACAAAGGGGTTCTATTCCATGATTAAGACTCTAAGGCACAGCTATTTTATAACAAAAAATAACTAAAGTGTCATTTTCCCTTCCAACCTGTTGGTCCCTAAACCAGCTTTTGTTCCCTGTCATGAGGGAAACTTAAAATGCATCCTAGATTGGTTTAACAACATGTTAGCAGAATACATTCCTGGTTTAATCTTGTTCAGCCAAACTGTAGCATCTATGATTTTGTGCTATACTGGGAAAAACTGGTATCTATCAGAACTGTAATTTCAGTGTTATTATGATAATTTTACTCTCTTCTCTAAAATCTTTGATTTTATCCCTGATGGTTTAAGATGGAATGAATCCAAGTCTTTCCATCCGTAATGTTTAACTCTCATCATTTATTCTGAAATCATGTATCACAGTTATATATTTCTGGAAGCTGATAGATTCTGTTGTCTGCTGATTCCCATTCTAACACTTTATTCACTATATATTTCCTAATATCTTTCAGTCTTCTTTACTCATCTCACACCTCAGTAGGCTATTAATTATGTCAGGATTCAATCTGAGATTCCAGCAGATGTGATGTGCTAGACATGCAAATTCTCATCACAGAGATGGTGATCTAGTCAGCAAAGTCAGTGGAGACTGGAGCACAACTCAGCTACAACTGCTCATGGATCCTTTAGTTGCCCCAAAACAAATATTTGGTTCTATCAGAAATAGGAAAAGCTTCCCACCTGGATATCTCCAAAAAGACATGGATGTCTCACAGGGCCTGTCACATCTGCCAGGAACTTGCAGATGTCTCAGGTATGCTGAAGCATCTCAAGTAGCCCTACACACTCACATTTAGGCTGAATGTAATCTGCTGCTATGGGACAGATACTTGTAGATGTCTTAATCTTGAACCAAATCCCACAGTATTTAAATGTTTTTACTGTCAGGAAAAAAAAAAAAAGAAAAATTCTAATTTCAGTTCTAACATTAACATTTAAATTAAAGATAATAATGCCATCTCAGAAGAGACTAGTAAAACAACAGTACACTGTATTAACTAAGTTTTTGAAAATGTCATAAAGAAACTATTATATATTCTATTTCTCCACAGTATACCCAAAGCAAAAATTTGCGTTAATAATATCCTTGTACTACTGATGTCTTTCATAATCTGTACAGATTGTTCACTTTTCTGGGACAGAAAGTGTGTGGTATGGGCTTAATTTTTAAATCACAGTGGCGTATTTAGCTCCTTCAGGATTATACTCCTAGTTACATAATTTATTTTAATATTGGTTTTGAAGATTCTTAGGGACCAAGAAACACCTTCTCTGATCTGGAATGTTACCATTTTCCACAGTTGCTATCAATAAGATACCAGGTTAATTTTTACTCCTATAATGTCTTCCATGAAGGCTGTGGTTGGTTGACCCTGGCACAGCACCAGGTGCCCACCAAGCCCTTCTATCACTCCCCTCCTGACCCCCATCAGCACAGCACGGAGGGAAAGAATAAGACGCAAAGGGGTGTGGGTTATGATAGACAAGATGTGATTCTCTACTTCCCGTCCGCAGGTGATGTCGGGCCAAGTCCAGGAAGCAGGGCTCCAGGAACACATAGCAGCCACTTGGAGGACAAAGCAGAATGCCCCCCCATCCTCCTCCTGCCCTCTCCCTTTATAGTTGAGCTGACATCATATGGTATGGAATATCCCCCTGGTCAGCTCAGGTCGGCTGTATCCCCTCCCCCATCCTGCCCCCCATCCTCTGGTGCCGTGTGAGCACTGGCAGTCATAACACGGGTGTGTTATCAACACCCTCCAGCTCCCAGTGCTGCAGCGTGAGGGCTGGATGGGGAAAAGCAGCTCAGCCAGACCCACTACAAGGCTCCTTTTTAATCTATCAATGAATAAACTTTTGCAACTAATGTCTATTTTACAATGCAAAATACATAAAGAAATCAAACATCAAAAATAACCTAGATTCAGGAAAAGATATTTGTACAGATGCCTGTCTATGTAGGAAAACATACAGGATGCTAACTACATCAAAAAAGATCATTTTCTGAATTGTTGAAATAAGGTACCATCCAGTTTCCATTCAGCCTAGTGGATGGTTAAGTTTTAGTTGGTTAACATTTCCTCTGAAATTGTTTTCAGGTTACTAAACACTATTTGATCATTTTAACAAATCCTTCTCAGACAGTTTTTGTTCATATTTCAAGGATTAGTACTTACAGAAGCAAGTAAAAGAGCAGTTAGAATTCAAGCTCAATTTTTCATTTATATCATACATTTCTTTATAACTCAGAAAATACACCCTCAGATGCCTGCCTTACCAACAGAAAGGATATTTAGTGATTCATTTTCTCTGAGGAATCTAAACTTAATTTAAGCTTAAAGCAGAAGCTGTGCTTGGATGCCATGGCATGTTTGATAGGTGCAACTAAGGGATACAATGCAGAATGAAGTTATGCCATCAGTAAGGCTGAAATAATGAAAACTACTGAAGTATAACTTTAAAGGCAGGAAAAAGGAAAAAGAAGAAATTGCAAAGATCAAATGCAACAGTTATGCCAAGAAATCTGTTTTAGAAAATTGAGGAATCCATTTTAGAAAATATGTCCCCCTTTCCTAAAGGTACTGTTGCAGAAACACATTCCACTTACCAGCTTTTTGAACAAATTGTTTCCTCTTTAGAAGGTATATTATCATGAATGAGGCAAGAAAACCCCAGAAATGCTCTTGATGGAGCTAGCATTCATTCCCAGAGGCAAGATATCAAATCAAACTGGCATGCGGATACAAACACTGCATCATTGAACAATATGTATGGAGTGTGGTTCACAAAACAACAGCTGTTTCCATTGCAGCTGAGTGCTTTTTCAGCTCTGTATGCAGAATAGCAAGTCCTGAATAAAAGGGACTGATCACTTTTCTTGATCTGCTGGCTGCATTCTTGTGTACATAAATTTAATATATTTTAGTTTAGAAATTTGGATTAATATCCATGGGCATGGATTACTGAGTAAGCAGCCCTTCTTAAAATAAAAAGTATATGTCAAGTACCTCTGTTTGCATCTGACTATGATGGAACAAAAACTAGGAAATAAAATTCATGTTACCATAAAGAATAAAAAATAATCCGTTCTCATTTGGTCTCTAAGTTGTCTTCCATTAGAAACATTCCTATCAGTGTACAGAACTAGAAGCTGACTTTTTTTTTTTTTTTTTAGAAACTAACAAATGTTGTAAAAACATTTAATTGCAGAAATATGAGTCTGCAGGAACTGGTCATCATCCTGCTCAAATAAGTGGGAGAGATAATGTGTAGTAGTTGAATGCAGGAACACATGATTATAAATTCAAGGTGATTTTCCTCTGTCTTTAAGACTAATATAAATATTGGATATTCACACTGCAGCTGATGTAATTGTTTTACTAAAATGGTCATGAGGAAAGAAGTAAATCTGAATCTTACATGAAATGAGATAACCTATTATAGCCCTTTTTTTTTTTTTAAATTATCCTCATGACAGATTCTATCTGAAGTGTATTTGGCAAACTTTACTGTGGTAATTCAAAGAAAAAGTATCATGAGACCTTTTTAAAAAACAACAATTACATTCAGTGGTCATTATGACCAACACTGCTTTTACAATCCCTGCATTTAATGAGCAGTAGCTACAATTTGTGCTGGCAACTGTAATCCAGACTTCACCACTCTGCTAGTCACCAGTTTATCCGGCTTTTTTTTTCCCTTCAGCTGGGCGTGCTGGTATTCCACATATAGTAGTGTTCACTGTTCAAGGACAGCTGATGCCACTTCAGCTGTTCAAAAATCCTCATTTCCCCATTCACAATGTCGGATTTCTCATTTTTGCCACTTGCCTTTCAAAGTGAATGGAGCACTGCAAAACCAGCTCAAACATGTGGCATTGGTGGGATATACACTGATAAACACCCTGTCAATGGCAGTCTTTATGTTCTAGGATTAACTTTACGCTGTGGAATCACACAGTCATGGAATGGTAGGAGTTGGAAGGGACCTCTGGAGATCAGCTAGTCCAATACCCTTGATAAAAACAGGTTCACCTAGAGTAGATTGAACAGGAAAGCATCCAGGTGGATTTTTAAAGTCTCCAGAAAATGAGACTCCACAACTTCCCTGGTCAACCTCTTCCAGTGCTCCATCACCCTCACAGTAAAGAAGTTTTTCAATATGTGTAGGTGGAACTTCCTCTGTTCCAGTTTGTGCCTGTTGCCCCTTGTCCTGTTAATGGGTACCACAACATCTGGCCCCATCCTCTTGACACCCTCCTCTTAGGTATTTATTAGCATTAATAAGATCCCTTGTCAGTCTTCTCTTTTCCAGGCTAAACAGCCCTAGGTCTTTCAACCTCTCCTCATACGAGATATGTTCCAGTCCCCTCATCATGTTGGTAGCCCTCTGTTGGGACTCTCTCCAGTAGTTTCTTGCCTCCTGAACTGGGAAGCCCAGAACTGGACACAATACTCTAGATGTGGTCTCACTAGGGCAGAGTAGAGGTGGAAGATAACTGCCCTCAACCTGTTGGCCATACTCCTTACAGAAAAACCGGCAAAAGTTCACATCTTTGGTTTTCTGTTTGTGTGCCTTTTTTATAGGCTCACAAGCATCATGGCCTGTGAAAAGCAACTAGACAAACATTTGTTGTATAAATGTAAAAAAAGACAGAGCTTTTTAAGCAATCGGTAGATGTACCATACAAACCTAGCTACCTAAGCTGTGAAGTGCAGCTTTTGCTCATTGAACTACACCCAAACGATGGCCTTGGAAATTCTTCTGCCCTGTATATATACAAAGAGAGGCTTAACAACTCAGCACAATGCACTTCAGCTACAACTACACAGTTATGAAAGTCCTATGACCTAGCAGGTGGGGATAATCTTTTGTGTGGTTTCATGGTTACTGACACAACATTTAGCATGTCCTCAAAGGTGTCAGAGGAACATCAAGTGAGTTTACAGGTCATCCCCCACACTATGCAGTAAAACAGATTAGGTTATCAACAATTTAATTTGAGCCGAGAAAAGCTGGGAACATTTTCATTCCCAAGTCACCAGCTATTTTTGTAAAGGTGTTGGATGAGATCTTTAACAAAACTGTTCCTAGGGAACTTCAGCTAAATTGAAAAAATGTGCTCCCATTAATTTCAATACTCCTACACAGTTCAGTTCATCTGGCAAACTCTGCAGAAGAGAGATTGTGCCAATAAAAACTGTTTACAATGACAAACTTAAATTAAGTTTTTGTAGTCCCTAATGGCAATTTTGCTTGTGGCTAGCAGGATGCTTATCTTAATTTTCATCATTATCAGAGTTTGCTATTTAAACATGAAGATGCCATGCTTTTTTCTGATACTGGTATTAGGACAAGTAACTAAGAACCTTTGCTTTCCTAGTTGCTTGTTCAAAGCTACAAAATGCGAATATATGCAACAAAGGTCTCACTAGTACCATCTCTTGTAACAGGTGGGGAGCATTAGAGGACAAAAATGGACATAAACAGAAGTTCTGGGTAAGTAATTTACTAATCCTTAGCACTGTGTTTTGAGGCAGAAGAAAAAAATCTCTACAGCACAGATTATATAAAAACAACTTCTTTACTTTTATTCACTCTCAGTGAGTCTGTTTTTTTCGTTCACCTTAAAGTCTCCGGCACAATTCTGTTCCCTTTGTGGCAACTTTTATCATGCTAATCCTTGAACTACAGCATCATTTGCCTCAATTCCAAAGCCTGTTTCATTCAATCTCTCATCTGTGTTTTTTTCCTACACTGTTTCTTCTGTCTCAAATCTTATTCAAATTTGCAAATGTTATTCAAATATCCCATGAAGACTCAGTTCTTTTTGATGCCTACAAATGAAACTCAATAGAAGTAATCAATGTTATTTGTTAAAACAATTGGAAAAGAGAAGCTATCTATTTAAATAAAAGTTGGCAAATGCTATCCAGCTATCAGGAAAAAAAAAACCAAAACCAACAAACCAACAAAAAACCCCAAACCAAAAAAAACAACAAAAAACACCACTGGCTTTCAGCCATTTACAGTAAGTCAGATTTTATCACTTTGATTATGATTACCATCTCATCTCATTATTCCTGTGTTCAGCAGAAGGTAATTTAAAGCTTACATAGCTGATAGCAGGGATTATGGTAGGTAATTTCACTGACATCTAGGGTAAAACTTCTACTGACTTCATAAGAAACTACATTGCTCAGTATGTCAATAGCTGCCTGAATGAGAACTCAATTTATTGAACATCAGCTTCTTCTTATCTTGGGTGTCTCTGCAACAGATTAACTGCAATTGGAATTTTTCACCATTGTTGTTTCAATGGCCACTTTCTTCAGCCAATACTTGAATTATCTAATGATTTCTGCTTTGATTTATCAAACTGCCTTGTAGAAATATTATTCCATTTTTATTAATATTATTCCGTCTTATTGTGGTTTTGGAACTGAAATTTTAATCAAAACAAAAGGGAACAAATGATTAGAAATCAGAAAGTTATGCATTCTGATTCTCAGTGCACCAAATCTGAGAAACTGTGTTTCTTAGAAAGGAAACTAACAGTGTTTAATTTCCTACACTAAACTAAAATAATTTTGCATTTCCCACCTTGCATTTTTAAATACTAATTTAAAATTAGAATGTATATTTTTTTTCTCTTTGTTTTTCTTTAGATTGCTGCAAATTCCTGGGGAAAATCTTGGGGAGAAAATGGTTATTTTAGGATTCTACGTGGACAAAATGAGTGTGATATTGAGAAGCTGATTTTAGCTACTTTGGGATAGCCATACTCTTGTACTTTAATTGTATTTTACTGTACTCTGCTTTACATATCTATTCTTTTTATTGTTGCATAATGAGTCTTTCTGAAGAAATAAAAATGTCTTCTCTGTACATTATCTTTCTTTCTGTTATGGATTATCTCATCCTCCTGAATTGAACACACTGCAGCCATCTCAACACTCTCAGATCTCACCTGGTACAAACACTTCTTTATATTAACAGCAAGTTGAATCCAGGACTACTGAAAACCTTGGTGTCTGCAGGAAGTTGCCTCTTCTGTTATTTACATCTCACCACTATTATGTTATATTGCTAAGGGTTGATTCAACAGTGCCTGAAAGAAATGAAGTTCCACTGTTAGTTTTAATATCATTGTCCTTCACTACAAAGACATCAAGCTGCTGGAGCACGCCCAAAGAAGGGCAGTGAAGCTGGTGAATGGTCTAAAGAATTTGTGAGGAGCGGCTGAGGGAACTGGAGTTGTTTAGTCTGAAGAAAAGGAGTCTCGTGGGAGACCTTATCACTCTTGACAAGTACCTGAAAGCAGGTTGTAGTGAGGTGGGGGGTCAGTCTGTTCTCACAAGTAACAAGTGATAGGACAAGAGGAAACATCTTCAGGTTGCACCAGAAGAGGTTTAGATTGGACATTTGCAAAAAATGCTTCACCAAAAGGATTGCCAGGCACTGGAAGAGGCTGCCCAGGGAAGTGGTGGAGTCACCATCCCTGGAGGTATTTAAAAGACGGGTAGATGTGGCACTTAGGGACATGGTGTAGGGGCGAACTGGTAGTGTTGGCTTAACGGTTGGACTTGATGATCTTAAAGATCTTTTCCAACCAAAACAATTCAATGATTCTTTACAATACATACTCCGGTCACAAATCACTTCAGAAATATCATGTGCTCTTCCACACAGAATTAGCTCAGACAGACCAAGAATAAAAAGTTCCAAAGAAGTGCAAGTAGAGATCTGATCCTGTTGCAGAATAATTATTTCTTATCCTAGCTTAGATAAGTTGTATCTAGGTATCATCTTCACCGTGAGGGTGGTGAGACACTGGAACAGGTTGCCCAGAGAGGTGGTGGAAGCCCCATCCTTGGAAGTTGTTTTTTTTTTTTAAGACCAGGCTGGATGGGGCTCTGAGCAACCTGCTGTAGTGGGAGGTATCCCTGCCCGTGGCAGGGGGGTTGGAACCAGATGATCTTTAAGGTCCCTTCCAACCCTGACAATTCTATGATTCTATGATCATTATCTCTTCCAGGAAACTATTTTTTTACTGGTAAATCCCATAAAGATGTGTTTAGAGTAATAAAACATTACTTGCACTGAAACTGCATATACCTGTTCCCACAACCACAATTAAAAATATACTATTTCAATAATTTAATTAAATTATAATAAATTTTTTTTTCCAGTGTCTAGACTAGACTAACTCCTGAACTGTTTGCTTTCCATTTACTCTTCAACATGGGAACAGGCAAGTGTCATCATTCTCAAAAGCCTGTTTCAACTGGATAAAGAAGGAAAAGACATTATGTTGTTTGTTTCCACGGACACACCTGTTGTCCAGGCGCACTTCTGTGAGTTGGCCAGCAGGATCAGTAGTGCAGACAAGACACCTAGAGCCCCTTTCACTCCTTATGCTCCCATAGATGCTTCTGTCTGAAGAAAAAGCCTACTGGCATGCTTAACTTCCTACCAACTTTGCTTCAAATCTTGATGGGCTTGAGGACTGTTTTGCTAATTTGTTAATTAATATACAGATTTTACAAATATTGAAATAAGAAGAAATTAACTACCTTCTTATCCTTTTAATTTCAATTGATCTAAAGGCCAGAAGCCAACAGTAATCATCCATGATAACATTATTTGTGGAAGAAACAATCTGGAATGTTTAATAGGTGGAGGAAAAAAAACTGTCATGAAATTCCAGTGAACAAAAACTTTCCAGTGACACCTCCAGTGTCTTCAATAAGCTATGCTTAATTCTTTCTAGAAAATTAAGAATTTGACTTCTACTATCATCAGCAAAGGAGTAACTGCCTTTCCTTTAAGATCTTTCCATGATGGTGGTATACAACAAATGTCCTTGCCACTGAAATTACATCTCTTAAACTTAACTTAGGTCACAATTGATGTTGCATTATTATTGAAAGAGCTATTATTAAAATGTTGGAATCAAACTGATGCAAAACAAGCCCTTCTGTGGCCTCTAGTGTCATACAATAAACTAAATTTAGACACAAAAACTTTATCACTTGAAATTTATAGCAAATTTTATCAAAAGCAATTTTAGAAGAGATAAGTGGTCTGAGAGAAGAAGTAACTTTTCTAGCTCTAGTGAGCTAAACCAGTACTTGAGTGGGAAGGGTACCGAGACATCTACACAGCTACTTCCTAACCTCTTGGTCTATATTGATTCTATAAATGTCAAGATCTCAGAAGAGTATAATTTAGCTCTGAAGTGAATCATACTGTAGAAACATATCCAGTCAAGTCTGGGTTTTTCTGTTTCATTCGACATCAAGTTGATTTGCACTGCTGTAGCTCTTACTTTTTGTCAGTGGTTGTTGCTACTCCAGATTTGCTTGCAAGAACTTTCTAGGATACGGGCTATCACATTAAATTTCTTCAGCAATGACAAAACTCAAAACTACTGTCCTAAATATTTACCTAATCAAGTGGTCATCTTGGCTTGAATGAAACACCATACACAAGTGAAAGAAATCCAACCATGACAAAAAATATAATGGTTTGTAAAGTGATACTGCTCTACGCACTTTCTGGGGTAGCCTTTGGTAGTCTGAGTGATGTATACTCTCAGCACCCTCTCCATACCCCCAGCAACACAAAGCTGCCGTCTGTGGAAATGCCACAGTACCTGGAATTTAACAGGTAGGCAAATATATCTGCATCTGGAAGCCAGTTTGCTATCTGAAAATAACCTTGGTGCTGAAAAGCAGCTGGTTTGCTGCTATTCAGAGCGTATGTAGAGGATCTCCTTTACCAATGCAGCTCTTCTCACTCACAGTGAGCAGGAGACAGTGGAGCCTGAGAGCCACCAGTGGCTCTGCCTAATGCAGACTACCTGGAGACAGATTTTAAATGTCAGAAGGGCATTGAGCTCTTCTAGTTCACTATTTGGTGAGAGTATGAGGAAATTTGTTCTTCATTAAGACGTCACTTCTCTCATTTCCCTCCTTTTTGCTGCTTTTGCAGCCCAAAAGGCCAGACATATCCTGGGCTACATCAAAGGCAGTGTGGCCAGCAGGTCGAGGGGGGCGATTCTGCCCCTCTGCTCTTGTGAGACCTCCCCTGCAGTACTGCATCCAGTTCTGGAGCCACTGGCACAAGAAGGACATGGACATGTTGGAGTGGGTTCAGAGAAGGGCCACAAAAATGATAAGAGGACTGGAACACCTCTAAGAAACACTGAGAGGCTCGAGAAGAGAAGGCTCCCAGGAGACCTTACTACAGCTTTTCGGTACTTAAAGGGGGCCTATAAGAAAGATGGGGATAAACTTCTTATCAGGGCCTGTTACAACAGGACAAGGGTGTCTAGGTTTGAAAGACAGGTGTCTGCCAAGGAAGGCAGGAGCCCCCCTTGGAATGGAAAAATGCAACCCCCCCCAATGCTTATAGTTTTGAAATTAAGGGGCTTTCAGGCAAAGATTTGAGTAATAGGAATAACAGTTCTTTACTAAATATATATATATAACAAGGCAAACAAACAACAATAACTATGGCAGTAACAACAAACAGAGCCAGGAACCCAGTGCTCACCTCTGGGGCGGCTCCCGGGGAGCAGGGAGGGCGCGATGGTCTCCCCGCCGCTCCGGAGACAGCTCAGTCCCCACGTGGCAATGGCCGACGGAAAGCCCGCGTCACGAACCCACCTTGGGCAGCCGATCCCGGTGTCCTGCAGGATCCTCAGGAGACAGCAGGGGCAGAAGGAGAAGCAGGAGAGGCAGCAGGGGACGACCTCTCTCCAAGCTGATCCCGGTGCCCAGCAGGATCCTCAGGAGACAGCGGGGGTAGAAGGAGAGCGGGAGACGCAGGGGGCTGAGTTCCCTGCACCACGAGGGCAGCTCCTCCTCACCTCGAGTGCAGGGAGCAAAGCAAGTGCCCCAGGGGCTCCCCCCAACCCCCTTTATTCGGCTGGCTGGACCCCTCCCCCTGTGGCCAGGCCCTTTTGTCTCTCTTAAGTACAGCAATTTATCTCCTTGACGAACAAGTATGGGAAAAATCTTTAAGAGAAGAGGAAAACAGAAGAACTCCCCAAAACCCCCCCAAAGGGGTAATGATTCTAAACTAAAAGAGGGTAGCTTTAGACTAGACATAAATAAGGCCTTTTTGTACACTGAGGCTGGTGAGACACCTGAGCAGGTTGTCCAGAGAGGTGGTAGATGCTCCATCCCTGGAAGTGTTATAAATGAGACCAAATAGTCTTTAAATAGAAAAATAAAAATTT
>JANVCC010000018.1:24750573-24771019 GCA_025345505.1 Todiramphus chloris collaris
TGTTGTCACATCTTATTGACACGAATCATCCAATTTTCTCCATTACAGAAGCATTCGAGGTGGGGCTGGATGGGTCTCTGAGCAACCTGTTCTAGTTGGAGATGGCCCTGCTCGCTGCAGGGGAGTTGGACTAGGTGACCGTTAAAGCTCCCTTCCAAGTCAAACCATTGCATGATTCTGTGATTTTTTTTCAGTCTCTCCATCACAAGTGCTCAGCCATGCCTGCTAACTTGCACTAAAAGTGTCACCTAGCCTGGAGCTTTTTCCTGGATGAATAGAAAGGGACGATATGTGACTCAGGCTAATTCAATAGAGAGCTCATAAGCTTTAAATCACAAGCATTACTAATGGTCTGTGGGAACTGCAGAAAGGGGTGGCACCACGCAACGCAGGAATGGCCTTTGTATTTGTGACATGGTATAATTTTTCTTTTCCATAAAAACAAGAAATAACATTTTTATTTGAAGTAAAAAAAAATCTCCACCTAGGTTACACATTAAAAATATTTACTGTTAACAACATTCTATATATAGTTTTGATTAGTTGTCAGTCTAACTGTGAAAACTTTAAAACTTAGTGTGGAAATAGCTAGAAGAATATGGATCTGCTACCTGACAATAAAAAAAAATATGGAAAACTCCCTGTCTAAATTTCTATATATTTAGAAACAATTTCAGACAGAACTCTGAACAGAAATACCTATGAACTTTGGGAGAGTTTGAAGTGTCCTAGTATTAACTGAGCTGAATACACTCATTTTGCAATTTATATTGATCATCCTTCAGGGCTTTCCCACAATCAGATTCTAACTATTGCTGACAGATATCTAATAGATGAGCATTGTCAATGCCCCCTGAGATGGCTTTAAGTGGAAATTAATTTTAAAATTAAACCAGCTAACAAGCCAATAAATGAACCCAGCTATTTTCACAGTATTGTTACCCCTTTTTCCTAGCCTATTCTTATAGAAACATTGCCCATTTGCTAAATGATAGCAAATCAGACCCTGAGGATTGGCTTCCTGCTGCATGGAAAGCACTATCAAGCCTGGTAATAGTCTATAAGTGAATCATTTTGTTCACAGAGTGGTGCCAATAAAAGCATTGAGATCCTGAAGACAATTGCTCTGCTGAGGAGTCTGAGTCACATGCAGATGCGTGAGTCACAGGGAGCTACCTCTACACCTGGCTCCAGTCAGAGATTTGGTGGGGCTCTCTTATTTACTAATCACTGCAAACAACTTGTCAAGACCAGGTTTCCCAAGCTCTGGAGTTTGCTCATTATCATTAGGAAGTCTGAAAAATTGATGACACTTGGCACAATAGGGATTTTAATTTCATGTCACTATCCCAGAATCATGCCTGATGAAAATGCTGTCACTATCCCAGAATCATGCCTGATGAAAATGCTTTTACACAGCCATATGATAGCACTAAAACACGGTACTGTGCGTACTCCTGCTAAAATTGAGAGAAGCATTTGAAAATCTCACCTAATGAGTGCAATTGCTTGAGAACAAAAAGCTGAAGTCAGCCAGGCTGCAAAACGATGTTGGAGCAGAGGGAAAGGTTTTAGCAGTGTGATATTTAAAAACTTCAAATTATGGGAAAAGTAGGGTATATGGAAATTCTTTTGAATGCCATCTTGAGAACTGAGAAGACCCTGTACCAGCACTTTGTTGTTGCTACCCTGCCTTTAGCTGGGGGATGTAATACGTGGCTTGGATTTTGCCTGCCTGGTGTTTACTGCCTGTATCTTTCCATTAGGAGGCTGTGGTTACACAACAAAAGAAGCATTTTGTTTTAGGGTGGCTGCTTTGTCCTGGATTCCCAGTGGGAGGTCTCTCTAGGAGAGCTTCCCCTGGATTTCCTGAGTTTAAGGAGGCTTCTGGGCTTCAAGCTAGCAGCGAGCACTAGGATTTAAAGCTGCACAGCTTTATTTGTAGCTTCGTACAACAACAGATGTGTTTTGAGGGAAGCTAAAGAAAGCAGAAAGGAAAATTCAAGGGACACACTGAACTTGATTTGAAGCAAGGACTAGACAAGCCCTGAGAGGAACAACAAGAAGATTGTTTTCCTGTAGTTTCAGGGATCAAGGAAGATTGCTTGACTGAGAGCAAGCCTGAAGCAAAGGATCTACAATTCTAGGAACTAGACAAGAGGGAGATTTGTTTGTAAATATTTTTATTTTAATATTTTGCTAGAAGTGTGACAGGAGCTTGCATCTGGGCACTTAATGCTGCAATTACCGTTTGGTAACTGTTTCCTATGTGGACAACTGGCTTACATCTTTACACCCATTCCTCACTGCAAGGATTAAGCCTTCTGCAGGGTGGACGTTGTGTCTTTGCCTCAGGTAACAGCAAGTTGTGAGTAACATTGCTTTATTCTGAAGCAATTTTCATCCCCTTCAGCCAAGATATACTCCTATTCAGTTACCATATTTATTTCCAGATAGATTCAATGTGGGGACTCCCAGCTGTGAAACTTTCTTGGTCTTTGACTCCTGGTCACATGTATTGTTTACTAGTCACTCAGACCCAAGAAGATTGCAGAGGTCAGTGAGTGTGGGCTGTATAGTAGGAACCTCTCCTTCATATAGCATCAATTTGTTAGGGCATATTAAAGGCAGAATGAATGCAATGAAAGGAATCAATTTTTGCTTTTCTTTACGACAGTGTAGCTGTCTATACACATGCAGTATTACTTACACCAGCAAATGTTATTACTTCATCCATAACACTATTGCTGTGTCTGGAAATCTTGGTCGTGGAGCAGTACCACACAAAGCTGTTCCGGGAGAAGCCTGAGGCAGGAGATCAGACTCTACTGGGCACTGAAATTAGCAGTGCTTTAAAGTTTTTTGGGGACACTAGAAGCTATGGATTGCCCCAGGCTGTGTACAAAACACTTTAGGGTTATCTGGAGATTCCAATCACCTGTGAAAACAGGGACAGACACATAAACACATAGATAGAAACTCATGAATCTAAACTACTGCCTTAATCTAAGTATAACTGCATTTCCATTGTAAAACTCATCTTCTCTGCGCCAAAACAAACACAAAAGCACTGATGTAGTGTATTACTTCCATCACATCACGATACACAATGTTTTATAAAAGAAAAATTTCTCAGAAACTTTTGTGTAAAAGACAAATATTTAGCCTTAGTGTGCTGTATTGTCATAGTGTGAGGGATGCAGCTGATGTTCGAAATTCATTGGAAATATTGCTATTGAATATAATGGTAATACTGTTCTCACTGAGATGGCATAAATTAGCCAACAGGGTTTCTATTCATCAATAAACTTGCAAAAAAGGGAAACTAGACAATCAGAAATTTTAGCACCTGCATCTGTTTTTTGGGGTTTTTTTTACCCTATACAAGCAGTTTTTAAATAGTACTCTGTACTTCTAGCAGGCATGACCCACAGCTTGTGAATAACTGTATTAAAAGTGTGCAACCTCAATAGAAGCCAAATTGTTGAAGCTTGTGACAGTCTTGACAATTAGGAGAGAGGCAAAAAGGGTAGAAGGGTAGAAGTGGTTTAATAATTCTGTTTTCTACCAAGTCTGGAAGCAAAAACTAATTCCAGTTTTTTCTTGGAAACAAAACTCAGCAAGTTTTGCTGGGTTTCATCTCACTGTAAAACAAAAGTTAAGGCCGTACTTACAGATTTTTTAGCAAGTCTGGGACAAGCCTTGAGAAAGCCCAAAGCAAGAGTATGTTTCTACTGGAAGTTGTATTACACATCATCTTGCAATGGTTTTACTCCATCTAGCCTGGCTTGGCACTCACCCCTGTTTCACTCTGATCTTCTTGTTGGAAAACTGTCCAAAACCAAAAGGAAGTGTGACAGGAGATTTACAGAGCTGTACTGAAGGAGATCATCAGGAATTGAAAGAAGAAAAAACCAAACAAACAAAACCCCTCAACAAACAAACAAACAACAACAAAACAACCTGTGTTTGATGTCCAGTGAATAGATCCTGCCAAATTTCATGCAACACTGATGCAGACAAAAATGCTAGAGCACCATAAGGGATGCTGCCCTAGTGGCATTTTCAAGGTAAATAACCTCACAATGGTCCATCCAATAAAAAAAAAAAAACAGATAGAGGGGAAAGAATTACTCATTTTTCCAACCCCTGAAGAATTAATTATTCTATTAAACAGGAAAACTTCATGCTTTTGCATGAGGTTAGGATGAACAGATGGCGTTTCACTAATTGGCTAGTTTTAATGTGGCTTTTCATCCATTGTTCTGATGCTTCTCTGCCTCCTCATAGTGTGTTGCCTCTTAACATGTTTGCATTTCTATATTGCCTTTGTCATTACTGACATGCTTATATCTGGGACAATGAAGCAGACATTTAAGTAAGGTTGCAGGCAAACCATCTGTTTATGCTTGAAATATTGTGCTGACACAAGTTTCCACAGCGCTTCATAAAGGCTGCTGCAATTTACTTCAGGAGAGCAAAAGAACAAGAAATTTAATATAATACCTGGATAGTGAATTTTCTCAATGGATTGACCACCCAAGTAGCAATATCAGAGAGGGAAAGAATATAAATGGACATAACAGCAGGTCTTTTATCACCTATCAGTTTGACTCTGTTCCACTCTTCTTTCAGCCTGTCTCTGCCAGCTTCCCTTCTATGACTGGCAATGCATGCTGCTGCAGTGAAAAACTCAATAACCGAAGTTATTAAGCAGGCATTCTTTATTTTGCAGCACCAGATGCACAGGGGATCACTTCTCCAAATGTGCATCCTGATTTACTTCATCTTCTCTTCTTCATTACTGTGTTTTTTCAATGACCTAAAACCTAAAATCCTTATTCTTGCCACAAAATTGATTCTTGTCTGCTCAGTGTGCTCAGGTGCCTTGAGACGTCCTGTTGTCCTGTTCCCGGAGATAACCACTATCTACAAGGTTATGAATTTCACAGTATGTCCCTACTACAACTACCCATTTATTGTTGTCGCTTGTTTAAGGATTAGTAAAACTCCATCAGACATCCCGTCTCCTCTCTTCAGTGCTCAATCCTTGCAGAGGGTACTCTGCTCACTGAGTATATAGCTCCAAAAGCACAGGATTTTTTTCCAGCAGGGACTCACCCTAAAAAAAGAAGCGAACTCGTAGTTATTGGAAGGTAAAATCTTGAGAATGCACAAAGACAAAGATGTTAAGAAAAGCCTTTGTTTAAGCCCAAAAGTCCATGCTGATGTTGAAAAAGCAAGATGCTCGAAGCAGGTCACACAGGAATGCATCCAGGAGGGTTTTAAATGTCTCCAGAGAAGGAGACTCCACAACCCCTCTGGGAAGCTGTGCTCTGTCACCCTTACCATGGAAAAGTTTCTCCTTACGTTTACATGGAACCTCCTATATTCCAGCTTGCACCCGTTGCCCCTTGTCCTATCACTGGACATCACTGAGAAGAGTCTGGCTCCATCCTCCTGACACTTGCCCTTTTTGTATTTATAAACATTAATGAGGTCACCCCTCAGTCTCCTCCAAGCTAAAGAGACCCATCTCCCTCAGCCTTTCCTCATAGGGCAGATGCTCCACTACCTTAATCATCTTTGTGGCTCTGCACTGGACTCTTCCAAGCAGTTCCCTGTCCTTCTTGAACTGAGAGGCCCAGAACTGGACACAATATTCCAGATGTAGCCTCACCAGGGCAGAGTACAGGGGGAGGAGAACCTCTCTCGACCTACTAACCACACCCCTTCCAATACACTCCAGGATGCCTTTGGCCTTCTTGGCCACAAGGGCACATTGCTGGCTCACGGTCATCCTGCTGTCCACCAGGACCCTGAGGTCCCTTCCACTGTACTGCTTTCCAACAGTCAATCCCCAATCTGCACTGGTACATGGGGTTATTCTTTCCCAGGTGCCAGACTCTACACTTGCCCTTGCTGTATTTCATTTGATTTCTCCCCGTCCAACTCTCCAGCCTGTCCTGGTCTCAATGAATGGCAGCACAGCTTGCCGGTGTGTCAGTCACTCCTCCCAGTTTTGTACCACCAGCAACTTGCTGACAGTGCACTCTGTTCCCTCATCCAGGTCAATGATGAATATATTGAATAGTACCGGAATATGTGTGCTGCAGAGAGCATCAGGGATCACACTCACTGGCAGGACGATAGCTACAGTACATGTGTGCATCTGTGGATGCACAGATAAACACGGTGAGAATTTTTTCTCCACAGCACTGTCTTGGGTCTAGAGCTGTTTTAAAGGAGAGCTAAATCCCAATGACGGGTAATTCAGGTAGTCAGGGTATTCATAACTTGATAACTCTCAGGAAAGAGAATAAAATTTTCATTCTAAACGCAGGTTGCTCAGTCAGTCTAAAGACCATGAAGGTATCTGCAGAGAACAGATGAATTTGCTTTGCTGATAACACTGACTAGACAAGATAGGACTGTATAATCACTTCTTCTGTAATATCTTTTTTTTTTTTTTTTTTTTTAAAAGACTCATTATACAGGAATTAATCTGTAGCCACAGGCTTATAGCTTTACCTTTTCTTACCACAAGGACAGCTCTGCAAAAGTATTGCACCCTTCAGGAGGAGGATAGGAGGGAAATCTTTGCCCATGTGTGTTCTTGAATATAAAGACATGAACTCTGGTGATGTTGTAATGAGACAGATTTGCACTGGTTTATTTTATTCACCAGCTTCCTTCCTCCTCTGCAAATGCATGCAGAAACCCAGAGGAGCAGTGTTGACATACTGAGTGTGCACAAAGATTATTATCTGCCTTGGTTTTAATAAGACTTATGGCCTGACAGCCTGACTGCAAACTTAGCTGAACTGGGAAAGAGCACTGCTGCTTCTTACTTTGAAAGTCTGCCTCTTTCTTGCCCTTGAAACACTTTTACTGGGTGCTGCTCAGGGCTCACATTTTACCTGAAACCATTCAGTTGTATTGTCTATTGCACCATTCAGGATGTGGTCAAGATAAGGCCTTACAGCAGTGCCAGTCTGGGTGACCTTAGCTGTCATTACTCAGACAGGTCAAACTCAGTATCAGAACGAGGTATAGCAATCTCTGTAGGCCTATGTACATCTACATATGTCAAAGATGTCTCCAGAGGAATGCCATATATATGTGTGTAAGCATTTATATGATCAAAGAAACTAATGCCTTTGCTTATGCCTTTCTTTTTGGAAAAAAATAATTTATTTGCCTTTATAACTTATTTCCAACAGAGCAGAATATAGCATTTTTTCATATGTATGTAGTATTTTTCAATTATGATGCAACTCCTAAGAAAACACAGTATCAGTCTAGCAGTATGGCACAAATAATGTCAAATTGTAATTTCCTGGTAAGTAAAACTGTTCCTGACTCTTCATGAACAAATGTCTTTTAGTGTCTGCTTATCCCTTCAGTTTTGCTGATCAGTGGTTATTTGTATGTAAGAAATCTATGACCACATAAGGTGTCCTGGTTTGAGTTAGAACAGAACAGTTCTGTTCAGTGATTTTATTTTTCAGCTCAGTTCTAACTAACTGCACTGTCTGAAGTTATCAGCCTGTTCTCACAGACAGTGTCTGCTCCTAGCAGTGATAACACCCCATGGTTAGAGTTACTACCAAGGATTGGTGTGCAGACCAAGGCCACTGCTGGATCTTGTGTAACACGTTGTGGGGTGCAGAAAGTAAAAGACTGCAACTGCAGGGAGAAGGTGACCCTAAATGGATCAATGAGGTATTCCATCCCATGTACATCTATTCAGTATAAAGCTGAAGGATCACAAGGTCAGTTTCTCTTGGCTCAGATCTTCTGTTTTCTTCTTGCTTCTTCAGTGGCTGGCATCCAAGGAAGACTCTGTCCTTTCTGCCTTCAATGCTGATCTGTGTGTTCCTGAATCCAGTACCACAATCCAGCTACTGAACACATCTTCCATCTGCTGTGTGGCCCAGTCTGGGACTTTCCTGGTGCCTGCTCCACAGCATCAGTGGTGACGGTGATCTAATTGCCATCAGGGGAATTGGGTTCAATACTGGTTTTGTGTATATTTGTCTATATTCCACTTTTATTATAATTATAATTATTTTCATTCTCATTAAAGCTGTTCTAGTTTCTTTGTCTAATTGGGAAGTCTCTCTCCCTTATTCCCTTTCTCTCCTGCTTTGGGGAGGGAGTGGGGTTAACACAGAGAATCTGTTATAGGTCTAAGAAGCTGCCCTGACTCTAACCATGACATAAGGTTGAATGTGTATCATACTGGTAAAAGGTAAAAAATATTGTAAGAAGTGCTACTTTTGCCCATGGAAAAAACTACTGTATTCAGAAATAAATGGGCTGTCTGTAGTTTAACTTAGTCATCACTGATACATTCAATACCATACATGCAGGTAAGGTTTTCTGAAACTGTTTAAGAAAGCTACAAATCAAGGTCTGTTGATACACAGGGCAGTTGGGTGAATTACTTCTGGGGGCTTATGAAAAGCACACTTATGAGTATTAGAAAACTGATTTACGTTTATAAAACTCCACTCTTTGCAGAAACAATATGAGCATCTTAATGGACCCTAACTAGAACCTAAAATCAATATTTATTTATCTTAAAGAGAGCCTTTGCTTTCTAAAAGGTACAAAAATTAGTGCCTAGACTAAGAGAATCTGCCCTATAAGGTCATATAATCCTGCATCCATCATGATTACCATGTGATACTACTAATTTTCTTTACTTTGCACTCTACATTGTGCTTTCTTTTGATATGAACAAATTGACACATGTTTTCCAGCTCATAATCAAGTACCTGATTTATAGTTACCCACTTTGGCTGGTGGGTTGGACTAGATAATCTCGGCGGTCCCTTCCAACCCCCACCATTCTGTGATTCTATGATTCTGTGATTCTGTGTACACAATTTCATGTATGAATTTACATACAGGTACTTGTATTAATGGTGGAAACTTACAGAGGGTTGCTCCAAGGTCAGCTAGGTAAGTTCACCTCTCAGATCACCTGTGATCAGCTAGAAAAAGGGTCATCTTCTGCAGAAGATGGCAGGTAACTATGTGTTTTGTATTCACATGCAGAGGTGTACGTGGGATTGGTGAAAGTGAGGGACTGTAAAGGAAAGGTGAACGATGCTTTGAACAATAGTATTGTGCACTGAAATATATGGAGGCATTTATACAATCCCTTGTGGATTATGTATTATACCTGTTTACCAGCTACATACAGAGCACACACTTTCTCTTCATTCCTACTTTGACTTTGCTAGGCATAGTAAATTGTATGTCTTTGATTCTTCAACCTCTTTACTAGTGTTCTTTACTTGCCAGATACATATTTCTTGAAATTATGATCATGACTGCTTTTACAAATTCTTGTCCTCAGAAAGACTCAGATTGATTTCAACACACAGAGCATACATTCATCTAAGCTGTGTGAGGCTGGGATAGGAGATGATGTATGTGCAAAATCTATAGCAATTCACAAGGTCCTAGTTGAGGTCTACAAATTTAGAATCATTAATTATAAGAGTCTGAAGCAAAACTAAATTGTTTAAGATTATAACCATTAAGAAAACAATCTTTTCATGCAGGATTTCCTTTTCCAGGTGAAATGAAACTTCCTACAAAATTAATTGTATGAAATAAGTTAAAAAAAAGATTAAAGTTTTCCAAGACTAGGGTAGCACTATGTTTCCTTTGCAGTTTCTTATGTTAAATCCCACACATGCAATTCCCCCAATGGTAACAAGACACGGAGATTTAACTTCTCTTTTCTTTTTTTCAACAGATAATGTCCCTTATCATAAAGAGGTATAGAGAGTCCTTCAAAAAGGTTAATATAGGCTTACTGAATATCAGGAAACATTGTAATGCAGTAATGTCTTTCCAAAAATTACTCATAGCTATACTTCCATGTCGCTGTTTATGCCGGGAGCGGAGAGATGCAGCAACATATAAATTCAGCAAGAGCAGGCAAAAGAAGCAACTTTATTAATTTACAACCCCATTTTTATACCCTAGCCCCATAGGGCAATTGATCACCCATCTCCTAGGGTGATTGGTTAAAGTCCTACAGCACCTATTTCCAAAATATTTTTACAATGTACCATAAACAGAACTTATCAAACACCATGTGTTAGTCTAGTTTACAAAACCGTCCTACTGTTTCTCATAACACGTGTGAGAAAGGCAGGATTCTCACCGAATATTGTGAGAACCTAGGAAAATTCCTCTGCTAGCAGCTTTTCAGCATCCACAATTCCCTCTTTTTGTTTAAAGACCAAAAAGTATAATTTGTAAACCTCTGCAGGTAGTCTTGCAGAAGGGAGAACAAACGCAGCATAAGGGATCTGCCCGGTAATGGCCAGTTACCAAACAGAGCCTAAATCGGATGCTGATAAGGGGTTGGTCTGGTAATGGCCAGTTACCAGACAGAGCTCAAATCAGATGCTGCTTTAAAATGGGCAGAGAGTCTCCAGTGATGCCATAGGAAATACAGCTAGCAAACAAAATTCTACATCACAATTCTATCAGGTATTAATCTTAAATAGAAATTTACATCAGTTATTAATTCTAATATAGCCTTAAGGGCCTTAACTTTCTGACTCCATAACAAAAGAAACTTAAAGTTCAGTCTCTGCTTGTGGAAGGACCATCTGCCTGATGGTCGGTATCCTGGTCATCACCAGAAGGATCATTTAGTTGATGATCTGCATTCTGGTCAGCATTTGGAGGTTGCCTGTTCTGTCTCTGGTGCCCCAGGTCAGGGTGAACGCATCTTGCAGGTAGCCACCGTACCCCAGTATCTGTGGAAACGCAAGCATACCCACAACCCCAAGCCAGAAGCTCATGCGGGCCTTCCCAATTGTTGGTGAGCATATCCCGTACCCAGACTTTTGCCCGAGGCAGGTGCGTCTCGCCTGACGACTGCAATGAGAGAAAATGATTCAGAATAACAGGATTATTTGAATTTGGTGGCACTGTGAGATGATTAATTGTATACAAAGCTTTTTCTAGCCGGTTCTGTGGGGTTTCCCCATGCATTCCCCCTTTTTGTTTTTCCAAAACACGCTTCAAAGTGCCATGAGCACGTTCAACAGTAGCTTGGCCGGTAGGAGAACGTGGAATACCAAAAGTGTGGTCTACACCCCATAGGTGCAAGAACTGCCGCGTCTTCTGTGAGGCGTAGGCAGGACCATTATCAGTTTTCACAGCAGAAGGCACACCCAGGACCGAGAAAGCCAATTTCCAATGGGCAGTGATATCACGGCCTTTCTCTCCAGTGTGAGCAGAAGCCCACATAGCCGAGGAGAAAGTGTCAATGGACACATGCACATATTTAAACTGGCCAAATTCAGGGATGTGCGTTACATCCGTTTGCCAAAGCTGCAAGGCTTTCAGGCCTCTGGGGTTTACCCCTGGTGGCAAAGGTGCAGCGAGCCCGTGACAGTCGGCACAAGCACTGACAATGTCACGAGCCTCAGTTGGCGTTAGGTGAAACTGCTTCTGCAGGGTATGTGCACTTTGATGGAAGAAACTGTGCGATGCCTTGGCTTGTGCAATTTTGTCAGGCTGAGGCGCTACCCATGCAGGGTTGGCCAGCATGACAGCCCTGGCATTGCCTTCTGTTATAAAACCTGGCAAACTGGTGTGGCTTCGAATGTGCAGAATGTAGTATGGATGCGCTCGAGCTTGAATTGCACACCACAAAGCTTGCAATAGTGAAAACAGAGCCGCATTATTCACTTCCTTTAGAAGTGAACAATCCAAGCGTTGGGTTATATCTGCTACGTAAGCAGAATCAGTAACCAAATTCAAAGGCACCTGAGAGAACTGCTGAAAAGCCATGGCAACAGCCCTCAATTCAACCAGCTGGGCAGAGCCTGACTCATGGCCTTCCAGCACCTGCCACTCAGATCCCTCCTTCCAGGTAACAATGGCTTTCCCTGTTTTTCCAGATCGGTTTGTTAGTCAGCCACCGCAAAGGCAGCGTAGGAAACTGTGCGCCCTTACGCACAGTGACCCCTATCAAAAATTTGTCCCAATTCGTACCCCCCAAGCTGCCAGCACATCCCGCCCCCAGAGGTTGACTGGAACGCTAGTAACATAAGGCCGAATTGTAGCTGTATGTCCCTCTGGGTCTTTTACCATTACAGGTCATTCGCTTAAATAGCTCTGTGCGGTTCCTCCTAACCCTGAAATGGCCGATCCCACAGGGGCTAAAGGCCATGAAGGAGGCCACGCAGAGAAGGAGACAATCGTTACATCAGCACCCGTATCGATCAAACCTCGAAGCTGAGTCTGGGGCGGACAAGCGTTTGGCAGGACTAGGGTACATGTCATCTGTGGCCTTTGGCTAGAGATGTCTGCAGTCCAGAAGATCTGAGGAAGTCCTGTAGGTCCACTGCCGCTATCGCTGCAAACTTGTTGTTCTGTCCTGGGGACACATGACTTAAAAGGCATTAATTGAGCAATGCAAGTCTTTTCAGGGATAGTAACAGGGGGATTGGGCGTGGAAACCATAGCATGAATCTGGCCTGTAAAGTCATCATCAATAGCTTCTGGGTGCACAAAAATCCCTCGGTGGCTAACATTAGGTTTTCCCACGAGTATTGCACCGAGTCCCTGACCTAGGGGTCCATATGCATTCAAAGGGACCTTATAAATACGACTAGATTCTAGGACGACTGTTGTTGTGGTGTAGACGTCGGCTGATCCTGGGCTGCCATCTCTAAGGTGGCTGGGTAGGCCTGTGTCTGTGCCATTCCCTGGGGGATCACCTGCATCAGAGAGCAGTTCCCCCTTTTTGCACCCCGGTGTGAGTTTCCCGACAGAGGCCGACCGTAGGCATGGCGCAGAGATCTGCACTATTCTGTACAATGACCTGGCCTACCACACCTCCTGCACTGGGGGGTCCCTGTGTTTTCCTTTTGCCTTGGTTTATCCCTTTTTTGTTTGCTCCCAGCTTTGGACTGCTTCTGTTCACGATGAGAAGCGCGAACAGATGGCAGAAACGCAGCCAAAGCAGACCTTTTATGGCTCGCAGACCCCACCTTAGCACAGGCTTCAACCATATCTGTGAGTGTAGGCTCCCCTGGTAGAGCATCGATGATTTTTCTACACTCATCATTGGCATTATCTCTTGCTAATTGTATGCACATCATCTGCCTGACTGAATTATCTTCAACCTGCTTCTCAAGGGCAGCAGCAACCTTTTCTACAAAGAGTAAAAATGTCTCTGTCTGCCCCTGGTGTATTTTCATACACCGTGTTTCAGGAGTAGCCATGTTCATGGTCTTAAATAGAGCTCCCATGCCAACCTTTCGAGCTTGCTCTAGGATTTGAGGGGGCCAGGTGGCCTGGAAATCAGGATTAGAGTAGTAACCAAGTCCCATAAGGGTATCTACTTCAACATCATGTCTAATGTCAGTGGAAGGCAACTGCCTATTTTGTAGTGCAGCCTTCTCAGACATCTTTCTCCAGGTAGTCTCAAAAACTTCAAGTTGTACAGGATGAAGTATAATTTGAGCTAAGTGCTTAATATCAAATGGAACAAGCAGATCAGCATTCAGCACTCTAAGAAGCTGCATGAGTTCAGGAGAATTAAGCCCATACTGTGCCACTTTGGATTGTAAATCTTGTACAGCCTTCCAAGCAAAAACGTCATGTCTATCATGTTGACCTGAATTTGGGGCAGCCTTAAACACAGGATAGGCTTGGACATTCCCTTGCGAGGTGTTACTATCGCCTTGAGTTGGTGGCACACCCTTTTGAGGCGTTACAGCAGTCTCCTGATCCCGCATAAATTCCCCTGACCTCTGTGGCAGTCCCAGTTTGTCTAAGAGATCCCAGTTGCCCTCCTCTAGAGCCCGCAATTTAACCGACTCCCAGAATCGCCTGACGTTTCTTGGGCGGACAGTTACAGTACAGTCTGGGAGTGTAGAGTCTGGCCCTGGAGAGACCGCTTCTTCCGCTGTTCGGCTACCGCAGCCTTCCACCTTGAGGCAGGCGTGCCCTCTGTGTCACTGCCCGAACCGTCAGGCAGGGGTTTCCCTGCGGACCCCAGCACGAACAGTGGAGGCGGGCAGGGCACGGGTGCCGGGCTGGAGGGCGGTGCGGCGCTGGGGGCCGCAGTCGGTTGCGCAGGGGGCAGCAAGGCAGCGGCTGGGGCGGCGCAGTTCGGGGCGCTGCCGGCGGCGCAGGCGGATCTCCTGACGGAGCCGCCTCTGCCGCTGGAGTCGGGGCCGTCAGCTCGGCCGGCGGTGCCGGAGCTGCCGTCCCCGCTTCCACCGGGGCCGCCGTTTGTTCCGCCGCTGCCGGTTCCGCCGCGGGAGCCGGCGGCACTTCCGCGTTCGGAATTCCCGGCGCCGGCACTTCCGGCCCGGGTCGTCCCGGCACGGCTCGCTCAGCGGCCGCCCGCAGGAACGCCTCGGGCAATGCCGCTAGCTGCTGAGATCTCCTCAGCAGATGTTCTTTCAACAATACAACAAAATTCTTCCAACAAAATTCGTTCTACCAACGAATATTGTGAGAACCTAGGAAAATTCCTCTGCTAGCAGCTTTTCAGCATCCACACTTCCATTCCCTTTAGACTTAACAGAGGCACAGGCATTAGGTTTCAAGATGGGAATTCTATTTTTAGAACGGCAGCAAGTTTCACTAGCAGTTTCTTCAGGCTGTAATTCTGTCTGAGCTGAATGGAACTGAAAGAATGAAATCATCTCATTCATTAATTTATTTAGATGCGCATCATTTAAAATGGCACTGGTTTGCTGGGCTTTATTTAGCTTGATTGTAGCTTGCACTCAACCTAATTGCAATAGGAAGACCATAATCGATGTCATATTTCAACGTAAAAGCAGCATTCACCCATTTCATTCTTTAACACAAGTGCCTTGCAAAATCATAGAGCTAAACAGTTTTAAGTCAGATCTCAAATAAACAAGTCATTGATGTAAATCATAAAACAATTTAAAAAGAGATGGGTGAGTGTCTCAGGTTTATGTACAGACCTTGTACTTCAAACCCTTTCTCTGTCTCTACATGAGATTTAAAATCACTTTGAAAGTGGTAATATTAAATCTAAAAGTCTCCTATCTTCACTTATCAGGAACATAAAATACTTGCTAAATCTCCAGGATGAGAAATATAAAATTACCAAAAAATTGAATAAATTAAAAATCACTCGTATCAATAATGATGTGTGCATTTATTATATGCACATTTATTCCTTAGATTACGTAAAGCTAGTATTCTGAATCTTAGTGAAATAGATGTGTTCATTAGAAAATATTGTAGAATTCTGTGGCAATTTTAAGATGACTGATGTCAATAGTTATTGTCATTTCCACTTGTTCTAATATTAAATGACTGAATAAACAGGAATTTATTTTTCACATTCTTCCCTAATTTGAGTAGTGTCACATCACACTTTCTTCAAGACCACCAAGTGACACACCACTGTTATTGCTTATATGCTTGTACTTAGCAGAAGACTTCTTACTGGAATAGAAAAAGTCTTTTTTAATTACTGTGATAATATCCAGTTTCCACTTTCTTATAAATATATAATTGTCGTGGTTTAGGGTCAGGGCAGCCCCTTAAACCTATAACAGACGCTCTCTGTTAACCCCCCTCCCTCCCCAGAGGGGAAGAGAAAGGGAATAAGGGAGAGAGACTTAGCGATTAAAAAAGGAAACTAGAACAGCTTTAATGAAAATGAAATTAATAATTATAAAAATGGAATATATACAAATATATACAAAACTAGTATGGAACCCAACCCCCCTGATGGTAATTACATCACCGTCACCACTGATGTTGTGCAGGCACCGGGAGAGTCCCAGACTGGGCCCCGCAGCAGACGGGAGCTGTGTTCAGAGCTGGATTCTGGTACCGGGTTCAGGAACACACAGACCGGATCGAAGGCAGAACGGACAGAGTCCTTCTTGGGTGCTCCAAGGAAGGAACCGAAAGAGGACCCGAGGCAAGCCAAGCAAAAGCTGGCAAAGCAGTCCAAAAGGGGAGAGAAGAGCCCAGAGACCCTTTGGGTCCCTCAGCTCTAGACCAAAATATGGCGTATATGGGCTGGAACACCTCGTCAGTCAGTTTAGAGTCACCCGTCCTGTCCGCTCCTCCCTGCAGGTGCAGCCTTTCACTTTCTGCACCCCCAGTGTGGTACACAAGATCCAGCAGTGGCCTTGGTCTGCACACCAACCCTTGGTACTCCAACTCCAAACATGGGGTGTTATCACTGCTAGAAGCAGACACTGTCTGTGAGAACAGGCTGCTAACTTCAGAAAGTGCAGTTAATTAAAAGAACCAAGCTGGAAAGTAAAATTACTCAACAGAATTAGTTCTGTTTTCACTCAAACCAGGACAATAATTCTCACTTAGAGTTACGAGTTTCATTATGTCATTGTAAATGAGATGAGAATGAATACTTGAGAGAATCATAAATAGTGAGGAGGAGCACTTTTGCTGTGCAGAAGAATCACTTCGGCCATTGATAGCAGGGCAAACAGTAGTACCCTTCTTGGTAGGGTGTGCTACTGGGCCCTGCGCCTGGCAGGGCTGCAGGACCTGCTCTGGGATCAGCTCCTTGTCTGGCGCCATTCCCTGGAGGAAATGCGACCTCCCCGCTGCTGGCGCTCTATCCTCCGGAAATAAAGAGGACCTTGCTCTTCAGGGATTAGAGCTTGCCCTTTGCTACTACCCCTTCTCCTTGGCTGCAGCCGCTCTGTTTGCCGACTGGGGCTGCGGGGCCTGCGCCACGATCGGCTCCTTGTCTGGTACTGTTCCCTGGAGGAAAGCTGGCCTTGCAATCTATGAAGAGTGTCCTTAAAAATTGGCTAGCCCTGTTCTGCTCCCTTGTCTCTGTGGACTGTTTCCCAAGATATCCTATTGACTAACTCCTTGAAGAGCTGTAAGTTTGCTTTTCTGAAGTTCAGGGTCCCGACTGTGCTTTTTTTGACTGATTTCTGACTCTTCGTACTGATGCAGTGAAATACTCAATAACTGAAGTTATTAAGTAGGCATTCTTTATTTAGCAGTGCCAGATGCACAGGGGATCACTCCTCCAAATGTGCGTCCCGATGCAAGCTAGGTACACAGTTTATATGCAGGCTAAACGTACATATTCATTATATTTATTAGAAAGGGCAGTCTTATCCTAATGGGTTCCCGGAATTAATTTACATAGTCTGAGCATGTGTAATAAAATTAAGGTTAGTGCCTTTTTTCCCCTCTGTGGTCTTCCATGACCTCTGGTGGACATTTACTTCATCTTCTCTTCTTCATCACCGTGTTCTTTTAGTGACCTAAAGCCTAAAATCCTTATTCTTGCCAGTTCTTGTCTGTTCAGCATACTCGGGTGCCTCGAGATGTCTTGTTGTCCTGTTCCTGGAAATAACCACTATCTACAAGGTTATGAATTTCACAGTATGTCCCTACTATATAACTACCCATTTATTGTTGTTACTTGTTCAAAAATTAGTTAAACTCCACCAGACATCCCATCTCCTGCCTTCAGTACCGTGAATTCTACCCGTGTATGGTGACTGCCACCCAGGCTGCTCAAATCTTGAGATCCCTGATGAGCTCATTTACATTGTTAATCACCAGATCGAGCGTTGCTTCCCCTCTGGTAGGGGTGTCTACTTCCTGCCTCACGAAGTTGTCCTTGAGGCACTCCAGGAGCCTCCTGGATTGCCTACTGCTTGCTGTATTACTTTTCCAGTAAATGTTGGGATGGTTGAAGTCTCCCAGCAGGACAAGAGCCTGTGAACATGACGCTTCCTGTAGTCGGAGTAGGAACACTTCATCAAGAGTTTCCTCTTGATAGGGTGGCCTGCAGTAGACTCCAACCACAAGGTTCCCTTTGTTGCCTTGATCTCTAATTCCTACCCATAAGCTTTCAGCTTGCTCGTGGCTATCCTTTAGGGACATCTCACATTCAATCATTACTAGTCCCCCATTGCTCCCACACTGTTGTGTCCTCCCACGGCTTGCCACATGGAAGCCTGGTGACATTGTCCTCCTCCCCCTTCATATCTAGTTTAAAGCCCTGTCAATTAGCCCTGCAATCTCCTCTGCAAAGACCATCTTCCCCCTTCGAGAGAGGTGTTTCCTGTTTGGTGTCAGAACTCTGGTGTTGTATAGATCATACCATTGTCAAAGAAGCCAAATTTATGGTGGTGACACCATCCAGGGAGCCATATATTAAAAGCCTGTATTTGGCCATTTAATCCCATGTCTCTGCCATCAGTTGGAATAACAGAAGAAAAGATGACTTGTGCCTCAGAATCTTGTACCAGTCGTCCCAAGGCCCTGAAGTAATTTTTGATTGTTCGAGGACTACCAGTCATTATTTCTTCTCCTCCTACATGGAAGATCAATAATGGATAGTAGTCTGTAGAGTGTACCAGGCTAGGAATTTTCTTGGTGATATCCCTTACGCAGGCTCCACGTAGGCAGCACACCTCCCTGTGAGAAGAGTCTGCCCAACATATTGGTCATTCTGTTCCTCATAGAAGTGAATCCCCTACAACTATCACTCTACTTTTTCCTTTGTTACACTAGTCTTAATTCTTGGGGCTGGCTAACATGCCCTGGGCAACTGAGAAGATGGACTTTCCTCTCCATCCTCCTCTGCCTGATCCTCAGTTACTAGTGCCCCGTATCTGTTGTGCATGGGCAGCTGATAAGACTGAGAAGATCGTGAGTGGGCTCACCTGCTTCTCTGGGGAAGGACCTGCTTCCACTCAGCCCCATCTCCTACATCTCCTTCTTTACCCATTTTTTCTGGGTAGCAAGAGGAAATGGAATCATCTAGTTCTTGTGCAGTCCTCACTTTCTGCCCTTCCCTCCAGGATGGTATACCCTGGCTATCCAACAAAGAGTCCACAAGGGTGAAGAGGGACTGAAGTATCTCTCCTATTAGGAAGGGCTGAGAGAGCAGCCTACAGGCTGTTCAGCATGGAGAACAGGGAGAGGAAAGAAGTGGACAGAAGAGGAGAGGAGGGGAGGGGAGCGGAGGACATGTCCCCAGGGCCGGTGCTCGCTCCCCAGGGACTAAGCAGGACCCTGCGGTTTAGGACCTGAAGAACAGCCAGCACAGATACCCTCCTCCTTGACTGCTCCCGCTATGCTTGGTGCCTGGCAGGGCTGCGGGACGTGCTCCAGGATCGGCTCCTCCTCACCTGCTGTTCCCGGGAGGACATGTGGCCTCCCCGCTGCCAGCCCTCACTCCTCTGAGAGTAAGCAATATCTTACAGTTTGGGGCTTGAAGCTTGGCCCTCACTGCCATCCCTCCTCCTTGGATGCTCCCTCTCTCCTTCGAGCCTAGCAGAGCTGCGTGGCCTGAGGGACCAGTGCCTGGATCAGCCCCTCATGGTGTGCGGTTCCCTGGAGAAAATGCGGTCTCCCCACTGGTGGTCCCAGGGCACTGAGTCTATCTGGGGGTGGAAGGGAGGCACTTGGCAGCACTAAGATGCCCATTGGGTGGTTAAGCCTGTGTTAATAGTCTGCTTTGGCTTTATTTAGGCCAATATCTAAGTGTGCGTACCAGGGATAAACATTTGTGTAACTTTCCCCAGTGGTTTGACCCTGGAGGCTCCTCAAGTGGGTGCAGGAGGCCTGAGCCACCTGCCTTCCCAGGGACTCTCTGCTGGGTGTTGGGGTTGCACTGACTGTGCTGTCACTTCCGGAGCAGTGATGGAGCTGTAAGGGGATCCCAGTGCTAAATGGCGGGTGGGAGGCCAGTCCTGGTCTGCTCTGGAATGAGTTGGGAGCTTTCAGGGCAGACTGCCGAAAGGCCTTTTCAACCATTTTCAAGCACAGGTGTCTCTTGTGGCACACACTGGACACAATAATGCCAGGAAAAGCCTAGAAAAACAATCGGAGAGAGACAGCTTCTCTGCCAGACCTGGCATCATGTGTCACTGCAGGTATCTGTGTATGACTTGCTACAAAGCCGTTCCCTGCCTTCAGACCATTCCCTTTCAACAAAATTTCTATCACCTTTTTGGAGTGCAGTTGTAGCAGGCTGGTTTACTTTGATTTGGATCCACATGTTGGTGGATCACCTGTCAGTGAAGGCATTGCCCAGACCAATACACAAACAGATTTCAGACCCATTTGCTGACACATGCAGGGCTGTTTGTGCTGGCTGTGTCAGCTGCAGGAGCAGATGATGGCCTATCTGGCATAAACTTGCTGGGACATAGCCAAAATAAAATGCCAAAAATAAAATACTGAAACACACGTGAATCAGCAGAATGAATTTACACTGATTCAGCATTTCATGATTGGCACAGTATCTCCAGCCTGGTAGCAGGCAACCAACACCTGGGTACACTAAATATAAGCTCTTTAACTCATAAGAGTGCCAAGATGCTCCAGAGAAGATAATTCTGGAGTACTATGTCCAGTGCCAGGCTCTCTGGCACAAGAGAGAGTT
>JANVCC010000018.1:24771029-24815955 GCA_025345505.1 Todiramphus chloris collaris
CTGTTTTTCTCCTCTTATCCTCCTGTTTTGCCAGGTGCTTCTGCATTTCTCATCCTTGGTCTTATCTCCTCAAGGTTGGGGCAGTTTTGGCTGGTTTTCTGCCTTGCAGGCCTTAGCATAACTACTTCTAGCTAACAACTATTTCTGTCCTACTCTTATCAATCCCTACAATTCCCCCTTTTTTATTTTATATAGCATGCCCTTGTTCTCACAGCTATAGATGCTATATGATATGATTCCATTACTAAACCTATAACAACCTTAACTATTATAGCTACAATTATCCCCAATGCACTTTCTTTCCCAATACTCACTATCGCTATTCTAAATCCCTTAACGACTATACTATTCTTACTGTATATTATTCTTACTTATTCTTATTATTACTTATTCTATTCTGACATTCTTATTCCTGTTATTATTACTTATTCTATTCTTATTCTTTTTCTTCTATATATTATTCTTACTATATATTCTTACTTATTATTACCTATTCTATTCTTAGTTATAATTACACTATTTTTGAATACTATTCTGTTACGCTTATTCAAGACTATTTTTACTGTTATTCTATTATGTTGCACTATTCGTTACTGATTTCTTACTATACTACTTAGACTCTTCACTGTCCTCGTTTAGGTTCTGATCTTCTGCACTGCTGATGACGTTGATGGCATTGCTGTTGTGCTTTTCTTGCGTCTTATTTATTGCTGGTCGGACCCATTTTTCTGGTATCCATCGTGGTCCTGTATCTGTGGAAGCACAAGCATACCCTCAACCCCACATTATTAACTCCACTGTCCTTTCCCACATTTTTCCTTTACATCTTTCCATAACACTTTTGGCTTTATTCCCCAATCTTGCTCTCCAGCCAAACCTCGGATATGCTTCATGATCAGTGGATATTCCTCTTTTTCTGCTAAAGACAGATAATTTAGTACATAAACAGCTTTCTCCAACCTTGCTCCTGGTGCTAATCCTACTTCCCCCGTTTTTTGTTTATTCATCATGGCCTTTAAGGTTTTATGTGTACGTTCAATGATTGCTTATCCAGTAGAATTCTCCGGCACGCCAGTGATATGCCTAACTCCCCACATTTTCAGAAATGATTGAGTCTTGCTAGCTATATATCCAGACCCATTGTCTGTTTTGATTGACTGAGGAACACCCAAGATCACAAAGCATGACCGCCAATGATGTATGACTGAGGCAGCATTTGTTGATGTCATAGCTGTGGCCCACACTGCTTGTAAATAAGTATCTATTGTAACATGGACCTACTTTAGACAGCCAAATTCTCCATATTCTGTAATATCAGACTGACATAATTGCAGCAGTCCTAGTCCTCTGGGATTTACCCCTTTGTCCATAACCGACACTTCTTGTTGACAATGCGCACAAGTTGCTACAATTCCACATGCGTCTCCTATTTTTAGACAAAACTGCTTTGCTAACACTCGCGCAGACTGGTGGAAAAATTCATGAGATCGGATCGCCTGTTGTAATGTATCTGGAGTAGGAGATGTGGTGGCCCAAGCTGGTGCTACTAGGCGATCTACTCTCTCATTTCCCTCTGCTAAACCTTCTACAATACTCTGATGACTTCGTATATGCATAACATAGAAAGGCTGTTCTCTGTATGTTACTAGCTCCCACAGGTTTCTTAGCACTTCCCATAAGTTTTCTTTTTCCACATGTCTCAAATAAGCTCCAGATAACTGTGCTAAAATTCCTGCAGCATACGCAGAGTCTGTAATAATGTTTAAAGATTCTTTGGGCCACTTCTGAAATACCCTCAGTACTGCTCGTAACTCCAGTACCTGCAATGAACCTTCTCCCATCACTAAGTCTTGCTTCCATTGGCCAGATTCATACCACACTATTCCTGCTCTTCCCTGCTTTTTGCTTGCATCTGTAAACACTGTACGTCCTGCAACCAGAGATTCCGAATAACATGATTTTTCCACGATATTTGTATTTGATCATCCCATTGTAACAAATGTAAAACCTGTTCTGCATCAAATGACCACATAATTTGGTTGGGGTCCCTTCCTGCTATGTCAATAATTCTTTTTCTTGCTTTCATTATGCATCTTGCTACTGCCACATGCTTTGGTGTGACTGTTCGAGACCACGTTACTGGCATAAACACCCATTCCAACATTACTAGTTGATCCCTCAGTTCTTCATTCCACTGGAAAATAAGACCAGTGACACTGGCCATAGTGGTCAAGATTGCTAGATTTATAGAGACATGAGGATAATACCTTCCCGAATATGTGTGAGCTATTTTCTCCCCTATTTTTTCTAGTGCTTGCCTTTGTTCATCTGTCAACTGCTGAGAATCATCTGCCTTATTCCCACCGTTCAATAATGGTACCAACGGTGATAGGTCTTCATTTGTTATGCCACACAGAGATTTGACCCATTGTGTGTCTCCAAATAATTTTTGAATGTCTGCTAGTGTCTTGACCTCTGTTTTTAGTGTCATTGTTTGTGGCCTTACTTTTCACAGAATCACAGAGAATCACAGAGTGTTAGGGGTTGAAAGGGACCTTGGAGATCTTCGAGTTCAACCCCCCTGCCAGGGCAGGATCATATAAGCTACCCTACAACCTAATCTACCCTACAACCTAATCTACCCTACAACCTAATCTACCCTAACACAGGTCACTCAGGAACACATCCAGGCGAGTTTTGAAAATCTCCAGAGAAGGAGACTCCACAACCTCTCTGGACAGCCTGTTCCAATGCTCTGTGACCCTTACTGTAAAGAAGTTCCTCCTCATGTTAAGGTGGAACCTCTTGTGCTCCAGTTTATATCCATTCCCCCTAGTCCTATCACAAGGCATGAGTGAGAAGAGGCTGTCCCTTTCCTCTTGACACTTAGCCCTCATATTTTTATAAACATTTATCAAATCCCCTCTCAGTCTTCTCTTTTCCAGACTAAAGAGCCCCAGGTGTCTCAGCCTCTCCTCATAAGGCATGTGCTCCAGTCCCTTAATCATCCTTGTAGCCCTCCGTTGGACTCTCTCAAGCAGATCCCTGTCTCTCTTGAACTGGGGAGCCCAGAACTGGACACAATACTCCAGGTGAGGTCTCACCAGTGCAGAGTAGAGGGGGAGGAGAACCTCCCTCGATCTGCTGGACACGCTCCTCTTGATACACCCCAGGATACCATTGGCCTTCCTGGCCACAAGGGCACATTGCTACTCCATGGAGAACCTGTTGTCAACCAGGACTCCCAAGTCTTTCTCCACAAGACTGCTCTCCAGCAGATCACCTCCCAGTCTGTACTGGTGTAATTTATTATTCTTACCTAGTTTTGCATCAGTAATAATCATACCTAAGTACCTATATGGACTATGTTTCTATACTTTCTCTGAAGCAATGATTAAGCCTGCTTGTCCTAAATCCTGTTGCAATACTGGTAAAATCTTTTCCACATTGAGATCACACCCTGCAATTAAGATGTCATCCATATAATGATAAATTATTAACCCCTGATATTTCTGTCTCACAGGCTTCAATGCCCAGGCCACATACTTCGGACATATAGTTGGTGAATTTTTCATTCCTTGGGGTAGTACTTGCCATTGATACCGCCTGGCTGGTTCAGCTTTGTTAATAGATGGCACGGTAAAAGCAAACTTTTCCTCATCCTCATCATGTAGTGGGATGGTGAAAAACCAATCCTTAGGATGTATTATTAATAGTTTTCAGTCAGCTCGGATCATAGTTGGAACTGGAAGGCCTGGTTGTAATGCACCCATGTCCTGCACTACTGCATTGACTGCCCTCAAGTCATGTAACAAACACCATTTCCCTGATTTTTTGGTATTGCAAAGGTGGGGGTATTCCACAGGCTAATAGATGGTTCAATATGCCCTGCCTGTAGCTGTTCTTGCACTAACTCTCTTATGTGGCAAGCTTTTCTTGGGGTAGCGGCCATTGATCAACCCACACACCATACCGTGGTGTTCATTATGTATGGTCTTGTGTGAGCTCTGTTCTCGGGTTCTGCAGTCAGCCATACCATTATTAGCTCTTGTCTCACTCAGGTCAGTTGTGTGCCTCCCACACCCATTACTGGGGTCCCGAGCTTTGCTACTGGCCAGTTTCTAGGCCATCCAAATGCTGGAATTATAGTAATATCTGCACCTGAATCTAGCATAGCCATGTGTGTCAATTGTTTCCCCTTTCCATCCTGAAACACTACCTCTACTGTTGGCTTGCTCGACATTATCGGGATTGTCATCATCATGTGGGGCAAGTTCGTGGATCCAAAAGCACCATCACCCCTCTCTACTCCTGCTGCTTTAGGAATGCAGGCCTCAAATGGTACTAATTGGGCTATCTTTGTTCCTTCAGGAATGTGTATAGGCAGTTGTAATGCCTTTACCATAATGCCAATATTGCCCGTATGGCAATAGAAAAGTTCCGTGCTGTGATGATGATGATCTTCCCAATAACAACGCGCCTAACCCGCCCCCTAATGGTCTGTTTAGCTGCGATGGTATAACGTGAACCTTTTCATCCTCTATTGAGTAGCCGATGGCAGTTGCCACGTCCACTCCTGCTGTGCTTCCTCGGGTGGCTGCTCTGAGACTGCCCAGGCAGCCTGTCTGCCCGCCGCTTAGTCGGGCAGTTGCGCTTTCCATGTCCCATCCCTCCGCAGCTGTAACATGTCAACAGTCCGCGGTCTCCTCGCCTTTGTTGTATAATAGGCTTTAATGCTACCGCCAGGGCTTGTGCCTGTGCCTGAGCATGTACCGGCGCACGCTCCTCTTCCTCCACTACCGGTGACCTTGCACAGGCTTCTATCCTGTCCACCAGGCCTGCTGTTTTCGGCAGGGCGGCTAGTACACGGCAACACGTACTGTTGGCATTCTGAGTCACCAATTCCATACCGAGAGCCATGCGTGCATCGGCATCGAGCCCAGGGGCAGCCTCCAGTGCCATACGGAGCTTCTCTACAAAATTAAAAATATGGTTTGTTAGTATCTTGTTGAGGTGTAGGGGGCGGGGGGGGGGGGGGCGGCTGTCCCATCTGTGGAACTGCTTTTAACGCCAGCGCCCGTGACTGTTGTAGTATGGCGGGGTGTAGCCGTGCTGGCAGCTGCGGATCCGCAAAAGCCTCTTTTCCTAACAACGTGTCTTTAGTGGCTGTTGCCAAGGGGTTATCTGCTGGTAAATCTAAATTTTGCATCATAGCCACCTCTCTACGTCCTTCCCAATCTGACACCCACAGTAACTTTTGTGTTGGTGTTAGTAGCATGTCCGCGAGCTTACGGGTATCAAAAGGTGTTAAGTCATAAGATGTAAACACAGTGTCTGAGATGTTTTGTACATAAGGATCAGCCATTCCCCGTTGCTGAATTGCTTTTTGTGCTTCTCGCACTAATTTCCAGTCCAGTGGACTCCAGGTCCTTGCTTGTGGATCCTTAGGGTCCCCTATCCCTGGATAAGCTCCCTCAGCTACCATTGCCTGCGGCACAAACTCCCCTCCCACGACAGCATTTTTTCTAAAACCTTTCCATCTCTGCACCGGGTTACAGCCTCCCTCGATCCGATCCCATCCACCCCTTCCTCTGATTCTGCCCGCTTTCCTTCCTCCCCCACCCCCTGTCTGTGCCGGATCAGTCAATCGCCTCGTGCCCCGATAACATCTGTCCGAGTCCGAGATCTTATCCAACATTTGCAATCTATCTTTTAGCTGCGCTCCTTGCCGCGTGAGCTCGCGGTGAAGATCTTTCCCTTGGAGCTCCTGTTCAGGCGGCGGCGGAGGCAGCGGCCTTTCCGGCAGGGGCGGGGAAAGCGGCGCGTCCGGCGGGGGCGCGGAGGCTGGCGGCAGCGGTGTCGGGGGGAGGGCGGGGTAGGGGCCCCCGGAGGGGATCGAGGAGCGGAAGGAGAGTCATTTGCAGGGCGGGAATTAGCCTTGCCTGCTGATGTAGGCTGTGGCGGGTCGATTTCCATTTCAGCGGGGGCTGAGGGGACCACAGAGTAGGGCGGGACTGACGAAAGTTTAGCGAAATCGAGCTCATTATCACCCCCAAAGAACCTCACTGCGTCCGCGGGGCATGCTAATGGAGTTGGTTGAAAAGCGGCTTGGGCGGCAGCTGCGATCTTACGGTCCGCCTTTAAGTCTGCTAAAGTACCGACTGTCCGCTTCCAGGGGCGGCTCATGGCCACCGCATTCCGAGACCCATTAGCCACTGAGTCCCGTAAGTCTTTTCCTGTAGAACTTCTTCACAGTGAGGGTCACAGAGCACTGGAACAGGCTGTCCAGAGAGGTTGTGGAGTCTCCTTCTCTGGAGAGTTTCAAAACTCGCCTGGATACGTTCCTGAGTGACCTGTGTTAGGGTAGATTAGGTTGTAGGGTAGCTTAGGTTGTAGGGTAGCTTATATGATCCTGCCCTGGCAGGGGGGGGGTTGAACTCGAAGATCTCCAAGGTCCCTTTCAACCCTTAACAGTCTGTGATTCTGTGACTTCTGTCTTGCTTTTGATGACTTCTTACAGCTTTAGATTTGTTTCCTTTTAATTCAGCATCACTAAACAAGCTGAGATTCTGTCAACAGCTAGAACTGTGGCCATTGAACACATTTCTGATACAACTGCATTCATTCAGTATATATTTTTAAACAGTTACAATATTATTTATTGAATAAGTATGTATAAAGAGAAAATTTTTGTAAAGTTATATTGTATCATCAGAGGGCCTGAAATAAATGTAAAACTGTGTAGGCTTCATGGAGCTATGAATGAAACCATTCATTTTAATTTTTTCTAATCACTTAATCCTTGTGACCTACTCTTTTATTCTCTTTAGCAGTGAATGGAATTTTGCCCTCTAAGTCACCGTAACTCCTGAACTGATAAAAAAACCCCTAACATTTTGTTGTTGTTCTGGGGTTTTTGTTTGCTATTTTAGCCATTTGCACAGGAAAAAGTGACCCACAAATTTTTTGGGCGAATATTAGTGGCTCGTTTTTTTCACATAAATGTAATATCTAAATGTGAAAACAGTTATCACTTATTGAGGGGTCTGAAATATCCTTGAAGCTTGGGCATAGTGTTTATTATCTTTGTTTATTTTCCCAAGTTAAAGGACTGTTAGCACAGTCTGTCTTTAACTGTTATGACATGCTGGTAATCATACTTTAACTGATGCCATTAAATATATAACACTGTCAGTTTTGGTTTTTTTTTTTTTTTCTTTGATATAATAATTGTATGAATAAATTGGATGAATTTTCCATGGAAGTTACTGTTTGAGGTGAAAAGACTTTGTAAGTTGTCTGTGTCTAAAATTATAAATACTGTCTTCAACTTTCATCCACGTTGAACAGTAGAGATCAATCAAATATTGCTTCAGGCTCTGGAAATAGCCAGAAGCTTCCTTTTCAGATTCCTATTTTTCTGTGTCTTTCTGCTAGCTAGGATCTTGAGGTACAATGTTGCCACTTAGGGATTTGATCTTTTAACCCTTAGGATCCAGTTCATGCAAGAAATTAATGGATGGATTAAAACTAGAGATAGGTCGATTCAGGTTAGACATCAGGAAGAATCTCTTCACCATGAGGGTGGTGAGACACTGGAACAGGTTGCCCAGAGAGGTGGTGGAAGCCCCATCCTTGGAAGTTTTTAAGACCAGGCTGGATGGGGCTCTGAGCAACCTGCTCTAGTGGGAGGTGTCCCTGCCATTGGCAGTGGAGTTGGAACCAGATGATCTTTAAGGTCCCTTCCAACCCTGACAATTCTATGATTCTACGATTCTATGAATCTACCTCTCTAAATATTCTATGTCAGATAATCATAAACCATATTGCACATGTGATGTGCTGCAGACTTCACAGGTTCATACAGAGTGTACAAGGTTTGAGTAAGTATCCAAAATGTAAATATTTGCCTCATCAGAAATGTGATTTTTTGGGGGATCAGCTACTACTAATCCAACTTCTCTATTTCCTTTTTCTCTTTTATATTCCGTTGCAAGACTCTGTGTCTTATTGCATCTTGTCTATTTAGTTACATGTGGAAAGCAAGTCCAGTTCTATGAAAATCCCTTTCTTAACTGGACTTCCAAGGATCCCCATCCTTGTCAGTGAGGACATTCAAGTTTAATCTGGTAGAGATTTAAACAACACAATGAGAATAGGTAAATTGCTGATTTCTTAGGATATGCCAGTCATTGCTGCCTTAAAATTAATCTTCTCTCTTTTTCCCTCAGAGTTGCCCTTTTCCTCATGTACGTTGCATTTCATTTAAAGGTGAAATTGTGCCTTGACACACAACTTGTACAGACCTGGGCTGTGAGGTCAATACAGTATGACACATTTACAACAGTTTGCCTGACTATCTAAAGAATGAGGATTAAAAGAGTCATTATTTTAAGGTGAAATCTTACATTTAAAAAAAATCATTATGCTGTGCAGACAATTTGCCACTGATATTTGGCTGACCCATCAGGGAGTACTTAGATGAAAGGCAGCAGTGCTGACACTGTGTCTCTGCCAAAGAGCACAGAACCTCAAGAAGTAGAGGCAACCTCACCTGAAAGAAGATAACGCCACAGCATAAAAATCCACCTCTCCAGCTGCAGAAGCAGAAGGGATGTCAAAGAATTCTATATTTTTAACTTCTGTTCATTTTCAGTGTTGTGAAGGCTGAAAGGTGAGGTATTTTCTGAAATTTCCATGGCAGACTGGTAAGCATAATGAAAAATCAAAACACCAAACAGGGGATTGTCAAGAAAAAAAGGACTGTGCATGTTGGCTTTCCATTTGGAACAAACCTGGGAATGGTCAGACAGCTGGTGGGAATGATTCACGCCTACCAGACCCATCCAATAGGTGTCCACAGCACATGAAGGAGAGATGGGAGGGCACACATGTGAGCATGAAAATACTTCTGAACAGCACACTGGGCAGTGATTGAAGGTTGCACTGCCTAAACATGCTTTAGAAACATGCCTGCACTTGGTAAACAGGATGCATTTTCAACTCTGAGAATTTTTAGGATTGAATTGTCTTTGTGTTCTTCTATCTAACAGTAAGGGCTATCAAAATAATATACAACTGAGAAATTTGTATGGTTTTCTCTGAAATAACTTACTTGTTTTTTAAAAGTCTTTCTTAGAATTTCTAGGTAAACTGAAGCAGCCACAACATGCTGAAAGTTATTCTTAGATGTGTTTTGCTCCTCAGCTAAGTGTGATGTCTCATTAAGAGTCAGTATTTTAACATTCTATTGTTATTGTGAAATCAAGGATGCAATGACTACTTTAAAAATTTTCTTCACTGTTCTCAACAGTGTCCCCTTTCTACATTTTTACTTAAAAGTATTTTTTACAAATCCAGGATTTTCCATTTGACTAAAAGCGATTAAAATTAATTCTAATTAGCCTACATTTTTGTACTGTATATCTGTAGGACACATTTTAATCATTGTATTATAATGACAAAATTCTAGTTCTGATTTTCTTCAAACGTGTATCTGCCATCAAGTATGTTGATACTAAAACCACTAGCTTCATGCTCTCTTTGGTAACCCTAGAGAAGAAAAGAAGTATGTCTCAAAAGAGTAAACTAATAATGAATATATGAAAAAATATAATATTTCAACATTTCAGGGAAACAGATGCTAACCTTTAAGTCTGATTTCATAACTGCATGAATTTCCTGGCTTTATAAGATGTACTTAGTAAGTAGCTGTACAGAATCAATGAACATGAACTTACAGTCTAAATGTGCTATGATTTACTAATCATTTGGATGAAAATGCTTGGGATTTCTGATATAAATATATATCAGAAAAAGACAGGAAAGAAAGGACAAAAGCAGATGTAGAGAAGAAAAAAAAAAAGCTGTACTTTATGGAGCAATCAAAAAATAGTGTTATAAGTGAAATGAAACAATTACTATTTTTCTGATCTGCTTCACATATCATACTTTTTAAAAATTAAAAAAGAAACTGGACACGAAAAAAAGAAAAAGATTAGATACAATGGTCACATACAATAAGCACATTCAGTTGGAGATAGACAACGATAAATGAATGAGATTTCAAGCAGAAAAAACAGTTATGTCAGGTTCTTAAATAGCCCAGAACCTATTGAATATTCTTTGATGACCAGTGACCTGGAAATCCTACAGCCTATTTTATCTGCATTTGTTCAATTGCAGAGTACTGTAAAGTCAATATCCGAGTCCTAATACAGCTTCTGTATATTGCTTCCCTTTGTGTTCCTGGGTCTACAATAAGCCACTGCATTTGATAGCAATACAAAAGGGAAAACCCAGCCCTCTAAGTGTATCTGTTTGCTCTATAGGAAGATGCATGTCAAACAAAAACAGGCCTGTGAGTTGATTTTTTTTTTCCAGTTAGTTTATTTATAAAACCTGGCAAGCATGGAAAGACAAATAATATTTTTTTTAGAGAGTAAACCAATATGCAAAACCAAATTTGGACAGAATTAACATTCTGAAAATCAAGGAATGAAGAGGAAAATAATCTGAATACAAGCATAAAAAATATATCTACTTTTAATGTCATGATACTAGGAAAAAACTGTAGGTCATTCCAAAGACTGGGATCTCACATTCTTAAAAAATAACTGGATTATTTATTTGAGATGTCAGCCTGACTGATGATCTGTACAAAACCTTGTAGTAAAATTTTTGTTAAACTTTTTATTATCAATTCAGTCATTTTTCAGAAAGTTACATTGATTTCATTCTTCCTTTGTAAATTAAATTGTTCTTAGATGAATGCTTTGGGATAAAATTGTTTATTGTTTTATTTTAAAGAATGCTATTTTTAAGTGGGATTATCCCTTCAAAGTGACTTAATTTTTTTCTGTCCTTTTTTTTCCTGTTAATTTATTGTTCTGGTTTTTTATGACAGTATGGAATAGTGCATCAATCAGCAGTAATTCACATTAATATAAAAATAATGCTGGATGTTGTTACATATCTCGCACTTTAAAGGGCAGCTGTTCCTTACTACTGATTGAAGCTAGTGATTTTCTGGATATGAATGCCTCCTATATTTAATGTAATAAAACACTTTGTTTCTTCAAATACAAACAAAGATAAACTCAAAATATATTAATTACATGAACAGCAACTTCCAGTACCTTTTCTTGGGAGGATTTTTATAATGAAAACAGTATCTGTCTCACTTCCTTCAGGGTAACTGGAGTATTCATGCCATGTAGCATTAAAAACCTGATTTATGAGTCTAGTCCCTTTCTGTCAAATATAGTTCATGGACAGAGATGCATAACTGCAAAGTAAGAGCAGAAGAATATGCTCCTACCTCACTACTCCCTGAAAAGAGATCTTAGGACAAATAGGCTGCCAGTTTAGGGATATAAATGGAAGGGCTTAATGTAGGCACTATAAATGCTCACTGTCTTCAGGTAGTATATGCAAATATCCGGCCTGTCGCTGTTTATACCGGGAGCGGAGAGATGCAGCAACACACAAATTCAGCAAGAGAAGGCAAAGAAGCAACTTTATTAATTTCTAACCCCATTTTATATACCCTAGCCCCATAGGGTGATTGGTCAGTGATCACCCATCTCCTAGGGTGATTGGCTAAAGTCCTACAACACCCATTTCAAAATATTTTTCCAATGCACCATAAACAGAACTTAGCAAAACACCAGGTGTTGGTCCAGCTTACAAAAACCATCCTACTGTTTTTCATAACTTGCGTGAGAAAGGCAGGGACTCTCATTGAATATTGTGAGAAACTGAGAAAATCCCTCTGCTAGCAGCTTTTCAGCATCCACACCCAGCCAAAATAATAATAAAATATAAAAGAATTATCAATAATTATATTATGCCATAGTATATTATTACGTATATAATGGTATATTGAGTTATATTGCTGCTGGTACAATGTGTCACAATGTAATGACATTTAATATGAGAGGAGGTGCACATTTTACAGCAATAATGCTTACTTGCCTTGCAATAATGATGAATATAAAGACAAAAAGTAAATTTCAAAAATTGTATATTCTTCTGATGCAGATTTTCTGGTTTTCCCCTGAAATGAAATATCTTTAAAACTCCTCTTTGTGGAAAGCTTTTTTTGTGGGTTAGCCTTGTCTAACAGACAAGTATCCACCCAGCTGCTCTCACTCTCTGTCCTCTACAGGACAGGGGATGATACAGGATGAGAAAGCTCATGGGTCAAGACAAAGACAAGGGACACTGCTGACCAGTTATTTTCATGGGTAGAACAGGCTCCACTTGGTGAAAATTAATTTAATTTATTGCCAATTTTAAAAGATACAGGCATTGAGAAACAAGAAAGCAAACATTAGAACACCTTTCTTCTCAGCTCTGCCCTGTGGTGGGTCAGTTGGAGTGGGCTAGAATCAGCTGTCTAGCATGGGGCAGCCCCAGCCTCTCCTCACAGAGGCTGCGCCAGCAGCTCCCCAGCTGCCTGGGCACCTGCACCCAATGCACCTTCATAGGAATAAAAGCAGATTTGGTGCACTTAATAGTGCCAGAAGAGTGAAAAAATTTGAGCAAGATACAGCGATGATATTAAAAAAGACATGATGCCCAATCACGTCAATCATAGATAGTCCAAGCAGGACTCAGACTAAAATATTCCTCTTTGGCATACCATGAGTTAAATGCTAGGAGACATTTTATAAAGACAGTGCAGTAGAGTCCTGGAGTAGACTAATTTTTGGTTGCTGTTGAAGAGCAGCACAGTTACTGGTACTGCTGGTCAGATAATATATTGACTCTGATTTTAAGCTGGTTTGTGGTTTTTCATGTGTTGCAGGCACAATACACATGCTGATGTGTTACTAGACATGGTAGATCATTGACAGTGCTTTGCCAGGCAAAGGCCACCTGTCCTCTTTAAGAGTAGAAATAATCACTAATTTATCTGTTTCAGTGAGCATTAAGATAAAGTTTAATTATTTTATATCCTTTTGAGTGGGTGATTGTGCTTCTCCAGGTCTTGGTTTAGGCTACTGATTCTATGTGCCAGTATAAACATTAGCGTGGGTTGTTAGAGAGAGGATGTCAAACCAACTCACACCTTGGTTACTATGCTGTGGTACCATGAACACAGTATCTACCCTGCATTTTCATTTTTGCCTGTATGCAGTGGATTTATCTGTCACCTGTTACTCATCGGATGAGCTTGAATCACAGTGTTTTATAGAAACACATGGGAGCGTTTAAAAAAAAAGAAGTGGAAGAATTTATCATTTCTTAATGTAGCACAATGCTGGGAGGCTTTTTTTACAGGCACCTGTATTATTTTGTCAGGAAACAATAAAATCCTTCCAGTTATTTAGCACAGCTATCAATAGCTCAACAGGTGTGTATTTTTTCACATTTTCTGAATACCCAATTTTAGTTTATTATTACCTTTGCTACATACTATTCATTATACAACAAGACTGATCTGTATCTCTAATTTAGGAAAAGTCATTCCTTGTCAGGCATCTCAAATGCATGCTTTGTAACGTCTAATATGAAAAGGTATCTCTTTTTAGAGATTCTTCAAAAAATAGAAACCTTATATTACAGTATTATCACATTAAATGGTTGGTGTTGTGTGGGAAAGCAAGGTTGGCCAATACCTATTGGGATTAGTTGTTTTCAAACATGTCTCATGCCATCATAGCTCCACAGGGTGAACTTGGCCATATCTTTTAATTCTTCTGTGTCCTCAGCTTGTCCATTTGTAGAAAACTGTTTTCTGCAAACTTTGATAACCCTGAAAATGAGTGTTTCTAAGTGTACCCTGTCAAATCCATTGGCATAAATGTTTCTTAGGGGTCATATTTGCTAATATTTACTTCCACATCTAATATGCTATTGAGAAGACAATGACTGCTGATTAACGTATGGGTTTTTTTGCAATGATTGCTGGGTTTGTATATTTTCAATCTTACTTGTGTCTTTTCTGAGCAGCAAAAGTGATGTCTAAAGTCAGGCTGTGAATAATATCACTCAGTCTAAGTTTGAGCAGGTGATGGTGATTTATAGGAAAAGTATGAGATCAATTCAAAAGCACTGGAAGAATGCCTGTAGACATAGCTGTCAGATCGCAGAAGAAAGGAAAATGAGGGTAAAGTGGTTTATACCATTTCAGAAACAAACACAATTCTGAGACCAATACTTGTTCAATGTCCTCATTAATGGCCTAGATGAATGGAAGGGTTGCCATCTTGGCAAGTTTGAGGGCAACCCCAAATTAGAGGGGATGGTCAATACATGGAGGCTGGAGAAATGAGCCAACAGGAACCTCATAAACATCCTGCAGGTGGGTAGCAATAACCACCACCACCACCACAGCAGGCTGGGAACCAGCTCTGTGGGAAAGGAAGGGCCAGGGATCCTGGTGGGCAGCAAAGTAACCTGAGCCAGCAGTAAGCCCCAGCAGCAGAAATGACCAACAACATTGGTGGCTGCATCAGCAAGTGCAGCCAGTGGGTCCAAGTGATGATCTTTCCCCTCTGCTCAGTACTCTGTTCTGCACTATGCTGATTCTAATGACAATTTCTCAGTTAGCTTTAGAGCTCCAGATTTGTGGTACAAACAAAAGTCACTTGCTTTAGTAGACTTCTATTTAAATGTTAAAACGTTGCTTTCTTTGTAAATCCTTTTCCAGAATTCTGATACATTACCTGAGTTTTGATTTAGTTGGTTTTTTTTTTTTTTGCCTCTGTATCATTGCAAAAATAATCTTGTCACTCTATGTTTAGTCCTGAATTGGCTTATTCCAACTTATAATCAATCAAACTCCTCTTTTCTGTAGTCTGACACCTATGTCAAGAGCTCTTTTTTCAATGTTTTGACTACATGTAGTAATTACTTGCTTTGTTTTTTCCTGAATTTATCTCCTATCCCAACAGAAAAGTCCACAAGTGGAAGATGTTACTTAGCACACACTGGTTCAAAACATATCTTTATACTAATCCATACAGATGACAAGTAGTAGTACTTGTTGAGGTTATTTTGCTGATATTACTCAGCTGTTCATTAACTTCAGAAGTCTGAAAGAAACAGCTGCAGTTACTCCTAGGGTAAGTGGAGCACTGCAGCGCCAGAAGGGACTGCTGAGGTCAGCCAGGCTGAGCCCTGAGGCTCTCAGCGCATGACAGATACCAGCTCATGAGGCAGCCCCAGAACTCAGTGTGCCTGCATGGCAGCCCAAAAAACAATACACCTGTCCTGGTTGATCAAGAAGAACATTGGGTTTGGGGCTAGATAAGGCTCTGCTGCTGAGTTTAATTTGAGGTTATTTTCCTGGAGTAGGAAAGAAAATTAATTTCCTGATTCAGAAACTATATTAGAATTGTATCTTCAAGCTATAAGCTATGTAAAAAAATACTACAAAACTAAACCCAGAAGACCCACATGTTATTTTGAATACCAATGGCCACTGCGAAAAGGCAGTCTTCAAAAGAAAATGAGTGGTGTGGATGCAAGCTTAATAATTCTGTATCTATCATCACATTTTCCAAAATACTATTTGCAACACATCTTCCCCACAGCTCTGTCCCACTATCTTTCCCTGTCTCAGCGGCCTGACATATCACCTCTTAGTTACTTTGAACATTCTTTTGGGAGAGAGAAAGGCAATAGTTCTTACTGCCAGACCACATGACATGTAGCTCAAGACAACTTAGGTGAGAAGAAGTAGTGAAATATTAGTAACTAGATACACCATCTGTATTTTAATACCTCTGGTTCTAAAATCATTGATTCAATTTTTATCTTCCTAGTCCTTCTTCATTTTCCTGTGCTCAGGACTACATTTTTCCACAAAAATGACTAAAGCTCAAGCAGTTGTCTTCTTATCTACCAAGCATCCTTCTCCTCTTTATGTCTGCATTTGTAAAAGCTGCAAAAAGTGGAGATGCGTAGTGCCTCATCTCAGTCCATCTTGTATTTTTTTCCCCTTTGCTGATGTCTGTTCTTGCCTGCCTGAGTACATCTCATATTTTAGATGACCTGTCAACACCTGAGAGGGGGAAGCTTCTCTTACCAGGACTCCAGACAAGCCATCTTGCAGGACTGAAGCCTGCAAAGCAAAACCCTCGGGGAAACAGCTCCTCTCTGACTGTGAGGCAGACAGAGTGCAGCAAAGACTTTGAAGATGATAACAGGCACCAGTGGTAATACAAGTTTTTGGCAGGACCAACAACTGTGTGCATTTAAGAGGAATTTTGAGGAGTTTGGAGAGGAAGCTAAGAAGACAAAAATTAGGCTTTTCCCTCTACACTAAATTGTGTGACTAACAGCTATCATATGCAGCAGAGTGAAATATAATGTACTTATAACAGCTCCATTTTTCTTCCACGCTCAGTATTGTGAGCAGTGTGGAAAAAATTGTACTGAACACTAGTATTCCTTTTCCATGTGGCATACTGAAAAAAAAAAATCTACAGACTATTATATTACCATATAAATTGTGTTTAAAAGTTCATATCTTAAAGATAAAACTTAAGGCTATTGTAGAAATACTGCTTTTCAAAAGATGCCCAATTTAAACAGAAGTTTTACAATTTTAGATTTAAACAGAGTCCATTCTACAAAGTTCAGACTAGACTCCTATATGTCTAAGGATAAGATGTAGTGCCCAGATACTTTGTTTTTATATTATATCAGCACAATTTAAAGATTCTTTAATTTATAACATTAAGAAGCATTAACATATCGGAACAATTACAACTAAGCTCACATTACACAACAATTTAATTTCAATAGCAGAGTCAAGCAATCTCTTCTTGAGACAAAGTGATCAGAGGAGCATATATCCTTTTATGGTTCTTCTAAATCACTGCCTTCTACAAAGTCCATGCTTTCAGAGATTATAAAGGTTCTAAAAATCCCTGTGCATCCTAACAGGCTTTTGGCATTGCAGCCTCTTCTGGAGGAATGACTATGTTTAGACAGACTGCATTTTATCTGCAGAACCTTGTATGTTGAAGAATTCTAAGTGCATCAAGAGATGGGTGTGCTATATAAGTGTATAAATATCAATGATATCCCAAAACTGGGATTAAATAACTAGGAAAACAGGCACTCAAATACCCATTTCTGCTCTAGACATTACATGAACTCCAATGACCAATATTGGTGTTGGCTACTGGTATGTGTTCTTAAACTGTTTCCTGCTTCTGTCCTATGAGATCTTATTTCCATTTGTCTTCTATGGGCATCTTTATATTCGCCCCATTGTCATACATAGTAAAATAACATGAAGGGAAGGAGAAACTTATGGATGCAGCAGGAACAATTTCATGAATGCACATAAAGATGGACTTTGTCAAATTATGACAGAGTGTTTCTGATCGTGAATAGCTAAGTTTTCCCATTTGTGGGTATTAAATAATCATGTTGCTATAAAAGAGAATTGTCAGGAGGAGGCAGAGCTCTGCTGGAAATCTGCAGAAGTTGAGGTGTACTGAGCATAATTAAGAGCAACAGGACAGAAGCAATAGAGAGAAGTAAAAGATAGGGGCTTTGGCGCATACCGACCTTCCTTTTTAAAGTGTCTGTGGTTAGCAGTGTCTGCAGCCTACAGTGAAAAGGACTGGAGAAGCTGTAGGAGAGACATAAAGAGTCCTTAGCCAGGCTGACACCTAGTCTGCTCAGCACTCTCTGTGGACCTGATTGCCCAGCCAAGAAAGAGAGGTTTATAAGGGAATGGATTATGGTTTTACATCTTGTGGAAAAGGACAGCACATCATATTTCACATACTGCCTGATGTGTAATCTAGCTAGAAAATGACAGATGCTTACATTGTGCTATGCTCATTTGAAAAGAGACCAGACTGGTGTCAATCACATAAGGCAATTTCCTTCATTCTTCAAGTACACAATGTACATACAAATAGATAGAGGCCTCTCAAACCTAATTGAAGACTTATCCAGTTTAGTTTCATCTACTACCCATAAAATCTTTTTTTAACATGCTTCCAAACTACACATCTCTCAACAGGATAAAAGACCTATTGAATATTGCTTTTTTTTTTCTGCAGGATGAAGTCCACTGTCCTATTTTTAACATAAACACAAAGCAACAGCTAGTTTGTCTTAACCCTGTACCTAATTTTTGTACAATTAGTTGACAGCTGTGTATCAAGACACATGCATAATCTTGTCTCATCTACAACATCTCTGTCATCTAGAAAACTGAAAAGTTAAACTTAAATAATATATTTTGGTTTGGGTCAGCATAAGGCATTTAATGACAGTGTCCCACTGAATTGAATTCCTGAGGTATGCCAATTTCTTTTACAGCTGTAATGTTTCTTTATATTAACTTAAAATGCCTTGGGAAAAAAAAGGAGCTATGTTTATAATTTATTTTAAAAATAATATATAAAAAGTCAGCATTTACAAAATCTTAGAATATAAAAGCTCATAAATGTCCACATTTCACCTGTTTTGGGAGAATATAACAGACCATTTTGATCTGAAGATACAAAACACTACATACACAACACTGCTTTCAAAATCTCAAATTAATCAAGACATTGTCTGCCTCTTCAAAACAATCAATTAAGCACCAGACTTCACTGTGAATAATTGATATGTATTAAACATGGTGGTTAGAATATAGATCAGAATCTCTTAGCAAAACTTTTTTGTAGTGCTACATTGAAAGCAGACCCTTTCTTGTGATGAAGTGTTTCAGTCAATATTTGAGTAAACGATAAGCATAGAAGTCTTGAATACTGATGATCAGTGTATTGATTAAAATTGCTTTGCAAGATTAATTTCCTGCTGAGATAACATTACCTTAATATGTCACAAATCTATTTCCTTGCTGGAAACTTTATAGACCTTGATAGTGCTGTTGGAGATAACTTTTAGGCAAGTGTATCTAGCCATTTAGATGCTTCTTGTGGCCACATCACAGCCGATCAACCCATCATGGTTATTTGTCTGTCCCTACCACATGCCTTTGAGATATAGAAGACACATATCCTTTTACCAACAAAGTTTAGTACTTTAAAGAAACAAAGGACCAAATCCAAAGAAAGACTTTCAATGATTAAAGGAGACTCGATGATCTTAAAGGTCTCTTCCAACCAGACGATTCTATGACATCTATGACTTTAAAATGTTATAGGAATCTATCTCTAAAAGGGTGCTTCAGAATAATAACTCATGAGCTGCTTAACTTAGAACATATTTTTTTTATACCAAACAGAATGAAATTCTTAATATTCACAGTTTTATACATACCCAGAACAAGTCTGGCTTAAGAAATCAGTCTTATTAAACTCTGTACACTTATTGTCACTATGTGTAAATTCCCAAGGGACCAATTTCATCCAACTGAATCAGAATCCTTCCCAGTATGACCGGTCTTGCTCTCCACGCAGCACAATGGTGCACCTTAACAAAAGAGAGGCAATGTGCCCAGACAGGGAGTGAGTGCTTCTTGCACCTGTGGGGAATTTGCTGAAGAAGAAGGTGAAATCTGACTAAAGTAGGACAAGCTGAGGACTTGTGCTTTCCCTTCCCTCCAACTAATTACACAGATTAATCTGAAATTGCAGCACCTCTGACCAGTTCTTTCAAATACTTGGTGCTGATATTTATAATTTTGACTGTCTTGGGGATTCTAGAGCTCAGATTCTTGTAGGTTTTATGCAGAGAACACTTCATTCCCTGACAGAGATCCACAAATGGTCAACAGCTAAGCTACAATACTGATGAGCATTTCCTAGGGCTAGATACAATAATGTCAGTATGATCAGGGAAGGGACTTCAATATGATCTCCAATACTACCAACAGGTAATCTCACACCTGGGCATGTTTGAACAGGGGTGGATCTTTTCCAGTAAAAATCCAGTGCAGTGCTCTTAAAAAAAAAATAAAATTCACAGAACTTAACTAGAAGTGGAAAAAATAAGTGCAAAACAGTGGGCTTCCAAACAGAGTATTTCAGCAACAGCAGCAGTACAGCATTTTCTTTCCCCTCTTTGCCTCCGAGAAATAAGATCCTATGGCCACACAGACAAGTTGGGGTGAATTTCATGCTTATTATCTTTTGCGTGGACTTATGGCCATATCATTTAAAGAGCTATCAGTGGGCATTGTCTTCAAATTTGTGTGAGAAAGCTCAGTATTCCATTGACAGACTGCAGACAGTATATACTGAAGATTCCAGTCACAGATAATACTGATGACAAAAAGTGCAATGCATCATTTTTTTAATCCCTGTAGCTGATGTAACCTTAAGTTTTGCATGTTTTAATTTAACAATCCAACATAACAGAGTGGTTTTAAACTCAGCTGGCAGGGACAGACACACTTAGTAAGAAAAGCACAACCTCATGATTTACAGATCCTGTCTCTCAGGTTGAAAAGGATCTGGTTTGCTGCCAAGTCCTCACCATTAAATTGCAACTGCAATGGGTCAGATTAAATAACCTAGCAAACAAAGAGAAAAAACAAGCAAAACCCCATTTTTATACCAGAATATATTGTGCTCATAGAATAATAGAATTGTCAGGGTTGGAAGGGACCTTAAAGATCATCTCGTTCCAACCCCCCTGACAATGGCAGGGACACCTCACACTAGATCAGGTTGCTCAGAGCCCCATGCAGCCTGGTCTTAAAAACTTCACTGAAAAACCTACGTTGAACATTTAGTAATTTAGATACAAAATAAGGAGCTTAAGCTGTGTCAATTAACAGGAAATGTCATGGATTTTCTTGATTTTTCAGTGTGGGAAAAAAACCTCTGTGGATTTTTCACTTCCCATTTCTCTCAGCATTGTTTAGTGAACATGTTGTCTTGCACAAAATTATCTTAAAGTTGACCTTACAAGAACACCAAATCAAAAGCTAAAATCCATCTGACATAATTTGGAAGATTTTTTGAAGGCAAAGTATATCATTCTCTTGTTTCTGTCTCCAAAACAAGGTAGAAGAAAACCTTGACAATTACTGTCTACAGAAAGTGCTTCTGAAATTGAGAACAGCTGAAATCAATGAAGTACAAAGATATGTAATATGGAAAGATGTGCCGTTCTCCACACACACCGTGTTATTTGCATCATACCTTTCTTCGGTTTCTTCAAACCACAACTTGTAATAAAGCAAGTGGATAGAACCACTGACACTCTGTCTTTTCACCTCGTAGAGATGGCTTTGAAAAGAAATCCTATTTAAGAAGGAAAGGAAATAGAAAGGGGATTCAGAGGTAGGTTTGCAACTCCTTCCAGCTGAAAACTGAACAGTCATAGCTGATTTACTAACTGGTGTAACCTTTTTAATAGGGATTTGGGGAATTAAAAGAAAGAGAGAAAATACTCTCTTTCATTTCTGTATTTATATTTCTTATTGTCCTGTCCTTTAAAGTTGACAGACTTTAAAGGCAGCAATGAGTTTTAAAATTTATATCTCTACCAAAATGTATGCAGAACAATGGTTGTGTTCATGCTCATCTATGGCTGTGGGATGAAAAGTAGTAATACTTGTAGTACAGAACACATGAGTTTTCTGAGAATTGTACTAAGCACTATGAGCTTATACTGACACTAATTCTCGCTGCATGACCATAGGAAATTACTGGAATAAAGATTTCCTAGAGGTTATGATTCAAAAAGAATGCAGTGAGATTTTCTCAGGTACAGAATGACTTCACAAACTTATTAGAGGATTTGTTTTATTATTCTTCTCCTGCTTTTAGCTGCTTCTGACAGATAATCCTTAGAGTGAAGTGGATGGGTGGGTGGAACAGACTATGCATTCAAAGAGACACAAAGAAAAGTGCTGCTGTCACATCAGCCTCATTATCATTTCTACCTCTGAAGCGCCTGATTTATGTTCTAGGTGGAGCATCTCAGTGCTAAATGAAATGGGATTTTAGTAAACATCATAGCAGAATCAACATCAGTATCAGCTCTCACAGCCATAGTGATCACCTCATAAGCAACTGCCAACAGTTTTGTGTTGGCTGGGAGCCTGTCACAGTCTTGCATTCAAATGAAAGCAATTAGTTGTTTGTATGTATTCAGTTTGCAAGCTATCATATAATGATTCAGCAGATTCTCAGCTGCCATATCCCTCTTCCTATAAAGCTCATGCAGTTTTTGTATCATACCATAAAAATGATGACCTCAGGTATCATGACATTAACTGAATTATGCAAAAAAAATCTTGATCCTAAAAAGAGATATTATAGCCTTAGGTTGCACTCCCATATTCCTTAATCAGATGAGATTCTCATGAACTCACCTGCAGGGCTCAGACACTGAGTCAGGTCATAATGCTCTTTTGCTGTGTTATCAATCATGTGAAACATCTGAATCTCCATCCAATTGTTTCTGTTTCATTGACTTCTATCACTTTTCTTTAAGAGTAAAACTGTAGGTAGGTATTTCCTGATGCGTCTTTTATGGTATTACTTTCGTGGTCATTTAAGTCCAGAGCCGAAAGAAATAAGAGGGAGTGTAAACATGCTCATCCATTTTAGTAGCAAAATTGCAGTTCAGAGTGTCTTCCCTGAGTAGCTCATTAAGCTTGTGGATGCTTCATCTTTTGTTGATGTCCCGCAGCTGTTTCACTCTGAGCTGCTAGTGTGCAAACACAGACTAGCTATTTCTTTAAAACATAAGAATAATTTTACAGTGTATTCAATACAAATGGTCTTGATAGTCCATGGGTAATCTTAGACTTTACTGATTAAGTCAACCCATCATACTAAAAAGAGGAAATTTGATGATTTCACTTCTGTAGAAGAATGAACAATGCCATTGTTAAATATAATTTGTCTTTAGTAAGATACAGCACAGTTCCTCACAGAACATGCATTAATCAAAATGGATATTTAATGCTGAAAAGGAGTTTAAAAAAGTCCAAAAAGCTTATTGGATATGCTACCTCAAACTTCAGCGACTTTGTGCTTCTTGATGGAAAAAGAAGAAAAAAAACCCACAAACTTCAAAACCCAACAACTTTTATAAGCATTATTAATTCTTACATTAGTCTTTACGTGAGGGGACTAGAAAAAACCTTCTGTTTCTGTATAACATTCTAATTTGTAATAGTATGAGGCAAAATGTTGAAAGTAATGGCAGATAATCATTGTGCTCCAAAGGAAATTCTAGGGAATAGAAAGGGCTGGTTCAGTAAAAATTAGTGCTACCTAGCAGACTAAGACTTTCACTGAGGACAAGAGAAGACAAGGCATGAGACCGGTAAGTAGCTTCACATAGCTATGTGTTTCTTCAGGTCAAAACAGATGCAAAAACTGTATATATACAGTAGGAGAGCAAGGCAGGCAAACACCACAAACTATCAGGTTGCCATTTGAATGGAAAAGATGTAGTCTTAAAAATCAGTAGTTGGAAACAAGTGTAATAAAATCAGAAAGTCCTGTGTAAGAAAAGGTTAAACAGGCTAAGGTTAACCTAAGAAAAGGTTAAATATGAGTGAACAAGGAAGGAAAAACAGTAGGTGGCAATTAAGTGAGGGTGAAGAAAGATACTAGCCTATTTGAGTCTCTTCTACACAAAAAAAGAAAGTTGTGATTTGACAGGATAGCAAGGTTTCCTGGTTGTATTTGACAGAATGGCTGATATCCTGGAAGGTCCTGTTTGACTAACCTAATCTCCTTCTGTGACAAGGTGACCCGCTTAGTACATGAGGGAAAGGCTGTGGTTGTTGTCTGCCTGGACTGTAATAAAGCCTTTGACACCATTTCCTGCAGCTGGAGAAACTAGCATCTCATGGCTTGGAAAGATGTTCTCTTCACTAGGTAAAAACCTGTCTGTGTGTCTGTCTGGGCCAAAAGAGTGGTAGTGAATGGAGTTAAATCCAGTTGGCAGCCAGTCGCAGGTGGTGGTCCCCAGCACTGCACTGGGGCAGTTCTGTTTAGTATCTTTATCAGTGATACAGATGAATGGATTGAGGGCACCTTCAGTAAGTTTGCAGACAATATGAAGCTGGGTGGGAGCATAGATCGGCTTGAGAGTAGGAAGGGTCTTCATAGGGACCTGGACAGGCAGGGTCAATGGAGCAAGGCCAGTGGTATGAGCTTCAACAAGGCTCAGTGATGCATTCTGCACTTGGGTCACAACAACCCCATGCAGTGCTACAGGCTTGGGGAAGAGTGACTGGAAAGCTGCCTGGTGGAAAAGAACCTGGTGGTGTTGATTGACAACCAGCTGAATATGAGCCAGCAGTGTGCCCAGGTGGCCAAGAAAGGCAACAGCCTCCTGGCTTGTATCAGACATAATGTGGCCAGCAGAAGGGAAGTGATCATGCCCCTGTACTCTGCACTGGTGAAGCCACACCTCAAATACTGGGTTTTGTTTTGGGTCCCTCACTCCAAGAAGAACATTGAGGTTCTGGAGTGTGTCTAAAGAAGGGTAACAAAGCTGGTTGAAAGGTCTGGAGCACAAGTCTTACAAGGAGAGGTTGAGGGAACTGGGTTTGTTTAGCCTGGAGAAACAGAGACTCAGGAGAAACCTTATCGCTCTCTACAACTCCCTGAAAGAAGGTTGTAGCGAGGTGGGGGTGGTCTCATAACAAGTGACAGGATAAGAGGAAATGGCCTCAAGTTGCACCAGGGGAGGTTGCACATTAGAAAAAGCTTCTTCCCAGAAAGGGTTGCTAAGCACTGGAACAGGCTGTTCAGGGAAGTGGTGGAGTCACCATCCCTGGAGGTATTTAAAAGACATGTAGATGAGGTGCTTAGGAACATGGGTTAGTGGTGGGATTGGAAATGTTAACTTAATGGTTGGGCTCAATGATCTTTAAGGTCTTTTCCAACCCAAGCAATTCTATGATTCTATAATTGTATATCTACAGTCAGGAAGTTGAGGTAATTGGGTATGGGTAACAGAAGTATCAGAGACCACCACATTATTTTCTATGCCTAGCTACATAATATAACAATGTGGAAAGTACTTGTAGAAAATATTTTCATTAAATCCCTAGAAAGCCTAAAGATGACCACGATCCTGAGAAAAGATAAGTGCATACTGAGCACCATCCTGAAAAAAAGACAAACACATACCACACAAACAGGTGACCCTCATGGCTAATATCATATAAGAGCAGGTCAACTGGATCATTAATTTCCTAACAGTCATATCTGAAAAGTCAAAATGTCCATGGGGAGCAGTAGCATAAACCCACACAAAAGCATAGTAATTATCTTCAAATATAAAGAAAGCAAGAGGTTAAAAATTGTCAGAAGCAAACAATCTGCAAATCCATGACAAAATTGCTTTTTTTATTTTGAGAGAAGAGCTCTGTTGCATGCATTCCCACCTGCATGACTCTTGCATGGAGCATTAGTCATTAGTGAAGTCATTATTAAGCTTGTTAAATGCCAAGACAGATAAGAAACAACTGTCAAAAAAAAAAAAAACCAACCAAACCTGGGTGTGGAAGCTGGTGTTAGATGCCAGCTTTCTTATGTATACAAGCTAATAAACCATCTGCAGAAGCTAGAAGGTCCAGTGAGGATTATAATAGACAGCAATAAATAGATTAGAAACTTACTATTTAATTTAATCTTATCATGGGCAATTTGTATTTTTCTCTTCTGTTTCCAGCATTGTCCTTTGCCTTAAACTGTTTTCATTATGTTGCTCACTCTTTCTTCCTAACCTTCTACTTTCTAAATAAAGGGCTCTGATATCCTATATGTAATGATGTTAACTATTAGGAAAGGAGAAGAATTAAAAAAAAAAAAAAAAATTAATAATTAAGTAAATAAATGAAAAATAATGACCTAATGTTTTAAACTTGTTAAGTGTCCATTGCACTCGTTCATCTGACCAAACGTCAAGTAAGTGTCAATAGAAGAACAAGAAAAGAATAATAAAAAGAAATTACTGAGTCCTCCAAAATCTATGAAGAAGCAGTGATCCATACCATACAGTTAAAGACTTGTGAAGAATCCAAGTACATTATCCTAATGATGAGTAAGAAAACTCCAGTGTGTAATTATTTATAAAGCCAAATTGCCTTGGAAATCTCATGTAATTTTTGAGAAAATTACATGAGAATTTTGAGACTAGTATTTCCACTCACTTGCTTAATTTCCATTATGTGAGTGTATAAAGAGAGAGAGAAAAGACGTGGGATATCATTGAAGTATGCTAGTAAATAAATATGGCAAACTTAATAAATCTCCATAGAAAATATGCAACTTACATCACTATATGTCACATGTAATATCAGCTACTGGCAGCAACCTAAGTATGACAATATTGTACAAACTCATCAGGCAGACATGTAACAAGGGAATGTGGGTCTGTGAATAATTCCACATTATCAAATGCTACCAACTGACTGTGGAAGAGACTTGTTAAAACACAACTCCTTTTTGAGGAGCTTGATAGCAATATGGTTACTGATCAGTAGCAACCCTTTCAGGGAAAATGCTTTAGATCCATGCCCCATCTCCAAAGTCTTTGGGTGTATATGATGTATTTTGAGGGGAGATCGAAGCTGAGGGAACCTGGATGGACCTTAACCACGATAATGCAATAGACCATGGGTGAAAACCCTGCAGAGATTTTGCAAAGACAAGTTCCTTGTGAAGCACAGATCTCACAGCTCTGTACATGAGATCAAAAGGACCTGAAGAAAAGGACAAAATGAGATGGGACCGTATGTGTATTGTTGGGGTTTCAGTGCATCTTGTTCACATGACAACAGACATTCATCCGGATGGCTCCACTTAGGCAGATTTGGGGCCTGCCTCTCTTTGCTGGTGTTGCTCTTTGCCATCATATCATTGAGTAGCTTAGATTCTGCCAGGACACTTTGGACAGACCCATCATGTCTGCAGCACATCATCTCCCTACACTCCTCTCTGGAAACTATGGAGCTTTCATCTTTGTCTGTACTGGCCCCACGCTCAGCCTTGTGCTGAATTGCTCTGACGGCTGGATGACATGTTGCTGCTTTCCTGCTCTCATATGCCCTCTGTCACAGGCATGGTGCTTCTCCTGGTGCTCTTCACCAGTCCCCAGGACATCCCTGGCTCCTGCACTGGCTCCAGCCTCCCTGGGCCCTCTTGGCACTCAGGCTAGGGGATCCACACCTTCCTCTTTCAACTTCCTTTCCCTGCCTTCTGCATATCCCCTGGGTCTATCTGTATAGACATCTATCCTTCAGAATAGAATAGAATAGAATAGAATGGAGTATCTATATATACGCACACATATATACACATATATACATATCTCTGCATATATACATGAACACAATCACATATATATATATGCATAGCTATATATATTAATGATTAAAGGGTTTTAAGACAGGGGCAGTGGGAACAGCTGTTCCTCTGCAAAAGAATACAAAGCTATGACTGTCCCCCTGCTATGCTCATCAATCCATGTTATGGTTCCCCATAAGAGTCAAACTGGGATATGAGGTTACCTATTTATACACAAAATACAAGTGAGGAAGTCAGAGGAGAGACAGTGATCAACTCTAGCGGGTTTTTTTACTAGGATAGGAATGAGCACAAAGCAAAGTTACCTTCCTTGTTTCAAAGTGGTTTTCATGTGGGAAACCACTGAGAATAAGCACATCCGTGCTTAATCTTCTGCGAAGAAACCTACAGAGTACCTTGTGCTTTGCCAAAAAGGAATGCAGCAGTTTCTTTACTGGCCTTCCACTTCTCTCATTTCACTTTCCAAATTCCTCTCATGCACATCACTGAAACAGAAAGATTATGTGCACACACGTGAGGCTAGTTTCCAACATTAGTCTTTCTTGGGTGACATTTAAAAAGGTTTTGAAATTGTGTTGTACTAGCTTGATTCATTTCTTCTTGATGCCCACTTTGCTCGAGCAGCATGAGTGTGTGTATAAATAGCAGTTTGTATCCCTTGACAACTTCCTGAATTAGAACAGCACTTGTGGACAGTCACTGCAGAAAGAGCAGCAAGGAAATACTTTGGCCCAGAAGGCACAATCATGCCATTTGTTGACTAGTAAAGTGGGTGCTTATGTCTCAAGAGATGGTTTTCTGTGGTGTCCCTTTGCTTGCTATAATCACTACCAGCTTTTATGCTGTGCTTTAGAAAGATGGTCTGTCTGCTGCATTATCTCTTGGCAGCTCTAATATCTCTAAGGAACAAAATGCAGACAGGAAAAACAGAGTTAGGTGACAACTACTTCTGAGATGGGATTCAGGTAAGCCTTTAAAAGAGGAGTTCTTTTTTTCCTTCACTGAACTTGACTTCTCATGATTTCAGGAAGAAGACATCTCTGTAGCTCATGCTGCTTTTCTATCTCTAAGTGGCCAGCTCTCCACCAACAGTACCTGGGAACTCGTCTGTTTATTTTTACATTAATAGATCAGGGAATCCTTCTGCAATACTGCAGCCAATCAGCCTGAAAATCCTCTTCTCTTGTAGGTATACAGAATTGATAAAACTTATATGTGATATTTGGTTAGAAAGAATTCAGTTTCCATATTTTGCATCTATCTGTGTCTTCTGCTCTAGCACTCACCGTAGGTGTCGAATAAATAATACACCATGGATTTAGTCTCAAAACAAATGTTAAAATGTGCTATAGATTATGAGCAACTATAGTAAATTATCAGCTAATAGGTTAACTTCCAGAGTTGAAAATTAATCTAATTGTCATTGCTGCCTTTCATTCTTTTCTCCAGCAAGTGCATAGAGGAACTTTGAGGTCCTCACTTTTTCTAGGAAGTTTTTCTGTTTGAAGGGAATAATATGGGTGAAGGGCAGGTTGTGGACTTCTATAAGATCTACAGAAGTCTGGAAATTCAAAAACAATTCTGTGATTTAAAAATGAAAGGACCTTTTAACATTTCAGCAGTCCAATTCCCTCAAATGTAGTTAGAAAGGTTGTAAGTTGCCTGATAAAATTCCTTGCTTCCTGTGGTTCTTTTTTATTTAACTAAACTGCTCTCTGTTTTTCTTACCTGTGTGTTGATTTTAATGCAGTAAGGCAGTAAGTCAGGGATGCATTGTGTTTTAATGTTTGTCAATAAAAGAGTGGGGTAGTATCTAAATTTGCTTCCCTTCATTGCTTTGATGCCGTCATATAGAGACTCACTGGAAGATGATGTCTGTATTCACATTTCTATTATCCCATAAAATTAAGAAAATTGAATGGAAAACAGACTATATAAATTCCAAAATCAATGTAGAAGATTTCAAGGAGCATCTGATTTTTATATTGTATTATGGAAGAGAAATACACTGGGACAAGCTGAGCCTACATAATTACACAACACAAAAATCACTTGCAGAATTGCCTCCTTTTGGTGATCTGCTGTAGCAATTTGCTACTCTAGAGCAGCACTTTTGCTACTCTAGACTCTCCTTGTGCACTCCTTGCCCATCTTGGTGATGGTCCCTTTCAGGATATCACCACTGTACACTGAAGCATGCTTTGGATATTACTATAGGATAAACAACTAGCTAAATATTTATTTACTCAGGCCTGCATTTTAGTTTATAATAGTTGTTACCTTAGAACAATAAATGAGTAACATATGACCATGGATTATATATATGAAGATATATTAATATAATATCCATTGAGAAATCTTGTATGTATTTGTAAATTTTCTCTCAGGAAATTGATGTTAATTTCTTTCATCTTCATTTACAGAAGCCTTGCTGCAATAAAGTGCCATATTCTATAGAGTAAATACATTTCAAACGTGCACAAGAAGAACTTTAAGTGAAAATACCATTTTCCTTTAAGTTTTATGTCATTCAGGATTTCTTTTGAATGAATTAATTCACCCTGTGTGAACACTACAGAGTTGTTTGTTCAAACAGTACCGTTTGTACACAGACAGTTCAGACTCCTCTGTTTCTAAAATCTGTTAGACTTACAATTTAATACATATAAACAGATTATTCCATATGTTTGTTTGTTTTTTTTAAAATGTTGGGTCTGTTTTGACAGAAAATAGAATACCTTTAAGTATATCAGCAATATCTGCTTTCAAGGCAATTGAGAAACTGAGATTCAAAGAACCTTGTTCCTAACACTTGATATTGTCAATTGTGAGAAACCAGTCAGGTTTTGAAGAAAATGTCACTTAGATTTACATATGTTTTAACAAATCTTGTTAAGGAAGATAATGCTACAAAAACTGAAAAGATTTATCATAACTGAGAAGGAAAACAAAACCATAAAACCTTAAGTCAAATACAGTGCCATTTTAATAGATTGAATTAATATATTGAATCATGGCTCAATCTGAAATGCACTGATTACTTTTAGTTACCAGCCTCAGATACACAAGGAAGAGTCTGCTCTTGCCAAGTGGTAAGAATCTATATGGCATAGTTCATCTTCTATTCAATAAAGATTTGGTAGGGGTCTGGAAAGGAGCATGAAGAAATTAAATGGAGAAACAGAATAGGAAGAGAAAGAGAGTGAAAAAACAAGGGAGTAAAACACAGTCTGCAGAACAGATGAAAACAGAGCATTCCCTCATTACCTGGTTTGCTTATTGTTTTTCTATATCAAATACAGAGTACATTCCTTTTGCAATAATGCCCCTCTGGAATAACTCCAGAAAAATATCACTAGGTGGGCTAAGAGGTTAAATGTTGACAGAACTCCAGTTTAGTGAATAAAAAGTATAGGTTATGGCAATAGCAAAAAGAATAATCAAAACTGTGAAATTTTTACTTGCATTCCAGATTTTGTGCATTTTAAATGGCACAAAACCAGATAGGATCACACCCTTGTGATACTTAAGTTCACCTGTATTTCTGTACTTCCACTGAACACTGGTTCTGATACTGTAACTGCTCCTTCTCGGTCTTGTTTTGGGAGGAAGATGCACATGCACAGGTGTATAGGAAAGGAAAATAGTGCATTTTCATTCAGCTAGCATACTTTCTATTTAATAAGCAGGTGTCTAATTTTAATACCTCACAGTATCTGTTTTCTGATCAAAATGTTTTGTCACAAATGTGCTGTTGAATCATAGTCATTTGCAGCTTTTGCTCTTTTGAAAACTGCAAACCTTCAAACTGACAGTTCAAGTTAGGCTGTTCATTTTATTTCAATATTATTTTAATAGGGATTACAGTAAATGAATATAAACCAGCAGCCAAAGAAGTGCAAAATTAGCCCCACTCTGTTTCAGACTGGAAGTGGACCCTTCCATAGTTGCAAGGGTGATGACTCTAAAACATGAACAATATAAAACATAATTTTAAATTTTCTTAGAACTGATGTCCGCAAAGAATTTAGGGGTCACCTATATGCAAGGCAGTATGTAATAATGCTCATATAAGTCACTTAATACTTCCCATTTGGAAAAGTCGCAGCAATCTTACAACTGTGTAACTATGATCACCTCTGTCTATACAGATTTGCTCACATCCACTGTGACTGTGTGACACAACAAGGATCAGCCTGTAAGATTAGGTTGTACTATGCTGCTAGAAGGTTGTCAGATGAGTGCTGAAAAAGGCACCGAACTATTTACCAGGATGGCACCAGTAAATATCTTGGGTGAAATTCTGCTGCTCTCAGTGTTGATGATAGGACTCTCACTGACTTAAATAAGGCAGTATTTGACTTCTTCTACACTACATTTTAATTAGGGTCTGTACAGGGAGCTTTTAGCATCACTTGCAAGTAAGACATTAAGGGGGCTATGGAGACATTCAAAGCACCTTTTTCTGCTGACCTCTTTAAAGTTTTATAGGGCTATGCTTCTTCATCTTTATAAAGTCCTCTGAATATTTCCTAGGAAGAGGGGGGGAAAGCAGAGAGGTGGAAGGAGAGAGAGCAAGACAGTAGGCTTAGATTTGTTAATCTGTTTTGGTTTTTTTTTCTTAAACTTCTCTTAAACTACATGCAGGGTGGTGATGAATCATAGTTCTGTATATAGTGTTTTTGAAAAGGCTGTTTTTTAAAAGATTAACTTCCTGCAGATTTTGGGTCTTGTGTAGGAGAATTTTATTCCCTCTGGTATCTTTGGAACATGTACAACATCAGTAATCATACAGCCCTTCTGAAATATTTGAGACTTTTATTATTATGTAAAAATAGCAGTATCTTCAAGTGACCATTTTTTTCTTGAATTGATGTTTAGATGCTTAATGTTATTCTCTGAACAGCAGGACAATCTGTGGTTTAGTGCCTGTCCTCAGGAAGCAACAGCAGAAAAGGAGGCTGCAGTTTTTTACTTGTTCACTTGGTCTTCCATGAATCTGAAAATCCCTCCTTCTCCCTTCCCTTTTAGTGCAATTTTTCTTGACTCCCTGGGGCACTCAGAATCAATCTGTACACTGACTTTCCCCTGGTGCAGAGAGAAGCTGAGTAATGGAAGGGAAGCCTTTTGCTAAGTAATATCGGGAAAGCTTGTAAACGAGCAAGAAAAACTTATTTGTAGACAACTAGAAACCTGTGCAGGAAAGAGGTTAGATTTCATGCCTAGGTAGATAAATAACTTAAAAGAATTTCAGTGGTCTTAGGTTAGTACTTAATCTGCATTTAACTCAATAGGGCTGTAAAAGTCACATAAACCCAATGAAAACTAAATTCCAGAAAGCTCTCTGCAGTAACTGTAACACTCATTTCAAACAGCGTGGAACTAGCATATTTGTCATTGTTCATTTAATTTTATGAAAGCTGTCTACCATAATGCCCTGCACTGAATAAATAAATGCTGACCTTCTAAACCAGGACATTGTTCAAAATTTCCCACCTTGCATTTTTTGTTAAATACTTTCCACTTGTAAAAATGTCACAGCATTAAGATGAAAAGCTTTTTCTTCATCTAAATATCTAATCTATACAATTAGGTTATGATAAGCAGGAGTTTCATGTTGGTTGATTGGTAGGTTGGTTGGTTAGTTGGTTGGTTGTTTTTTTCCTGGAGGAAGAATCAGTAGGTTATATTGTTGGTGTTTTCAAACTGGTTTTTCTGATAAAGTATCAATTTTTTCCTGTCAGAGTTTAAACAGATATATAGGAGATGGCAGAAGTAGCACACAAAATTTGGATGGTGTGCTTGAAACCATTTAAAAACACTTGGTGGAGCAGATGAGAGTTTTAAGAGGGCACCTTAATTAGTATTAGTTAAGGACAGATGCTGGAGAACTTTGAAAACAGGAAATAGAGGAAATCATTAGGAAATTTGAGCTGAAGAAATGGAATTGTAACTTTGTTGAGCAAAATTTCTCATGAAAGCCAAAGTTTGCATTGTAGTAAGGACAAAGTTTTCATGTTAACTTGTAAAAAACCCCATATGTTATCTCTCTTTCTAAACTTAATTGTAACAGTCTTTTTTAGAACAATGAGGCTTTAAGCACAACAGCAATGGAAACACAAATATCTTGCTTCTTTTGAAGAAATCAAGCTGGCATTACAGCTGCGCCTTAGTTTTATATTTTGTCTCCATCCTGCATGTTCCTGAAATTGAGGTTCTTGCTATCACTTGAAAACTGCACAGAATACCTCTGGGAATATGTGGTCAAATGGAAATTTTCCAGTATTAAGCATTATGAGCATTGTTTCCAGGAGCAGTAGGGGGTGTCATTTTACAAACACTGACAGAATACCTGATAGCACAGGAGACAGTTCAGGGTAAAGAATTCCATGTGTTTTGACAAATAATGAACCAAAATTCATATGTAAAAAAAGCAAGCATCTAAGGATTTATAGGGGATGGTAAGAAGTTTGTACAAAGAGGGAAGGGCAAAGTTGAGACAAAGTCCATGGTGATATTCTGAGTAGATCATGGCAGTTAAGGACAATAAGTCCACATTCAAATCTACTGTATTGTGGAAAAAGGGTCCAGTGGAAGACAATCATAGCAGCTTAATGGTCATAGCCAAAAAAATAGGCTAAAGTCATTTAAGTATCTGCGGTTTTATTGCAAGTTAAAACATGAATGTTTGTGTAAAAATGCTACATTTTACCAAAATTTTACCCGGCTTAGATCTCCAAGGCTTTTGTGCAGTGGAGTTCAACAGTGCATGTGGAAAACTCTCATTTCAGTACCAGAGCCAACACAGTTTTATTCAGAAATAACATTGGCTTCCTTTCTTTCATTGTAATAGAAAGTAGGAAACTTCTCTGACTTTTCTATTATTTCTCTGTTAATTTTGTTCTTATTTCATAAGGAATTGTGTGTTGATGGGTTTGGTGTGTGCTTCACTTCTTTGACATGAGTCAGGAACTAGTAAATACATTTTGACTGAGAAGTCCTAGTTTCTTTCAGGATGAATTCCACTATGGTTCTATGATAATAGCTCCTGCAAAACAAACCAGGTGACTGTATTATTGTTTCACAGGACAGTGGGTCACCTTTGGAATCATCCTTTGAAGTTCCTGTTGAATTCTGTTGACTCAAATTGGTCTCAGAGGCTATACTATTGCGCAGAACTTATTCTCCCCCTTCAAGTTTGCATTTTCTCTGCAGACCTTCCAGCACCTTCATTTCTGAAACCTATGCTACCCTCTGACTGTCTGTATTATCTTATCTTCTCTTTTGCACTGTTAGTTGCTTTGAAAGCAGAAAAATAAAATGCCACAAATGTATAGCGAATATACACATAGGAGTGCAAAATACACATAAAATAAGAGTATGCTTAAGGGTCAGTTTTATGCTTATTCATGTAGTACATTTCACTGTCTTATCTATTCTGTTAGGTATGGTAGAACAATTGCCTATCACAAAGGCATTTAAAACATTAATACCATCTTGATTGTTGATGAAGTTGGTGGCTTTTTGTGACTCATTTTGATTGTGTCAAAGAAGAAATAACATGGATTAATCCTTTTATCTAATCTGACAGTCAACAGCTCTCTTTGTTTTCTCCACCAGCTACTGCAGCCCTTGGCCTTGCTCATAAATCTTCTATTCTTGAATACATATCTGGCTTTGAGGCACTGTTTTTCAGCAGGTATCTGCAAGAGCTCAGCTGTCCCTGAAATTTCATATCTTTTCTGCTGTTCCTTCATATACCCATTCTTCTTCAGCTTTGTCCTCATTTTTCAGAACACATGGAAATTGAAGACCTGTCAGGTCTTTTGTATGATAAGCTTATTTCTACTCAAGGATAACTCTAACTTTTTGGGTTGCTTCCACTGCTGCCTCAGTTTCCACCACAGCCTTTACTTCCATGCATTACTTATCATAATGCCCTTTCCTGTTTATTGCTCTATTCTCTGTCTCCTCCAGTTGCTCTGCTCATCAGTCTAATTTCAAATAACACTACTTAGGAAATATCATTCTTTACTTGATTAAACATTTTGTAATCAAAGCCACAGGCTCTCAATAAAATTAATGGTATGATGATTGACTTAATTTTTTTGGTAGAAAGGATTTAATAGGAAATAAATGCTTTTCATAAAGTGAATCGCATGTACCAGGAAACTATTTCATGCTAAATAGCTAGTGAGAAAGCAGTACCTGCAAGATAGCTAACAAAAATATAAAGAATTTGTTATATGTGACAGCAAGAAATTCAACAGTGATTAAGGTCTAAAGGAGAAGACAGGTCTGAATGCCTGCTTGGACATGGGTGGGTCTAGATATGTTGCTAGGGAAATATGGTTATACAGAATAAAATATCTCACTTTCTGATACAAATGTTTCAAATTAGATCAAGAACTTCAAAGAAAAATGATCTGTTGTTTAACCCTTAGCATGTTTGTTCTGATAATGTATTTTTGAAATCCCAAACTTTCTTTGAAATGTAGTATGTTGTTCCATGTTCTATACCTGAAACCTAATCTGTGAACTTTTGGTACAAATCCCTTTGTTACCATGGGAGCTGAAGACTGTAGATACTGATTCTTCTTCATCATACCCACTTTTCTTTCTCATGCCATTTCAGATGTCTTGACCACAGAGTGGGTTGGTTTACACTTAAAATTACTAGTAGACTAACACCAACTAGGTTTTACTAGGTTTTATTAGTTAATAACATATAAGATACAGGATAAAAAAGACATCACTAGGTCAGATCTATCATCTTCCATTTGGATGGCAAACTCTACAATAAATCAATAATACATAATAATAAATACAACAGGGAATGCAAATAATCAATGTATTAGTATATGCATATTTCCTAAAAAAAAAAATAAATCTTTTGCCTCTGCTGGCTGCTAGCATCCTAAACTCTTCTGTCTGAAATGTGGCACCACAGAAAAGACTAGGAGGGAGACCACGGGCATATTCTGCTGATTCTGGACTTCTAATAACCAGTACTCTTTTTGACTGCTGAGGCAAATGGGAGCTCTCTCAAGTACTTTCATTTAGGATAAAATCTAGGCTGTTGTTACAAGCTGAAGTTACTCTGGTTTCCAAAACCTCCCTCACAAAGCGCTACAAAAATAAAGTTATATCTGCCATATAATCCAAGCCGTGTCTGAAGATTTTTGGGAGTTCAGGCATGTTTATTTGGATTTAGCATGACAGAAGTGAACCTTAGCAAATGCACTTAAATCATAACCACCAAACTCTCATGACACATTAACAACGAATGGCATCTGGAGAAAGAAGAGATACCTCAAACCATATTCTATCTGAATTGAAGATTAAAAAAAAAAAACCAAAACAACAAGATGTGAACCTTTTGCTCTAATACACCCCAAACAATGGCACCTGACTGCATTTTGTTAGTCTGCCGCCCTGATGTCCTTGAGCTCTCCTTGGTAATACATATATTCATGTGACCTCAAACCCCAGATCTGATGGCATAAATCTAGCCAGAGAGTTTCATGTGCATGTGAGGTCCAACCCCTAATATTCTATGATTCTATGATTCTATTTCTCCTGAATGTATTCTAGTGTCAAGCTTCTAGCAGAAACTGGCCCTGGCTGTCTGTGAACCTCTGCTGCTAGTCATTACTGTGGTCACATTCAACACTGGGTCTTTCCTCAACTGGGGCAGTATTGAACAGTAGTTATACAAGGCAGTAGAGCACAGCCCTCACTGGTGCTAGGTACTAGCTGTGAAATAAGGATAATGAAAAACTCAACATGAATTTTGCCAGGCACTTTGGATTTGGGGCAGAGATATCAAAACTAACTAACCCGTAATTTTTATCTTTTTTTTCCCAAGGACAGGAGTGCCTATCTATCATTAGATGCTTGGATGTGATGCATAAGGAGGCCATGGAAGTACCAAAATAGCATGCAGGTCTAAAGTCCTCACCTACATGCACAAAGTTTGCTTATACTCAATAGGGTTTGAACATTCTGTTTTCTCCTTGATTTAAATCACTTCAGGAAATACTTTAAGGACATAAATAGCAGATAGATATCAAATTTACCAAGAATCAGTGGGAATGATACTCCTTCCTATCTGCATATTTTTAATCTTCCCTTTTGTGTGTCCATAAAAGTATGTTAAAACTTGACTCTGAAGAACATCATAAGGACTGAAGAAATGGTAGCAAAAATAGAATCAAAGTATTTCTGTAAATCCAAAATAAGGTCAAATTTCAGTTACATGACATATGCAATATTTATTCAATAATTCCCATGTATTAATAAACTTCTTCCACTGTGTCATTACAGAATAAATTACTGACAAAATGAAGCTCGGATAACTAATTTTTAATTACTTTATGTGACCATTGTCTAACAGAAAAGGTTCTGAGATAATTTGTGTGTATGCTTAGATATTCAAGGGAAATCAACTCCTAACTCAATGCATTTAAATTTTAGTTTGTAGCTTAAATGCCTTTATGAAAAATCCTTTGCCTGTGGGGAAAATAACTGACTTTTATTTTTTGAGTAACTAACATAAACACAAAGGAATTTTAGCTGCAGAAAGGATAATGCAAGTCACTTGAGCTTGGAAGAATAAAATTATCATCAACATAAAGCTGCATCCTTCCCACTCACTGTACTCTCTCATGTGGTTTGACCTGCTGCTTTCCTCTGCTTTTTTAAAAAATGGTGCTTTAAAACAGCCTACTTCTGGCCAGCTGTAATATTTCAAACCAGCACTAACAGGACACTACAGATTTAATTTTCCATATGTGAAGGTGCTTTTTCTTAGTATTGAGGTTATGACAGCATATTAGTTGTCCAAGTATCTTAATGACCACTGGTAACAACACAACCAACACTTCTCATAGAACCTAATTTATACACAAAACATAATAAATTACAAGAAATTAAAGTGTAAGATCAAACAGGCCTAACATTAAATTCTTCCTTTTTACTTCATTATAGCCTAAGTGATGCATCTCAGCTCCTTCTGTGATCAAGAGAGAGGAAGGAGTATCTGAGAGCTGTTCATTTTATGTGAAATGAATCATCCTCTGGAGGTGTCTTTGAGGTGATGTAGCTTAGATTTGCAGTTTAACTTAGATCTCTGCAATGAGCTGAAATGAATCCCATGCTCACCAAACAGGCCATGTACAGGAAATCCCAAGGGGTTTCAGTGACAAGACTTTATCTTAGTGTTAGTCTACTCAAATATAGACTAAACTTCATGTGGCTGTTATATTGTAATTAGCATTAAAGATGTTTGAAGGCCAAACTGAGGTCTCAAATGGACTTGGGCACATGGGTGCATCATCTGAATGCCAATAGTCTTGAGTAGAGTAAGCCTTTGCCCGTGGCAAAGCGCAGTCAGCAGAGAAGCACGCCGGAACATACTGGCAGTGCTAAGGGAACCAAGCACCTTGCTCGAGAGGAATGTAGGTACCTGCAACTGCTGTGGCAATGAAGTGGTGTTTTTCCAAACCACTGAAGGAAGGTTGACACCTAAATCCTGCTAATGCAGAACAGACACCTAACCTGGGCTTTAGATCCCTAGGGTAATGGCTGGCCATGGGGACCAGCACTCTACACCTGAACAAGAGCTGGGCTTGCTGCTGCAACTAATGAAAAATTGATACTACTGATAGGAGCTGCATTGGTTTCTCTTGATGTAGCGGGTTTGCTTCAAGCTTGCTTTTGCTTTTAGGTCTATTATTTTTTAATAGTTTTAATTCTGATAAAACGGAATTATCCTTTTTACTGCCTTATGTTATTTATCCCCTGTATTTGCAAATAAAACAGACTTTAACATGAGATGCAGGAAAAAAAATTAAGTAAAAAGAAAAATATTATCCATCTTGACCTTAGTCTAAATATCTGAACATGTACGAATCAGGAAATAATGTGCCATTTGAATTTGAATATTATACTTCTTAGTTCTTGGCAGCTCAGTTATACTGAGGCCTGTAATTAACATCTCCTCTCCTTCAATAAAATGGGACTCTGCTTACTTCTTTCAACAGTAGGTTTGTATGCTTGTTATTTGGCACTTGCTATTTTGTGTCACTGCAGAATAAAAAGTACACAGAGGATAGCTTCTCCTATACATATTGGTAGAAATGAACATTAAATGTCTTGAAAAGTAGCTTCCTTTTCCTTTTTCTTTTTCTTTATCTGTCCAAAGCAGTCAAAATGATGCAATTTGAGATAGTTCACGCAGTTATTTCTCAGGATGGTAAATCCTTTTTCAGAGAAAAATTAGTGGGCCTATGAGAAGGAGTTCCTTCAGCTTTAGGGTACACAATCTGACTTTCTGCAGGTCTCTAACATTTCTAATAAATTAAACTCAATCATAAATTAAATAAAAATCTATCAATATTCATCCACTTCAGATAAATGTAACTGAAAATGTAACTTTCTTTCCCTCTTTATATAGAGATTGGAAGTAAGAAAGCTGAATGAGTAGGTCAAAGGAGCTCTTCATAAGTTTAGGCTGCTCTCTCTAACAATGTTACAAGGTTGTGATCAGTTAACGATTTATATGATTATTGTCATTTCTACCATCATGCCCGCAAAGAGGGCAATAGATAACTGGCATGTTTTCTCATTGTGCTTATTTCTGCTGGAAATGGCTGGTTGATGCCTGCTGACCATAAGTGTAGCTCTGATGCCACTACTTGATTTTCCACAACTTCAGCTTTAATTCTGCTTTCATCAACTGTAGTCATTCTGATGATAACAACTCTGTTCTTAACTGAGCATGAGGATGCAGAGACAATCTTGGCACAAACATTGCAAAACCTCTGGGTGTTTCACATCAACCCATTCATGTTGGTGAGTAGTGTTGACTGTTTGTCAAAAGTTGACAGTGGTTAAAAGTTTTTGCCCTTTAAACCAAGAATAAGCAATCACACAATGGATTGACGTAACTGATTTAGTGACCTTATTCTAATGTCAGAAATGGAATATGCTTGGGAAATGCTATTACTTTTGCTCTTCAAAAACAAATTAAATGAAAAGCAGAGTCCATAGGCCCAGCAGATCCTCTTTGCAGTAGCCTCATTGTCAAGGGTGGATTATAGGCCCAAGCTACAAAATAAAGAAAGCATGGACAAGCCTGGATGGTCATCAGGCAGCACAGAATTATCTTGTTCTTTACACCAAGATCTGTGTCAAAGTTGCTACACCACTATTATACGTTCATTATAAACAGGATTTTCTTCTGCTGATCTGTATAGAGTCATCAGTTTGTGGGTGGAGGCTCAAGGAGAGGCTTGCATTTCCCATGTTGTTGCTGTGAATTTTAAATAGGAACAAAAGGTTGATGCAGAAATGACTGTTTATAGGAATCTTTTTTGTACATATAAGAATGTATATGTTCTCTAAAAGATCCATTATGGCTGCACCTTGAATTTAAAAAATACAGATGTTATAGTTGGATTTGAGTCAACTACCTGATGTTCAGCCAACATAAAGGCAGTGCTGAGATAAATGACATAAATAGGCACATGATCTATACAGTCATTATAAGAATTATGTCTTTGCATAGTCTTAAAGAGAAGGGGAGAGAGTGTGGAAGCAGCCGAGGTCTTTAACTTCCTCTCCTGGGGGATGTTTAGAACACCTGCAGGACCCAGTGTAGACTAAGATAGAAGAAAAAAAAGAAAACAAAAAAAACCCAACACAATCTTGTTTTTTGTAGAGACAGAATAACACACTTGCCAGTTACCATCAGCCATGAAGATGTGGGGTTTTTTTCTATTAATTCCCTTGCTTCTGCCCCAAGAACAGTGGTGTGAGGTTTATCCGCACTGAACATCAAGCAATGCCAATAAACTCCTCTATCCTCTAGATCTGTTTTCTGTGGTGACAAGAAGACACTTGCACACAGCTATACAGAAGCATATTATAGTGCAACCTCTTTTTCAGCTCCTTGGTAACTTTATACTGAGATTCTGTCTATATTCTTCTCAGCTTTTCATCTTATATCCTTAATGGTATTGTCACCTTGGGAATTCCTTGTCCACCCTCTTCCAAGTTGGTCTGAACAGTTGTCAAAGGGAAGAAGGTAGATTTAGATTATATACTAGGAAGAAATTCTTTACTGTGAGGGTGCTGAGCCAATAGAGAAGGTTGCCAATAAAAGTTGTGGAAGCCCCATCCCTGAAAATGTTCTGATCCAGGTTGGATGGGGCTTTGAGCATCCTGGTCTAGTAAAAGGTTTCCCTGCCCATGATATGGGGATTGGAACTAAATGATGTTTAAGGTCCCTTCCAACCCAGACAATTCTATGATCACTGTGATCACATATATTCATACCAGAAAACAGGGCCTATTATGCTGCCTTGAGGGCAAGTGGTGTAGTACAGTTTGCCATAGCTAAACTCCCTTCCCTGCTTCAAACAGTCCAGTTCTGTCCAGACTGCATACTGGAAATAATTCCTGACTCATGCTGCTCCTCAGATTTTTCCTGGGCATTGTCTGATTGTTGCTACAGCCCTAAAACCTGCCCTGATATGACTGAAACCTTGTTAGAAATGAAACAGTAGGGACGGTAGGAACAGTGCTGAGCTGGTGTCCTGGCCCTGTTATTTCAGCAATATGTACATGCCTCTGGGCCTCTTACATGTCCTTTGCTCTGTCATGCCTCCAGGCTGGCCCACAGTATTAGCTGCTTTCAACGCCTTTGTGAAAGGATATGTGCAGAGCATCTGTGGTGGTACAGACCCCTACCCCTCACCGTGCCGCTCTTCAAGGCTAACTCCAAGGCCACGCTGTAAGGCTGACTCCTGGGCTGCTTTGCAAAATTGGTGCCAGCCATTGTACCATTCTTTAGTTTCAAAGTATAGGATGCTGGGAAAGCTTGGTACGTCCTGCCTGTCGAGGGAAGCAGCAAGTCAAACAAACTAACTCTCACACCTCCTGGACATGGGGTCAGCAAGTTGGAATGGTCAGTCACCCCCTAACAGTATCTATAGCTCCTGAATACCTTGGAAAGGAGGTGTCAGTGAAAGATCACAGCCCCACTGGGGAAGAGCCAAGCTAGCTTAACAAGATCAATGGCCACAGTGGAAAAGTACTAGCCTAGTACTGACCCAAGTTAATCATCTTGTGATCCTGTAAATACTGATCCTAAGTGAGGCCCATTGGAGCTGTCTGGGATTCTGGGATCTCAGCGGGCTGTCTCAGTATCTCCCCCCTGACACCTCTCAGGCCAGACTCTGACTGTTTGCTGATAAAGCTGATGAAGGGAAGACCATCAGCTTGTGATATGCTGACGAAGGGAATCACCATTTGTCTGCAAAGACCAACAACAGGGAACACCATGTGCTTGTAATAAGCTGACAAAGGGAGGCGTGAGTATTCACAGTCTCTAGGCTTTTTGCAGAATTCCTGTAGATCCTGGGGTGTCCAAATCTACTAAAATCTGCAGAAAGGCAACATATTAATCACAGGTTAACTTCTATATCTCTATATAGCTCTTTGTGTGTGTGTGTGTGCGTGTGTGTGTGTGTGCGTGTGTGTGTCATTAGCTTTTGCTTAGTGACCTTTGTTAAATCTTATGTGAATCACTGTATTTACTATACATGATTATTGATTATAATTGATTAAGCATTGTTGTTCTATAAGTTACTGTAACAGTGTTAATATACTTGAATTGCTGAAATATCTTTAAGTTGTTTCTACCTCAGGTTTACACAGGAATCACGGTATTACATTAAGCACCACACTGAAGTCCCAGTATCCAAATTCTCTTGTGCATACATCATTGACTATCTCTGGCACTAGGGGTAGATCTAACCTTATTCTACAGAGAAGTTCAGAGCCCAAGGAGGGGTCAATTCTGAATCTCATGACTGTATGTGAGGGCATTCCCTATCCCTTTCCTTCTATATCCTTAGACATAAACCATTGGCCAGGTCTGGGACTGGGGCTAACCTCACAGTCTGAAGGAGTTCAGGAGAAAAGGGGGTCCCTTCTGAACCTTGTGACCAAATAGGAGGATTTCCTTGACCTCAAATATTCCAAATCTGCCTGTTATTCTTAAATCAGAAGTTGTTGATTTGGTCTAAGATTGGATCTAGCCACACCTAGGCTCCTGTCTGAGAAGGAAGTTAGACAGCAAGGAGGTCCATTCTAAAACCATGGTAACTCAATGGGAGGGGCATCTTTAACCCTTCTATTCCAAATGACCATAAAAACCACACTAGCTCAAGTCACTTTCATTTTGTATATACATATATAAGTACTCACTCAAGCGTTGTAATCCAATTGTTTTAATCAATTTGTTTTATACTAAGTAATGTAATGACCTTGCCATCAAATTGAACCTCAATTAACCTTTTCTGATTTTATACTGAATTTCATCAAATTCACTCTTTGTAAAATCATTAATTTACCTCAATAAACTGTATTGTTGCTTTCTACTGTGTGAGGTGCAAATCACTCATTCCAAAGCAGAGAGAGTCCTAATACAGGATACCGTTAACAAGTGATTTAAGTGATCTAAAGGGGAAACTCTTACAGCCCCTGTGACAGCATCAGTGATTTCACTATTGTAAACCTCTAATTTTCTCTTTTTCTTGTTATTTGTTGTCTCATAAGTCATTTAGTTTAGTCCTGTTGTTCCTCACAAATCAAGAGATTTTTTATTTCCTAGTGATCTTTGATCCATTGGTCAGAGGTGCATGATTAGAGAAAGATTGTTGAAGCACTATGCATGGATAAAGGGAACTTTTTTCCTACAAAATTTTTCTAGCTTCTGGTTATTCAAGGATATTTTATGTTGGAAATAACAATGGTTCTAATGCTTGGCAATGGACCTATATACCACGTATTTCCTTGCTTGAATTTCATTATAATCTGTCCTCTCTAATATGTCCCATCAATTAATTCTGTTTTATTTTATATTATGCAGGAATAAAGAAATTCTTTTTAGCTATAAATCTGCTAGCTCATCATCTTACTAGTTGTCTCCAAGATATTGTGACAAATAGTAAACTATCCATCCCTACTCACTTCCTCCAAATCTCTGCTATTTGTGATTTCCTAGATCTTTATCATAATCTTTAAGATGTGTGTGAAGCATCACAAACTGACAGAATATGATGCAACTTCTGGTTTGTCCTCAGATCTTACTAGTTCTGAAAATCAGCTTACCTGGTTTTGATATTGAGCATTTGACCTTCCCCTACTTGACCTCTAGAATGTAATCAATTGATGATTATTTCTATTCTGTATTTTTGTACATGGGGTTGTGAAATGAAGTTCTACTTTGGGTTTGGGTTTTTTTTCACTTCTACTGGGATCTTTAGTCATCAGTTGCTCAGATGCTTCTCCCAGCTGAAAGTTGAGGATGATATTTTTTGGTGCTTCAGATGAGGTTGTCCTCATTGCTGTTAATTTTAATTTTTTTTTTGTGTGCATTTTTATTGCTGTTGTGTTTATCATACTTTGAGAAATGGTCACAGTATGTTCTGAAGGACTCTACTTAGTTAACAAAAAAATTCAGATTTCACAACTTTGGGAAATAACATTTGGACATTATTTGAAATGGTTTAATTCTGACTTCTTTGCTGTCTTTTCAAAGTGGACTGCATCTATTTTCTTGTAACATCAGTCCGTCACATATTGTAGACCAAAACTTAGTACATGCTACATTTTCTTTTTTTTTTTTTTTT
>JANVCC010000018.1:24816055-24856352 GCA_025345505.1 Todiramphus chloris collaris
TTTTTTTTTTTTTTTTTTTTTTTGTTTAATAACTTTCATGTCTTTCTTATTTTAATGTATAAAATTGTAACTATTTTCTTTTGTTTTGTATGCAAATGTCAGACTTACTGCCAAAATCTGAAAAGATTTCACAATGGATACAGAAGAAATAAATGCCTGAAGCAAGACTTTTGGGTGTCTTTCTTTTCCTCTCGTGTGGTTACAAAGAACTACATGCTATCCAATGGAGAGAAATTACACCTTGCATTATATTCAGTAGAATACATTTTGGTAACAATTATTCTTAAACTCTCCTGCATATTTTCTTCATTTTAATAAACTCTCTAGAGGTGTATATGGTATGTGATGCAATTGATAATTCTGAATAGTAATAGTTGCAGTTCAGTTCCTTAACTTTCAGCACTCCCATGAGCAGAATGCTGTATTCACAGTCTCCCACAGGTACAACATACCAGTATAGCTTCATTTACATACTGTAATCATTCAGATAAGAGCAGGCTTGAAAGAACTAAATTGTGAAGATAGATATTGAAGGTAAACCCAAACATACTGATGCTTAATCAAATGTGACCTGTCTATATTCAAATTTTGGTTTTTTAAATTCCAAGACTTAAATCCTGTATGTCTATAAAGATAGGGAGTTTGTTTTGGAGAAACTAAAAGGATATAGTCTAGATTTTGTCAAAGTTGTCAGAAATATTATTGGTGTCTATATCATAATACAGACGAAGATGTCCTTATTCCAGGTGTTATGATGTCAACTCATACCCTGATACAGTCATATAGAGAACTAGCTTTTGAAGGGCCTGCCTTAGGACTTCTCTGCTTATATAACAAATCCCCTTGAGAGATGCAAAGACTTTCCTAATACCAGTCATTTCAAAACTCAGATGAAGTAACTATTAATTTCAGTCATGAATTAATAAAGGTCACTTTACCTTTCCCAGTACAAACAGGTCCTGCTGCAAAAAGGGATGATGAGCAAAGCACTGTTGTCCTGCCCATTTTTTTTAAGAAAGAGGAGGAACAGAGGAAAACAGGGAGCTGTGAGCAGCAGTAGCTCTAAGAGTCAGTTAAGTGGAGCCCCTTCTGCTACATGACCTCTTTGGATAAAAAGTGCCCCCATATAATGTTCCTTCAACAGTAGCTGCCTTCTGGACATTGACCTTAGCTTGCTTGGAAGCATTTATGACTGTGAGATTGGAGCAACTGGGGATTCAGGCAGGGATTTTTGCTAGTGTGAGCCCCTATTGCTCTTTCTCTTTTTGTCTAAATGCTGTCTACACTGGTAGTAGCTTCTACACGATGAAGTTCACAGTATGAAGCTGATTTCTCAGTACTTTAGTGATACTGAGATGATCACACTGTATTTCCTTTAGTAAAATTTTGTTTTCATAGTCAATGAAACTATGTAGATAAAATGAAGTGTCTTGATTGCTTCTGATCCTTTTCAGAGTCTTTGTCCACAATAGCTGCAACTTGACTGGAATTCCAAATCTACAGAAATCACTTTTCTAAAAACATTTGAGACATGTCCTAATGGAAAGATTAAATTATACTAATTTCCACTTTGTCTCAGCCCAAGTTCCTGAAAGGGACTTATTTATCTAGTTGTTGTAGCAGGAACAAAAGCTGCCCCTTTGTGCCTCCAGTCTATCATAGGACCAGAGTTCAGAAGCCAGTGTGCAAAGAAGACTGAAACTAACCAAGACAGAATTCAAGTACAGTCTGTCTGGGACATTTATTGACCAGTAACCTGCTGATAGAAGGTACCTTCTGCACTCTGTATTTGTAATGCTAAAAATATCATCTCTTCCATAAAGATCTACAACTTATTGGATTTTTTTTTTTCCAAAATATATCAGGAAGATGTACCCTTTTCCCTAATAATATACAAGTGGTCTAGTATTTAAAACCATTATCCAGATGTGAGAAGATTTCTCTCCTTGGCCTGAAAGTAACCAAGACAATGTTTTCCACTTTCCAGTCACAGCTGTCGCTGTGGAGTGAGCAGTTTGTTGCAGGGGACAGGGCTTGGGGCTGAGGCCCTGCCACTTCTCCCTGCAGGGACCTAGGAGCACAGGGAAGGGTTAGCAATAGAGAAAGAATTTGGAAGCCATGGAATCAGTCTATAGGCTGGAGATTTGCATTCCAGCCATTTTTGCTGGAGAACAGGCTTGTCACAAGCCTGAGAAGAGGAGAGGCAAAGGCAGCAGTGGCTTCGGGTGCAGAGAAGGCTGCCTGCTGCAGCCCTGCCTAAGAAGAATCCCTGACAGCATCCTCCTGCTTTCCCTCCAAAGGAAACACCCCTGCCCTCACCAAGAGGACCCAAAGACCTAAGGAGATGGTTTGAGTTTGTTCCTTCTGGGAACTGCTAGAAGAAGAGGAAGTGGGAGCACTGTTCTGACAATCTGGAAGAGCACAAAAGGAGGAATCTGATTAACAAAGGAAGGAAGAAATAGCATGCAGGAGCATTCCCTGTCTTTGCCTCCCCTCCAAACATATCCGTAGTCTGCTACAGAAATCTGTCTCTGAAACCATGCAGATTGCTCTCTCCTACCAAGAGGCATCTCTGGAGATGCCTGGAACTTTCAGACTCCTGTCTCTTTCTTAGCACCCCACCCAGGTGTCTTCTGCCATCCTGCTTTTAAGAGAGACATCTTCCCTGCCAGTTATCTCCCCTCCCCACAAAATTTCTCAAAACATTCTCTGCCTTTCTCAGCCCTCTCTTTGCCCACTCACATACAAATATGCTCCTTCCAGTGCCCCTTCTTCCACCAGTCCTGTAATCTTCTAAAAACGAATTAAAAACACTTGTGGATTTAGGCATTTTCAAAGTAGGAAGCGACTTTGTAGGATATATATCCAACACTCAACTTTAACCATCCTTCATATGATTTACAAATTTTAAAGAGTACTTAAGTTTTTGGTTTGTTTTATAAATCCTGGTATAGGCTTATGATTTTGTACACAATTCAAAATAAGCCTTATAAAAATATGTAAAGGGACAAGTGAGGACAAAAATATGATATTAATTGAGAAATAAGTGCAAAGAAACATTCTTATGGGTGAAAACCTTTGTGTTGTTTTGTGGGGGGTTTTTTTGTGTTGAATCAGTAATGAACCCCAAAGTCAGTTTAAACAAATTCTAATTGAATTTCCTGGTTGTCAGTAGAATAACAGTATGCATCAGTGGGATGTAGCTATTTTTTTTCTTTCATTTCTGTTTCTTTCTCTTGCATTTTATAATAGAGGCTTTTTTTTTTTTTTTTTTTTAAAATTCTATAATTTTTTTTTTTTTTTAATTTTTTAATTAATTTTTTTTTTTTTTTTTTTTCATAAAAAACTCAGAACCTATTGATTTTTAAAGTTACTCATGGAATTCTACCTTCTGAGGTGCAAAATGAACAGGGAAAAATCACAAAATTTGGTGAAAGCCCCAGTGGAGCCCTCTCTAATTAAATGTGCATTCCTGAAGGGTCCCCAGAAATGGAAAAAGGCACTTGTTAGATGAAGCACAGTTTCTATGGAAATGGAAAATAACTGCTCTCTGAAACTTCCTACATAAAATCAATTAGACTGGTCACATGAATTATGTTGCATTTAGTACATCTTTACAGATGGGAAATTTGACAACTTTCAGCTCTAATAGTGACACAGAGTTTCTGTTCATTGAATTAATACAATCTAATTGTGCAGTTTTATTAGCCTTACTTGTAAAAGACAGGTGTATCATACTTGTTTGTTCATATATATGACCATGTTCAGCTAATCATGTTTAGACATCTTCCTGGTTTTTGCATATAGTGCTGTTTAGTTATCATTTGAGTTATTTTCTGTTTTACTTGTCTACTGATAAATAAAAATCTGACTTTTAGCCACCAAGCTGCTGTGCAAAATGCAAGTACACAATACAGTTGTGTAAACACTCAGGAGTCACCTGGCCAATGAGCCCTCCTTTGGATACCAAAGTGTCTGACCTGAGTCCTTTGCAAAATTCAGGACACTGAGCACTTAAAATGAAGACTCAAATACAGAATGATCTGAAAAATGACTGTGTGGATTTTACAACTGAGTTTTCACAACAGCAGCAGAAAAGCGTGTTTGAAGGTCTGCAAGAGATGTGTTACAAATGAGTGGTTAAGCAACAAACCCAGAGTAAATATAAATAGAAAGTATTGCATATCCAATTTGGATAGTCCCTTTTCTGTTGAAATAATAAAATAAAACCAACTTTCTAAAGTTAGTTTAATTATTTTGGCCTCTCAAAAACAATAAGTAAGCATAAAAGCTTAAACTGTGGTCTCACAGCTTAAGATACATTTCTAGCTTTCATGGTGCTGGTGATATAACTCCTGCTCCCTTCAGTTGGTTGGGGCTTTACCCTGTGAGAGAAAAGAACTAAATCCTCTGGTTCTGTCAGATGAGTAAAGTGCCAAGTTTTTTCTATTATGAAGCAGGTAATAAGTTAGAAATACTCTATTCCCACCTTCAGAAAGAGATGATCCTAGCATCAAGCATTCTTGAGAACAGCAGCCTAGTTGCAGAAATGACAAAAATTACCAGGTAGCTTGAATTCACCATAACTTTCAGAGCATAGTTCTCTGAAATTACTTCAGGTAGTTCTAGCCTCATGGAAATATCAGAAAATAATGGATAAAAATAACAAAAAGAAACTACAAATTTAATTTGTCATTGTAATCTTAATAGGTGTTTTCCTGATATTTAAGCTCCTGCTGTGTGCACACTTTCAAAATGCACAGCACAACTCCTGTTTCTGAAGCATTTATTTTATTCAGAACTTATGTGATGAAGCCCATCCTAAAACATAAAACTGGGTGATTCTTCATTTCTTGTTCACATATCTTTTGCTGAAAAAAAACATCTCTGTGCAAATGGGAGTCTGATTTGCAACTACCTTCTTAAGGGCTGTTAAGACAAAAATAAACCAAGGAGTTCTCATTAGCAAATCTACACTCATATTGCTCACTGCTGGCTTGATAGCAAAAATTGTGCCTTTTTGTCACAAATATTGTATTGGGTTTGCACAGCAAGGTTTTGATAATCATACAAGTAAACATAAATGTTTATTGAGTAGTTATATAGATGATGAAGTGCTTATTTTGTGTCATAATGTTCACTAGGAGACAATGTAGCATGGGAGCAAGGGATTTCATTGACAGCTTTTTTATATGAAGCTAAATCTTAAGATATTTATCAAAGGAGCATAGAAATAAAAGAAAAATAATGCTCTACAGTATTTTAAAGATGGAATTATGTCACCAGAGACTGACAGGCCTGAAAATTATTAATTAATTGTGAATAAAATGGCATAAAGATGTTCTGAAGTTTTATTCGTAGAAAGCTAGAGGATGATAACTTATTTAATATCAATCATCTAATATTGAAGACCTATCTATTGAAAGCATGTCCTGTCAAACAATCGAATACTAGTGCAATAGTGCTGGTTTAGTCTACTTGGACTTAGATAAAAAACAATTTAGTTTCATGACATTTTGATGAACAGGCCAAAACAATTTGAAGCTGACAGGATATGTGTTGATTAGATATTTTACTAGTTTAAATTATAATTTTAAAGGAAAACTCTTCATTATGTTTCTGCAGGGTTATTCCAAGAATCATTTCTTGGCTAAAGATTAGTGAATATTTTTACCAGCAACATGTGTATGAACACTGTCAGTTCACTGTCTTTGTGAACCTCATTCATGGCCAGTATCTTTTATTCGCCATACTGTTATCAGATGTAGTGTCTTGGTATTGTTTGACTATTAAACTGTGATAACTAGTGTGTGACCTGATTTTTATTAAGTAATCACAGAATGTTAGGGGTTGGAAGATGCCTCCAAAGACCATTGAGTCCAACCCCCATGCTGGAGCAGGACAAAACTAGGGCAGATCACTTAGAAATGCATCCAGACAGGTCTTGAAAGTCTGCAGAGAAGGAGACTCCACAACCTCTCTGGGAGTCGGTTCCAATGCCCTATAACTCCTACAGTAAAGAAGTTCTTCCTCATGTGGAGGTGGAACTTCCTGTACTTGAGCTTTAATCCATTGCCCCTCATCCTACCACAAGGCACAAGTGAAAAGAGATTGACCCTGCCTTCTCGATGCCCAGCCCTTATGTATTTGTAGACATTAATTAGATCTCCTCTCAGTCTTCTCCTCTTTAGACTAAAAAGCCCCAGGTCTCTCAGCTTTTCCTCATATGGCAGGTGTTCCAGTTCCTTAATCACCCTCGTAGTCCTTCATTGGACTCTCTCAAGTAGATCTCTGTCCCTCCTGAACTGGGGAGCCCAGACCTGGATGCATTACACCGGGTGAGGTCTCACTAGGGCAGAGTAGAGGGGGAGGAGAACTTCCTTTGACCTTCTGGATACACTCTTCTTAATGCACCCCAGGATACCATTGGTCTTCTTGGCCACAAGGGCACATTGTTGTCCCATGGATAACTTGCTGTCTATCATGACTCCAAGGTCCCTTTCCATGGCTCTACTCTAGCAGCTCACCTCCTAACCTGTCCTGGTGCATTTTATTGTTCCTTACCAGGTGCAGGATGCTGCACTTGCTCTTGTTGAACCTCATTAGGTTCCTCTTTGTGCAGCTCTCCAGTCTGTCCAAATCTTGCTGAATGGCCACACAGCCTTCAGGTGAATCAGCCAGTCCTCCCAGTTTCGTGTCATCAGCAGACTTGCTGAGAAGGCACTCTGTCCCATCATCAAGGTTGTTGATAAAGGTGTTGAACAGGACTGGACCCAGCACTGATCCCTGGGGGACTCCACTAGTTACAGGTCTCCAGCTGGACTCTGCACCACTGATCATCACCCTTTGGGCTCTGTTGTGTAGCCAGTTCTTAATCCATTCCAATCCATTCTTCTATCCCACAACTCCTGAGCTTGCTCATGAGGATGTTGTGGGAGACTGTGTCAAAAGCCTTGCTAAGGTCAAGGTAGACTACATCCACTGTTCTCCCTGCATCTATCCATTTAGTCACAACATGATAGAAGGCTATCAGATTAGTCAAGTATGATTTCCCCTTGGTAAATTCATGCTGACTACTCCTGATAGCCTTCTTGTCTTCCAAGTGCTTAGATATAACCTCTGAAATGAGCTGCTCCATCATTTTCCAGGGATGGAGGTGAGGCTGACTGGTTTATAATTTCCTGAATCTCCCTTCTTGCCCTTTTTGAAGACTAGAGTGACATTGGCTTTCCTCCAGTCCCCAGGTACTTCTCTTGTTTGCCATGATCTTTCAAAAATGATGGAGGGTGGTAGGGCAATAACATCAACCAGCTCTCTCAACACTCTTGGGTGCCTCCCATCAGGGCCCATGGACTTGTGTATATAAATAAAGAGAAAATGTCACTCGGGAGCCAGGGGAGTGCAGGAGGAAGAGAAGACTGAATTCCCCTACCTGCAAATGCAAACCCAAGGAGATCAGAGACAGGACTCAGTCCTGGCCCCAGGAGCTTCCCCAGTAGCCCATTTTTGGTCCTTAACCTCCTTATGAGCTCCTCTCTCCCCCTCCTCCCCTAGCACTGGCACGATTTCATGGACAAAAAAAATAAATAAAGCACTTTTAATTTTAAGGGAATTGGCTGCAGATGTTGGGACCTGAACTGTTACAGACCATACTGGTTGGAACTAGCTGTCTTCCTCAGTGGCTTGTGTCAATGATCAGTTAAATTTAATGAAAGCTGAAGGAAGCAGACTGCTGTCGGACTCTTTGGCTATGTATGTGATGCTAAACATAATAAGCAAGAAGATGTTCTCTGGTCCTGCAAGTAAATAGCACATCACAGCTCATGTCCTTACAGCTCAGCACTCTTAACTCCAGGACAGCCAGTTTGTGCACATGGCAGGGAGTACACTAGCAATTGAGCAGTATGGATGATTGCACACCAGTCCTTGAGCTCATGTTCAGATCTATCTCATGCTCTTGGCTCTGGATGTTGACTAAGCAAAGCACATTAATGTAATTAATGGCAGCTAAACATCAACTTTAGTGGATCAGTTAAAAGCATCCTTGACACTCTTTGGAAACATGTAGGACACTTAAATAACAATCCATGTCATAACTGTAAGTGATGAGTGATAGTCAGAAGATGGTCTTATTTCTGGCAACAGATGAGACTGAAATCAGAAATGTTCAGAGAGTAAAACATCCTGCGTAAAATACAGAGATTTTTCTGAATGAGACCCAAAAAAAAAGTACCCATAAAGCAGTTCTTCTCTACTCTAAGGCTGCAGATCCAGTCTTACAAGTTTTTGAGGTTAATGGAGTCTGTGATAACAGGCTAAATCATGACTGGGATACAGGCCAAAGCTCACAGGTATGTTGAGGAAACCCAGAGTTAACACTTAGGCAAGGAGTTAGAATGTGCTGAAAAAGAAAATTGCCCAGCCTTGACTGAATCATGCTCTTTCACATAAGACCAACACTGATAACACTACTTCAGTCAGAAGACAGTTGAAAGTCATGAATAATTCAAAATCTGACTTCCTTATGAAGAGCTAGAGCACCATGTTCTGTTGAAAATATCATCCAAATGTGACCACTACAACTATGTGCATCAGGTGGGGAGATACCTGAAGCACCCTAGGAGCATGTGTCTCATGGTGAAAGAAGATGACAATACCATTAGCTCCCAGGAATTCCTTATGGGAGAGGTGGTTGCAAGCAAAGAAGAGAACAGTTCCCATGATATCAAATGGTGTGTATTAGTTTTAAATTAGGCATATGTACTCGCCTATTGTATCAGAAATAGCAGAACCAGTACTAAAGGAAGATATATAGGGACCAGAGGTTTCAGGTAACTTGATTCTTCCAAGTCAATTATCTAAATTGTGTATTAACCACACCTTCTCCCATTCCTTCCTCTCCCATGCACATATCACATACAGAACTGTCCACAAAATGCATAATAAAGAGGGCTTGATACCAATGAAGTCTGCCTGTTGCTATGGACCCCTCTCTTCAGTGAAAACTGCATAAACAGGACTTTTTAAGCTTTGAGAAGAAAATTTACTAAATGTACTCTCACAGGATAATTCATGTGCTTGCTATTATCCATATTTTTGTTTTATCTGTTTGGTTTGGTTTTTTTTCCAATCCCCCATTACCCCTGATAACTGAGTGATGACTGAGTACACTTAAAACTCATTGCTTAACAGGAAAAGTTCTCTCACAGAAGGTCTAAAGACCCAAATGCATGTCTTTGTGTAAAATGGTAAATCTATAATTATCATACCATTGGAAAAATAGAGATCAATATTGGATTAAATTGGTGTCAAGTTGTTGTCAGAGCTCTTATGAACAAGAAATAAATTAAAATAAGAAAGAATTTGAGGAACTATCAAGGGAATAGAGAATCAATGGGGAGTAGATGGGAGTTGGAGGAGTTTTACACAGAGGAATATATCTACATAATTTTGGGTGTTGATTTTGAAGCTGTATTTTTGTTTACAGGTGTTGGACCTTGAGCAGAAGAGCATCCATGGAAGATCAATGGCTTGCATTACACAAGCAAACACCCCACAGTAGTGCTTCCCTCTGGTCTTCAACTCTTTAGAGAAATCCACAGCAAACATTTTTCCTTTCAGCATTCCTAGAGAGCACAACCATTGTTAACCTTTTTGGAAGTTAATCCAGCTCTACTGACTGACTTAGAGAATTTAGGACCATGGTTCACCTCAGAATTGGGCTCAGATTGTCACTAGTGCATTTGTGTACTTCTCTACAATGCTACTCTGTCAGCCAGAATGTAAAAGAGAATAGGAAGTTAATCATAACTTTTCTGAGGCTTTAATGAGTTGGAATTTTCACTGAGCAGGTATTAATGCTCAGTGTCTAGGTTTTCCATTGCCGTAAAGGTTTGGAAGGATGCTATGTCACATTTTCATTGTGAAATGAAAGCTGATGTTCCTAAATGATATACAACAAGATGCATAGATATTCTTCTAAAAACAAAGTATACGGAGAAGTTGTGACTGTCACTTCTGAGGAGCAGCATTATCATATGATGTCTTCCACATGGATAAAATATATATCTATATCTGTACTCGTTCTTGTTTATTTGCAGATAGAGTGAGAACTGGTTGAACACCCTGTAGCATATCAATGAAAACTCTTTGCTTCTGCAAGCTAGAACTAGCAAGACACACCTTGAATGGTATGAGAGACTAGTAGGCGAGCAACATGCCTTTCACACATTAATATGCATGGACTAAGTTTACAGTATGTTGAGGACAGTGTAGATCTGTCCTGAAGGTCAAGGTCCTGCTCAGGAGGAAAGTTTTATAATTTGGAAATGCAGTTTTGAGTAAGGCACTGTAATACAGCCTACTCTTCATCTAATTGCCCTGAATGTGCTTGTTAATCATGTGTGGAATGAACTTCCAAGTAATTTGAAGAGTATCATTAAGGAAAAGTAGACAGAACAAGGCATCCTGTGCCAACATTGTTAGAGCTGGCTCTTTCTTAAACACCTCCTACATAGATGATGTTGTCAGAGACCTTACAGCTTGCACATTCCACCCCTACCAGCAAGCTCCATCTCAGATTACCAGTCATTCACAGTAAACTATGTCATTTATGAGGGGGATGAATTATCTCTCACTTAGCATTTCTGCACAAACCTTTAGCAAACAATACAACTTAATCCGTATTTTCAGAAAAATCATACCAGTATTTCAGCTCCTCCTAGGTCTACCATAATATATTTTCTGTGTTTGTAGAAGTGGAGTGGAGGGTTAATGCAAAAAGAAAAGAGCATTCCTTATTTAAATTTCATCCCTATCTCTTGATTCTGACCTTGAATTAAAGTTTTACTTCTAAAATGAAGAACTTAATACAAAAAGGTAACTGGTTTATAAAACCTGATATGTAATAATTATTTCACTACACTTAAGAGATGAAATACAACACAAAACAAGATTCCAACACTTTTTAAAATTCTAGAACATTTTCAGAATAACACGCAAATACTATTTCTTTTTCTGTCTTTATTAAAGGTTTATATAACAGGATTTTTTTATTGTATGCTACAGTTTCTAGGATATATGATAAGCCAGTTTTTAAATGGGTTTACTTTCAGATCTAGAGTATTATCAAAGTTCTCATCAGCTTTCAAATAAATTTTATTTGCTTGGATTTTCCACACACCCACCTCCAAACCCTTAGGCCATTCTTTCAAATTATCAAATTAAATTATTTAAATAAGTTTTCCAAATAAATGTCCCAATAATTTCTGACAAGTTTGAAAAGTAAGTTAACCAAAATGGAAAGTTTTAAGAAAAGATTAGGCAAGAACTTGTCAGGGATAGTCTATGCAGCTATAGTCTCAGAAGAAAGTTGTGTATCAGATAATGTGTTGAGGGCCCATGCAATTCTACCTTTTAATGAGTTTTCTAATTTTTTAAGTATAAGCAACCTTGGATTAATGGTATCATAAACTTACCTTGAGCTACAGGTTGAAGTATAATATATGAGGAGTGTAAAATAAAATTAGGCTGTTCATTCTCAAAATATCAAAGAATTATTTAAAATATTTTATTGAAGTGGCTCTTTTTCTTGTTTATTTTGTTTGGGTTTTTTAAGAGGACATTTGAAACTTGAAAAATCTACAAAGTTTTATTCCAGAAATTCAAATCACAGAAAACATTATCTTAATTATTATTTTGACAGAAAAATATAATTAATTCTAAAATATATTGTACAAGCAATTACAATGTCACAAGAAACTTCACATATCTCTAGTGCTTGCTGCTACATGTAATCATTTCCATTAAAACCTAGAATGACATCATCTTCCTTATTGTGTTTCATGAGATCTTAATTTTAAGGTGTGATTTAAAGGGAAGCATCACCTTACGTGAACGCTTCTAACCTGGAGAAACACTGGGGATGCTATTTTCAGGAAAGAGACTTTGCAACTATCTTTTCTTTCTCCAGCTGTCTTTTTGATGCTGGATACATTCAGACTGGATGGCCACCTGGCTGTTTTCTCCCAGGCAGTTCAAAAGGTGAAAAGCAGCTACTTAGCATAAAAGCAGGTTACTAAACACCAGGAAAGTGAGAGTTACATAAAGGAAAGAGCTGAAATGCCTTCCAGTTCACACAGGGAAATTACCTGAAGACTCTGTCCCAAGCCCTGCCTTGCTAAGCCTTTGCAGACCCTGCATGTCCTCCATTAATGACTTCATGAAGCAAACCCATCAGTAATCTAGACCTGTAGCAGAGATCGTCTTCTGCAGTATTGCAAAGACATCATGATCAACCATTTCACCTGTTCATGAATGGGACCTGGATAAAATGGCATAGATAATTAGTTTTACAACAGGAAATCAGTAGGCACATTACAGGACACAGACACTTGTTAGAACTTGTGTATATTGTTTTCATTTTACCCCGTTCCATACTTTGCATATTTTCCCTATTTTGCCTTTCTATCTATCTGTCTTTTTAAATTGCTATGGGAAGTAAAGATAAAGTAACTCTCTAGTTTATATGAATTAAACACTAAATGAGGCCCATAGAATTATAACAGAAATATTTAAAGTAATTACGTAAACATTGACTGGGAATGGAGTAGAAGATCCAATAAAAATATGATTATCCTACATCATGTTGGAGTCAAGGGGGGGGTTATAAATATAAAATAAATCAGGAAATTGCTTTCATATAACAAGAAATGTAAGTGGATGATTAGATAATCTAACATTTTGTAGAGTTAATCAGAAAACATATTTTCTCCTGTACACAGTGAATATTTTTCATCCCTATACAGATTCTGTATGCAAATATTTGAAACTATCCTGTTGCTTTTTTCCCTCTTGTTAGATTTCTATCTATATTTATTTTAAACTTCTAGATTGACCTTTTCTCTTTTACAATGAGCACAAGAATTGTTTATGTTTCACAAACGCATGCATATTAAAGAAAGTTAGCTGATCTGAATTACACCTCAGCACTGTAGTTTGGCTACCTTGCCCTCTGAAAAACAGGAAAAAACAATCATTGTACAAGTGATGAAAATCTTGAATCAAATGAGTAAGCAAATAGACACTAGCTAGTTGTCAGGATTCTCTCCCAGATGCAGGAGGGGAACCTCGGATGAGCCTTCCCACTGAAATCTCTTTGCTGGTTGCTCATTTATGTAATCTCAGCAATAAAATGTTTATTATAGGCTTCTGTGTTTTTGTAATCATTCATAAGAGAAGTTGGGGGGGGTCCTTTAGGTACAATGCCAGTTTTTGGCATCTCTGATGTAACTCTAATGAAACTTGAGCAAAGCAAGCCTAGTATTATCCATAGGTACCTCGGGGATATTGAGGCAACAGCAAAACCTGCTATACCTGTTTGCTTTCCCATACTCCTAGGCTTTACTGAGCTGCCTTATGCCAACCTCCTGCTTAATTGTTTGATTTTATTGTTTCTCATAGAATAGTAGTTTTTTCTAACCACATCAACAGCTGTTACACAGTTTTGTTGTTTTTCTTGCTTTCATTTATGCTGTTTGTTTGCTTTTGACATTGAGGAGTTTTTAACTCATTCAATCCTTAATTTAAAGCCCTAATGTTTCTCCATTCCCTGTGTCATAGAAAGAGATTAGCAAAGCCAGAAAGTTTAATGAGATGAAATTAGCTGAGATCCATTCCATTATGTCTTCCTGTTGTGTTGAAAGAAGACAGGGCCAGCAGCATGTAAGTTCTGCTTGTCCTTGGGATCTTAAAACACAAAAAGTGACAATGGGATAGGCCAAATTGCTCCTTTGAAAGGATGGGTGATGCAACAGCGATGCAGCAGCTGGAAAGCATTTCAGGCAAATGCTCAGTCCTCCCTCTGTTCTCACAAGTGTGAAGTGAATAAGCATGAAATACTGAACATTTGTGTGACTGCTGTGATTCGCTCTTTGGTGAACATTTGCAGCCACACCAGAGATTAAATTTAAAAATCTAGACAATGAGAAGCAATGCTGTGCTTGCAAAAAAAAAGCTGCTTTTTAGATGCCACTATAAAACATTCCTTCAGCTGAGTGATATTTTCTCCCATGCCACATCCCATTACACAGAATGTTTCATCGGTCTCTGTTCAAAAACAGGAACAACTAATGTGTTCCTATCATGTATCGCAATGAGTAGTGTATGGCACCACTTTTTTGAAGGACATCTCTTAACTTGCTAGAACTTGATTGTGCAAAGGCACATGGTATTGCATGTACTTGCCTGTCAACTGCTAAGTAAAAGTCTTAATTGCTGTATTTTCAGCTTTTCTCTCATTTCTCAGGAGTCAATGCCTGTATTTTATCTGCTCAGCAGTGAGTTGTTATTCCAATCACATTTTATCCTATCAGGACTTTCTCCCTTTCCTCCTCAGTTTGTAAACAGTTCAGTTATTGACATCAACAATTGCCAGGTTTGACTGATAGTGGAAATTCTGTTATTTGTCCTCTGCCTGTCTCACACAGCACAACTGCAAAAGACTGCATCACAAATAACCAGTGTATGGGGTTTGGAGCAGAGGAGCTGAGCAGTGCCCAAGCCTGTGGTGCATTCCCATCTGCTGGAATCCGCAGCTTGGTGTTCAACAATCTGTGCAAAGCTTCTGCCAATGTCAGCACAAGGAAACTTTGATATTTTAGCTCATATCCACCTCTACTGGTAGTTTAAGCTTGAAAGCCAGGCTGCAAATTTGACAGAGTGAGGTAGGCATATGTGCATTCTACCACTGTGGTGCTACCCTCAGTAGATGCCTGGATCTGGCTCGGAGTGTCTTGATTTCTGGGTGGTTTCCAGATGTCTTGATTGCAGTACCAACAAGTTTATTAAAAGCCTACATATACTCAGTTTTGGGTGGTTTAATTGTGGCTCACATGGGGCTGACAATGCTTTGCTGCTGGGTTGGTAACATTGGGCTGGAAACAAATAGGAAAGGGACATATCCTACACAGCTCTGACAGTGCCAGCTTTGCACAGTGATATGAGGTCAACAGAGGTTTGAAAATGATCTGTGTTGTCTAACTACAAAGATGCAGAAAGAGAGGATGGCTCTGGGACAGCGGAATTATCAAGGCTTGTAACGAGAAAAAAAGTGGGCAGTGCAGAGTTATCCAGACTACATTTTAGAAAAGTTAAACAGACATCCAATTAACTCTGATGTTCCTAAAGGACCTAGAGGTACAACTGATCCTTGGTTGCAGAAAGGCACTTTGCTACATTGAAGACATGGCATCTTTCACACTCTTGCAGTTGATTATATGTGCTGGTATTTCCTCAGACAGTTGCCCCTTCATGGGTGCTGGGCAACCAAACTGCTTATCCAGTTCATCCAGACTCAACCATATTCTGGGCTGCATCAACAGAAGCATGGCCAGCAGGTCAAAGGAGGTGATTCTGCTGCCGTACTCTGCTCTGCTGAGATCCCACATGGAATACTGCATCCATCTCTGGAGTCCTCAGCACAGGAAAGACACGGACCTATTAAAGCGGGTCCAGAGGAGGGACACGAACATGGTCAGAGGGCTGGAACACCTCCACTATGAAGAAAGGCTGAGAGAGTTGTGGTTATTTAGCCTGGAGAAGAGAATGCTTCAAGAAGACCTTATTGCAGCCTTTCAGTGCTTAAAGGGAGCCTATAAAAGAGACGGGAACAAACATTTTAGTAGGGCCTGTTGTGACAAGACAATGGGTAATGGTTTTCAACTAAAAGAAGTTAGATGGTTAGATTTAGACTAGATACAAGGAGTAATTTTTTTACTACGAGGGTGGTGAAGCACTGGCACATGTTGTCCAGAGAGGTGGTAGATGTTCCATCCCTGGAAACATTCAATGTCATGTTGGATGGGGCTCTGACCAACCTGATCTTGAAGATGTCCTTGCTCAATGCAGAGGGGGGTTGGACTAGATGACTTTTAAAGGTCCTTTCCAATCCAAACCATTCTGTGATTCTATAGTTATAAATCTGATTCTGAGTCTCTCCTCTGTGTGATGGAGTCTGAAAGCACATATTCTGTCTCCTACTTCCATTCAGCAGCACCTGAGCAGAGCTTGGACAAACTAAAGAGTACGCTAAAACTGTAGCATTAAGGTAGAGGAGGATCAAGAGAGCTCCTGGAAGAGGGTCTGGAGTTCCTGAGGAAGGCACGCTAGCTAGCTACTATGAGCCTTGTAGGACACATGAGAACAAAGTGGAGTGCAGTCTTTTCAGGGAGATGGCCTGTACTGGAAGGAGATGGGTATGGGATATGTTTATACCCTTATTCTTTGGTTTTTTTGGGGGTTTTTTTTTCTGTTTAGATGAAATTAAGTAAGACCTGTAAGTAAAATGGTGTTTTCTCACTATTTTTTCCCCACTTGAACCAATATGATCATGCTATAATTTTGTAAACAGGTGGGAATGAAATGCAAGACTAGTTTGAGTCCAGGACAGTTTGCCACTTCAATATAGTGAAAAAAAAATCTCAGAAAACAAAACCACAACTAGATATAAGTTGCATTTTGCATCTATAGCTTCAACAGTTATGCTATATCCTGTCATTCATTTACAAACATAATTTCCTTTTGGAACGGCCTTTTCCACTCTGTTCCAGTAACTATGGCCTCACACCTCAAAATTTCTTTTTATTATGGAAATGCAAATTTTTGTTTTGTGAGTATCCTGCTCACTGTTAGCTCACAGAAATATTTTTCTGGAGTTCTGCAATACGACAGTAATGGGGCCAAGTTATGAAATTTGGATGTGTTCATCCTGCTATACTACCCAGCTCAGTATTTCTCTTCTATTATACTTGTCAGTCATCTCAAGTACAGGTAATTAGGTTCTATGGGTCTATTTTTACTTGCCTGTTGTGTCCTATATTATTGTGATTTCTTACACAGTTGTAATGAGTTTCTGTGCTCTTAAATGAGGCAAAGAAGAAGAAATACATTTTATTAAACCAACTGAGATACTGGTGAGTTATGGTAAAGGTAGCCACAGATTAGCATGGTGTGAACTCCTCCCTCAATAGATTGCACCTACCTGAACAATGCATTGTGAAATTTCCTGTTTCATGTTATTTAAAGTTTTCAGATTTAAAGGTAGGGGGAGAAAGATTGTCATGATAATAGTGGTAATACCTTTTACCCAAATATTTTATGAACATAATGTTGATTATGATGTTTATGGAGCAATCAGATTCAGGTTTGTGTCACCAGGTCTGGGGATGCATTTAGGAAGGATGTTGCTCATACTCTTAGAAAGCTCCAATCAGTTTACTAACAGTCATCTGAGTAATCTGTTTGAGAATTCAGGACCCAGAGATGATCCTCATGGAAAACATAACTTTTAATTTTAGTCCTGCTGATTCTGATTTGGGTTTCACCAATCTGTCAAGTATGAACTGTTTAAATTACGATCATTGGAGCCTGTCTTGTTTTGATCTTCAGTCAAACATAGGCTTTACTTACATTGTATAACCACACTGTGACTCTTCCCAACCCCTAATCCAGTGCTCCATATATTATTGTCAGTTTGATCTATTTTTCTGCAAACGGTGACATATTGCATGTTGTGTCACCAAAACTCAACCTTTGATAGTACATTTTACAGTGTACTCAAAGAAATACACAGTGGACACAAGTCCTAGCTTCAGGCTTTTGAATAGGACATGATCCATTCTGTCACTGGATGTTTCAGGAGATAAAAAGATGGAGACATCTGGATTTGCCTACCTGTGATCCTGTAACTATGAAAATAAATATAAAATATGATATTAATCAGGAAGAGCACTGCAACTTGTAAGGCTGCAAATTCAGGAACTTAGAGAAGTGTTGAGAAACATATTTTGTTAAAATTCTGTTTGGAATAAATTTCTTCAAAGATCAGAAGTTATTTTTGAAGTATATCCAATGACATTAACATAGGCTTTTCATCCAAAAAAGCTTCAAGTGGCCTATTTTCCCCTCTCTCCATGATGAAACACAGAAAGTGAATAATGGAGTGAATGAGACTTTTGTGTCAATGTAAGCTAGAAATTTTTTTAAGAGAAATTGTCATTATTTTGTTTGATTTTTTAAAATATGAAGTTAGAAAATAAAACCTTTCAATTTCTTTTCAGAAGAAAGCTATTCTCTATTTCAACCAAAAGCTACAGAGTTGCTGCATAGGTTGGATGAGTTTCTAAAATCCATCATCTTCCTATGGCAGTAAGACTTCTGTTAACAAAATGCATTACCTTTAACCATAGAATCTGAGCTATGTCTCCAACAGCTGATTACTGGCAAAGCTAAGCATAGGACCTGCATCCAATGGTTTCCAGACCAGTGCCGTATCTGCTGGATCTGCAGAGAAGAACACTTTCAAATTTATTACTTATATTATATATGTTAGAAATGTATTTGTTACCATGTCCTAAACTGGATAGCTGCTGCCCTCATTGCAACAATTAGTCCTCACATTAACTTTATGTTTATAATGTTGCATATCAGAGAAGTATAGTTTTTACAAAATACATTCACTACTAGATAGTGATGGATCACCTGTGATGGAAAAATCAGTTTAAACTAAATGCAAGTGTCCTTTTGTCACTCTTGAACAGAGCTATACTGACACTTGTTTTTAGTTCTTGTTTGCTCCAGGGACAAGTCAAATGATTATTTTACACAGCATACATATTAGTTCACTCCCAAGGTCTAGCTTATAGCAATCCAATTAGTTCCCTTGATGAAGAAACCTTAGGTCAAAAGGAGAAAAGTTTGCTGTCAGCTGAATCAGTTTTTTTATATTATCCCCAGAAGCCACATCCCAATTTACCTATGGCATAATTTTATATGTCTAACAAAAATACACATGTGGTGGGTTGTGAAACAACCAATCCATTATTCACCTGTTTGTCTCCTTTTGCAGCATTTTCTGTTGAGGACAGATCATGCAGCTGCTCACGGCTTCTTTTCCTCACCCACTGCAGGGAATTTGCTAGGTTATTTGTGAGAAAATTGGTAAGCTGAGCATACCTCAGGCATCCAGGGAGTTTCGCTAGTCAAAGTTGAAAAATACACAAGCTGTCAATCAGCGTGTATTTACCATTTTTACTTCTTTGTCCAAGATTGATGCTGTTGGAGGAGATGAAAGACTTTGTGATGAGAGAAGAAAACAGCATGCTTAATGCACAATTTATTCAAAAGATGTCTTTTTCTCCAAATTTTATGGCAACTTGTGCACTCTGTCTCAAAGTTGCCATAATATCTGATATGCAGTGTAAAATAAATTTATGCATAACCCACAACATAAAGGGCACATATGATCCAATGTCTTTATATTCCCAGAAAACAGTTCTCACCCAATTTCCACTTCTTTACACAAATTTTCCAAGATATGCGTATTTATGTTTAAATATATCCACCTGCCTAATGGAAATTTCCATTTAAAAGATTATTATTTCATCCTGTTCTATACAGAACTTCTTATGGAGAGATTTGACTTATTCTTCATGTCTGAACTTTAAAGCTTCTTGATAAAGGTAGTAAGTCTTCCATTCAACTATGTAGTTAGTCCTATCCCAATTCTCACTCCAGTCATTTATTTCTTCTTACTCTGCTATATTGCTATCTGCCTATTTACTACCCCATCTCCCTCACTGAATTGTGAAGGTTGTCAGTGTAACTGTGAATATAGACCTTGTATTTTTTCTTCCAGCCATAACACTGAATGATTGCTTGTCCTGCCATTCCTGTCATTCCTTTTTCAGCTACACTTACTACAAATAAATTTCAGCTCTACTCTCTTAGAAAAAAGAAATAAAATATTCAGGAAGGACTGTACTGTTTGCATCTGCTGACAATAGGTCTTATGGGAATGGATAATAGTGTCTTCCTTATTTTTTTCAATAATCTGAAAGGGAGAAAATTGCATTTTAACCATCTATTCCTATCCTTGATATTTATTTATCACATTTTAAGTTAAGTTTAAGGTTTTAGCATTTTTTACCATTAACAGAGACTTTCACTGTATGTTAGGTGTTCTTAAAATTTAAAAATTTGCATTTAATCAGCTTTCATCTTTGAAGTGATAAGTTTTACTGCACAAAACCCTATCTTACATCAGTTAAAAGACAAAAAATCTGTGGCATCTATTTTTCAAACGTAAAATGACTTTGGAAAGGTAGCTTAGTCACAGAAGCCACTTTTCAATTACAGCTGCAAACCTTTTCATATAGAAAATGCACTTAGAATTATCTCTATGAGGGTAAAATACCTTTCCTACTTTATCTAATTCACTGGAAATATTTCTGTTGAAAAAGAATTTAAAAACCAGTTGATTTTAACATGTGTTTTTCATCAAAATAACACCTTAACCTATAGTAATATGTCCTCTGCAATGGTCTGTTAATATAACATGCTATAGTTCTATGTTCTGTTGAAAAAGGACCAAAGGAGAGGAATTAACAAAATGAACAAAGGATTAAATAAGTTTAGCCCCTTTGCTTCATGACTTTTCTCAGCTTCTTAACTCTGAAATCTCTTGTCTCAGTGTGCCTGAACAGAAGAGGACTGGTTATCTTTTCCCATAATTTCTGCAAAATTTTAATTTGGAAATGACTATTACAACTGTTTTGTTAAATAGACTGACTGACAATTGGCTGTTTCAGGAATTCTTACACTTCGAGTTTTGATAGTGCTTAAATCATCAGGATTCCAATGCTAATAGAATCTTTTAGACACTATAGTTTTAGTTCTAAGAGCATTTTTTAGATTACTGTATATATATAGTAATTTAGTTAATGGTTTTCTCAGGCATTTCAGACTCAGTTTTTCAGCAGCTACTGTAAGTGGTTTAAAATGAATGGTCTTTTTCCTTCTCCTGACAAACTTTGTAAGCCCTTTTACAGCTTCAGAAATGACCACTGATCAACTAACTTGGGCCTGTGTCTTTAAATCTGTGTAAGTCAACAGCCTAGGGGGAATTTCAGGGGCACTGAAAAAATGTACTGTGCCTTCTTTTTCTTTCCATTTTTAAAATTTTTTTAAAAATTTTTAATAAATCCTTGTCCTAGACAATATAGTGCCCTGAGCTAAGTAAAAACACAGAATGATGCCACTAAAGAGGCATATTCTTCAAAGCATGATCAAATATCTGCAGATATTCTCAGTTTAGCTGAAAACTCCTGCCTTGGAAATTACTAAATTCAAGTGGATTTTCCACAGTTCATTTTAGATCTGACAGCTGTATGGACTTCTCCTTAGATGGTGGTTTTGTTCTTTTTATAACTATTTTCTCAAGGCTGAAATGTGTTGTGTCAAGGCCCGGTACGGCTTTTTTTGTTTAGCTCTTATGTTCTAAACCTGTAAATCCAACTCAATCTAAAGCCTGAGAGAAGGGAATTGGACTTTAAAAGCTTTAAATTCAAGTAATAAAATCTCCTCTGAGTATCAGTTTGTGAGGCCAAGTTGTCTGATGTGTACTGAAATCTGTTATCTATTCTAACAAATTAAATTAGGCACTGCACAGTGTAAGATTTATTTGAAAGTATATTTTGACAAAATGTTTTATCCATGATAAAAATAAAAATAATGTTTACAGCAATACAGCTTGAGAGCCCAAAAAACATAACTGGAGGATAGAAAACTCAGAAAAATAAACACTGGTGAAGTATTCAAAAATAACTTTTAAAGAATTGGATCAGAGAGATTAGAGAAAAAAAAGAACAAAAACCTGAATACTCAAAAGGGAACAATATACAGCATCTTTTAAAAGAAGTGGTGTAGAATGAATGTCAATTATTTCAAAAGAAGCATACAATGAAGACAGAATGTAAGAATGAACCATTCTTGTACTAAGCAATGAAATATTCCATTTTATATTAAAGACAGTTTTGCCTAGACAGAAAAAAGAACATACAAAAGATACTTCTTAAGAATTATAATATTCTTTGGAGATAAATCTCATAGGCACAAAACTCCCTTTGAATTTTCCTTTCTGACTTCTCTTGCTAGAGCCTTGAATCACATTCTATTTCATTGCTTTTGTTAAATACAGCACAAAGAAAATGAAATATTTTTTCAGTGAACATATTTGACATAGTCCCGAAGAATACCCCAGTGGACAGTCCTACCAAAATACAGTATTTCCCTATGAAGCTGCAGGGTGAAAATATTTGTTCCATAATCATCTCTTATTTAATTATTTTTCATTAACTATCTCTCCTCTTCCCACTCCTCTGTTCTTCGTCCTCACATATCACATTACTGAAGTGGTATTGAATTTGTAGCTACCTCAGGAGAACAAGGAACAAGTGTTCTTAAGTGACATTCACAGTTTTCCGATTCTGAGTGAATCCAAGCACTGGTAATGCTATAGGAGTAATTCACACCTCTAGTTTGTCTAAATCATCTCTCTCAGTTGACACTATCAAAATCTGTGCAAAGTTAAGAAAGATAGAGCCTTGTTCTTAAGTTCTTAGGTATAGATTTAAATAATCTATAATTTTAAATAATCTATAATTTTAAGAAACTGATAAATGTTTGTCTTTAGCAGGCCACCTGTAACTCTAGTTACAGATCTGCTGGGACCCTCTTAGGCTGCTCTAGGTCTCTTAACTGATGAACAGAATAATACCAAATGTGAAGATGTTGCTATTTGAGGATCATCAATATCAGAAAGAATTTGAGCCATCATTTTGCATCCCAGTACAGGAGTAAAATTCCAGACACTAAGACTTCACAGAAAAAAAAATACTATTTTATCACCTGCTTATGAGTTTAATACTCCAGCAGTCACATCAGCACAGAAGAGACTAGGTGGGGTCCTGATAGTGGAAGTGAAAAAATGATGGTTTCATTGTATCTATTATTTGTTGACCACAGTGATGTAGCTTCTAAATGAGAAGAGTATCCTCCAAGTGCACAACCAAGTTGATTTGCATTCATAGTGCCCAGTACCAGCACTGAGCTGAGTTGTAGAATTAAGAATGTATTTTCCACTTTAAATACTGGCTCTTAAAGAAGCATAAATCACAAAGGATCTACCAAACAAAGCATAGTTACAGAATGATTTATCAGACAAAGCATGGTTATGTGGATTGCCTAGAAAAGTTGCAGGAAATAACTCCAAATGTTGCAGCACATCTAAAATGAATAAAATTAAATCTGTAAGTTGTGAAAAATATGTTGTAGTAACTAGTAAAATTAAAAAAAATTACTACAATAGTATTTCAGAAAGTTAATAACCAAAAAGGTATTAGGATCAGCCAGTTTTTAATTTAGCCACACACATCTTAATGGGTGTATTAAAATTCATGTGTTCATAACTGAATAAAAAAAACTAAAAGGGAGAGAAAGTTTTTTGTGATGTGTGGCAAATAAAGCTCTGTACTAGTTTATCACTGGTAGATTTATTAACTAAATGCCTGATAGAATTTTCATTAAAATCAGAAAGGAATTCGAATTATGTTCCTATATTTCGCTTAATTTTTTTCAATTAACGTTGCCAGTATGTCAATTCGGAAGAACTAAGCTTTACTTTTATGTTCTCATGTGATTCTGAGGGATGTAGATATATTGCTTTTTCTTGTTAAGGAAGCATCTTCATCCTGGAGATATTTCCACACAGCTATTTCAATAGGTCACTCATCACAAAAAATCCCAAACTAGTTTCAACATATAACAATGTCCTGTTAAGTCCTTTCTCAATTATCCAGCCCTCAGTTTAGTGTGTGATCCAAATACAAAACTTTGTTATTAGCATGAGTACTTCAGAGCTCTTTGTTGCAAAATATCTTTGTTTTCAACAGTAGGCCTGTCACAACTATGGTTAGACTGCTGTATTGGTCAGCAAGTATCTAAAGCCCTTTCACCAGGTCTTTGAGAGGCAAATATACTTTTATGGCAGGACATTGTGACCTGAGCAGTTGTGTGAAGTGGCTTTGCACTCTTCTCTTTTGTTTTCTTAAAATTTTCTGACATAAACACACATATGCTGCAATATATTATGGAAAAAGCAGAGACAAAACCTCTCAAATACAAGATTATAAGGGGAACAGCCAAATAATTATTAAAGTGGGTTTTATAACTGACAGAAAACTTCTCTCATCCTAAAATTTAGAGAACTTCATATGTAGAATAGGTGATTTCCTGTAATAAAGAACCTTATACACTATCAATGTAGGTCAGAGATATAATTATCACAGAATCACAGAATCACTCAGGTTGGAAAAGACCCTTGGGATCATCGTGTCCAACCACTGGCCCCACTCTACAAGTTCACCCCTAGACCACGTCCCCCAACACCACATCCAAGCGATGTTTAAACACATCCTGGGATGGTGACTCAACCCCCTCCCTGGGCAGCCCATTCCAATATTTCACTACCCTTTCCGTGAAGAATTTTTTCCTAATGTCCAGTCTAAACCTACCTTGTTTCAGCTTGAGGCCGTTCCCTCTGGTTCTGTCACTAATTACCTGAGAGAAGAGACCAGCACCAGCCTCTCTACAATGCCCTTTCAGGTAGCTGTAGAGAGTGATGAGGTCTCCCCTCAGCCTCCTCTTCCTCAAACTAAACAGGCCCAGCTCCTTCAAACGATCCTCATATGATCTCTTCTCCAGTCCCTTGACCAGCTTCCTTGCCCTCCTCTGCACCCGCTCCAGCACCTCAGTATCACTCTTGTACTGAGGTGCTCAAAACTGGACACAGCACTCGAGGTGAGGCCTCACCAGTGCTGAGTACAGGGGGACAATCACTTCCCTACTTCTGCTGGTCACACTGTTTCTAATACAGGCCAGGATGCCTTGGCCTTCTTTGCCACCTGGGCACACTGCTGGCTCATGTTCATTTGCCTGTCTATTATAACCCCCAGGTCCCTCTCCGCCAGACAGCTCTCCAACCACCCTGCCCCAAGCCTGTAGCATTGCATGGGGTTGCTGTGGCTCAGGTGCAGGACCTGGCACTTGGCCTTGTTGAAACTCATAACATTAACAGTGCCACAGACATCCAGTCTATCTCAGTCTCTCTGGAGAGCCTCCCTATCCTCACGCAGATAGACACACCTGCCTAACTTGGTGTCATCTACAAATTTACTGATGATAGACTCCATGTCTTCATCAAGATCATCAGTAAAGGTGTTAAATAGAAACGGCCCCGGCACTGAGCCCTGAGGAATGCCACCTGTGACCTGCCACCAGCTGGATTTAGTACCATTGGCCACTACTCTCTGGGCCCATCCGTCCAGCCAGTGCTTGATCCAGCAGATCATATTCTCATCCAGGTCATGAGCAGCCAGTTTTACCACTAGAAATCTATGGGGAACAGTGTGAAAAGCTTTCCGGAAGTCCAGGTAGACCACATCCACAGCCTTTCCCTCGTCCAATAGCTGGGTCATCTTGTCATAGAAGGAGATCAGGTTCGTCAGGCAAGATTTGCCTTTCCTAAACCCATGCTGACTGGCCCTGATCTGCTGGTTGCCCTCTATACAACTTGTAAGAGCACTCACGATGATCTGTTCCATGACCTTCCCTGGTACCAAGGTCAGACAAACAGGTCTATAGTTACTTGGATCCTCCTTTATGCCTATCTTGTATATGGGTGTCACATTTGCTAACCTCCAGTCCATTGGGACCTCCCCAGTTAGCCAGGACTTCAGATAAATAATGGAAAGTGGCTTGGCAAGCACATCCACCAGCTCTTTCAGCACCCTGGGGTGTAACCCTTCCGGTCCCATAGATTTGTGTGCATCCAAGTGGTGTAGAAGGTCCCTGACCACCTCCTCTTTAATCATGATGACCTCATTCTGCTTTCCCTCCCTGTCACACAGCTTCTGAGGCTGGAGGTCCAGGGTATAGCTCGTTTCACTGTTGAAGACTGAGGCAAAGTAGGCGTTAAGCACCTCAACCTTCTCCTCATCCTTTGTTACTGTTTCCCTCTGCATCCAATAAATGATGGGGATTTTCCCTAATTCTCCTTTTGTTGTTAAAGTATTTATAGAAACATTTTTTATTATCCTTAACAGCCTTAGCAAGGTTGAGCTCAAGCTGTGCTTTGGCCCTCCTAATCTTGTCCCTGCATTGCTTCACTACATCTTTATAGTCTACATGAGAGACCTGTCCTCTCTTCCCAAGGTCATAGACTCTCCTTTTGTTCCTGAGGTCCAGCCAAAGGTCGCTATTTAGCCAGGCTGGTCTCTTTCCCCACCTGCTTGTTTTTTGGCAGGTAGGGACAGCCAGATCCTGTGCCTTCAAGACTGTTCTCTGGAAGTATGTCCAGCCTTGCTGGACTCCTATATCCTTCAGCTCAGCCTCCCAAGGGACTTTGTGAATCAGTCTCCTGAACAAGTCAAAGCTTGCCCTCTGGAAGTCCAAGGTGTCAGTTTTACTAACCCCTTTCCTTGTTTCCCTAAGGATTGAAAACTCAGTCATCTCGTGATCACTATGCCCTAGACGGCCTCCAACCTTTACCTCCCCCACAAGTTCTTCCCTTTTCACAAGGAGCAGGTCCAGAAGTGCTCCTTCCCTGGTTGGCTCATTTACCAGCTGCGTGAAAAAGCTGTCCTCTATACATTCCAGGAACCTCTTGGATTGTTCCCTCTCTGCTGTGTTGTATTCCCAGCAGACATTTGGGAGGTTAAAGTCCCCAACAAGCACAACAGCAGGTGACTGTGAGATTTCTCTCAGCTGCTTATAGAAAGCTTCGTCCACCTCACTGCTCTGATTGGGGGCTCTATAGCAGACTATTATCTTAAAATGGAAATCATAAAAATATTTTTCCATAGAAAAAAATCAATTTCTATACATGTATTTAATGAACACTTAATTTAGCTGGAGAATCAGGAAAGGTTAAACCCACTTCTTCTGGAAAATATACTATGTTATGGTGAAGGTATTCAGCAAGAGGAAAAAAACCAGCATGATTTTCAAGGAATTTTAAGGGGTTAAAATATCTTCTGGTAGGGAAGCCACTTCCACAGGTTCCTTTATATATCCTGTATTTAATAATTGTGTAACTATCTGAATTGTCTCCTCGTGACAACTTGGAGAACATACCCTACTGTCAAGGTGGCTATCAATAAAAAAATTCAATCTTTTTCCTTTAGACTTTAATTTCTAAAAATAAGTAGAAAAACAGATAACCACAATTAAAGTCAGTATCCAAGGGTAGTATATTATGAGAAATCCCTATGCAAAATCCACTCCTTCTGAATATTGCATTATAGACAGTCTGCAAGGCATTTTGAAGGCATCTCTGGCATCGATGACACAGTCTGCATTCTCCAATGACAAATGTGCATCATGAGCACTGTCTCAGAAAATATGAGCTCAAAATATATTTCAGAACACAATAGAACAGATATACATTACGTATCAAGAGTTAGGTACATTATATTAATAGGTATTTGCAAACTCTATCTATTTAGAGACAAACTTCTATTACATATAAAGTAAGTAGAAGTTGCAGTTACAGTCAATAGACACTGTTTCTGAACTTGTAGTTAGAAGTATTCTGAAAACTACTGGTTTAGATCACCCAGACTGACACCCAAACTGCTGAGAACCTTTGACCTTACACAACTTCTGGTTTGTTTCTTTAACTCAAAAAAAGTAAGTTAATTTGAGTTTTGTGAGACTGAATGAATTAATGTTTGTGAAGCACTCCAACACCCTGGAGGAAATGAATAATTCCACCTTACAGCAGTGTTTGAATAATGTGAGGCAAATAAGGCCACAGGGTAAAGAGTGAACAGTGAGAGGCAAATATAATATACAACTACTCACTGTTGGAGTACTGTCTATTCTTTGTGTTTAGTGAAGCAGGGGTCCTATGTAATTACAGTGTCATACTATATGCACCAAAAGAAGGCTGAATTAAGGTTTCCTTGGCAATCTTAATTCTGGAATTTCCTATCTTTTGAGTACTTGACTCTGTCACCTTAATAATGTTCTTTTGTGCGTAAGATTATTTGTGGTTTATAGACATCAATCATTACAGTATCTAGGCAACACTGCATGAAGTACAAACAGCAAATCCTTCATTACAGAGGAACTTGCTTGCTTTCATCTCTTCCTCAAGAGGAATTAATCCACAACAGAGCATATCCCACAGCATGCTCCCAGGAGCAACTCTGTCATTAGTAAGGCACCTGCAGAAAGTGGTCTGGTTTTGAATGCTCCTTTAGATTTGAGAAGAAGCTTATCTCTGGCAGCAGCATGCTCCACAGGGAGAAACTCTTCACTGAAAGTACCCTGCATTCACCCCATCGGAGTTGAAGCTTTTGTCAACTCCAGTGTCACCATCAACTGTGATAGCTGCAGGAGGAAACCAGTGTAAGGGAGCAAGCTGGAGAAGCCGAACAGGAAGGCTATATAGGCAAACAGGAATTTTAAGGCACTGCATTGAATGCAGTGTTGCATAAGTAGCCACATTACAGCAAATTATGATACAGTCTATTTTCTTCCATCTGTGGTAGCAGCTGGGTCACTGAACAGCAGCAAGAAGCTGTAGCTTCTGCAGGGCTTTCAGACTTCTTTGGAGTAAATTATAATCCATTTCTGTGGCAGTTAATGGCATGATTTGCTTCAGTCGAGACCTCCAGCAAAAATTTGACTGATATGAACCAGGTGAGGTAGGAACTTCTGAAGAAAAGAAATACACAGCTTCCTGTGCTTTGGGAAGAAGCCTTTTAGTCCACAGCACGCTCCAGAATGTGTCTTTAGAAATGTTAATCAGAATACACTGTGAGAAAGATACATGCCCAGGCAGACCTGCTGAGTCTGTCTCTGAGAAAGGACGTGGGCAGGAGGGCTTTGTAGTTGTGTACCCACAGCTGAGCTATGTGACTGTAGAGTGGCTCTCTGGCTGATCCTGGATAAAAGGAAGGAAAGTTCACATCCTTCTGCTTTCAGACCTGTGCCTGAGCCACATGCATAAACCAGACACACTGTGGTTGGATAGGAATACAACACTCTTGCCCAGATAATCCTAGAGGCTTATTATGACCTGTAGCAGAGAAAAACCCCAGCTTTCTTTTTCCAGTGAGTATGACTTTAGGTATAGAACCACACAGAAGTTCAGCTTACTGTATTAATTGTTAGTTGACTTCTTCCAGAAAAGGCACTGTGCCATGGAGATCTCCTTGTTACTGTTCCAAACTTGATGAGGATCTGAAGAGTACGAAGTCCCTCATCCTCTCTTTCTGAAATAGTGTTCTCTCCCTGAATGAAATGATCACCTACCTTCAACACTGTCTTTCTCTCACCAGTCTCCAGTATAATTCTTTCAGGATGTATAGAACTTGAGTTTTGAGGAAGGTATTTTAGACATGTAAACATGTGTCCTTTTATAATTTGCTTTTTGCTCTTTATTTTCCATGAAAATTATGGGAAAATTCTGTTTCTATGGGGAATTACAGTCAGTCACTCTGTATGTCTAATAATCAAAGCTATTTGCAAGGATTATCTGCAAGAACATATTTTGTTTGTAATCTTGCTGTTTACTACTTTGTAGTGAATGGTAAAAAATGACCAAAAACTTCAGTAAAGTGTATTCTTCTTTTTCACTTCTTTTTTACATTTGAGATACCAGAATTGCAGCATAAGAATCGGTATTAGTTCACCTTTGTCCTCTCTTACACACATTTCTTTGAGGTATGACAGCTGCAACATATCTCAGGTGACTTGTGTGGTGATCTGCCTGTAACTCTTTATCAAAGAGAGACTCATGTTTCTAGTGCAAAGCAAACAAAAAGACATGATTTTTTTTTTCCCTTATTAGAGGTTGAAAGAGCAATGGCACAGTCTTTCTAATACAGGAAGCATTACATTCTAAGACCAGTTTATTTTGCTGTGCTACAGTTCAGCTTTTTTTTCCAAGTGATAAATGCTTAAGGAGAAATGTAAGAAATATAAGCTGTGTTTAGTTGTTTGCTTAGATTTCTTCAGAAGAAACAAACAAAAACACACACACACAAAAACCCAAACCAAACCAATGCAAAAACACCAAAAAAGCCCCCCCACACAACAAAACAAAACAGAACAGAACAAAACAAGCGGTCCCACCGTTGCTGAAATACTTAATTCTTCTATTGGCAATTTTCTCCTAGTAGTGAAAAATATTCAAATTAGAGCCCAATAAAACCATCTGGAGTCAAGAGAAATGCTCCTGGAGACTTTAGTGGGAAACAAGGATTCAGAATATTCATTGCCCATGTAGATTGCAGCTGAAGCTGAAATGAGGTTGATGATGAAAGTAAGGAGAGAGCTGCATGATAACATAATCTCCAACATCTATGTAATGGGAAGTTCCCCATATCAGATAGTGCTTAGTGGGTGGGCAAAGCAATGCACTATCTTTTCTCCATCTGTCCTCTTTGTCAAACTGTGCTGGGTCTGCAGCAGCCAGATAGCTGAGCTTCTCCTGGAACAAATCCAGATATGACTTTTCACACATTTCCAGGAAGATTTTAACTTTATACACCTTGATTGAGATTCTTAGATGGTACCACAAAACGGCAGAGTGAAGAAAAAAGATGTCATGTATACTTGTCAAAAAAAAAATTACACAAAATATCTGTCCGTCTGATCCAACAGGATTTCCCAACAATAATAAGGTTGGCTACTGCATAAGCATCTTCTGAGAAAACTGGCATGAATAGCCCATACAGAATGACTGGGAAATAATTATTTATCATTTCTTGTAAAACAATGTGACAGTACAATACATTTAAGAGTTATGCAGGTAAGTGGAAAAGCCATCCTTGGCTCTCCTTTTGGTGAATGGGAGCTCCACAGAATAGTCCATTTCACCTGTCCTAAATACTTACATTAGGATAAGGTGTATGGCCCATGGGGAGTGTAACTTTTCTTCTACTGACTGTATAAAAAAAAAGTTATGGTGATTGTCTTGGAAAACTTTTAGAAGTCTAAAAGAGGTCCATAGTGCGTGAAATCTGAAGTTGTCAGGGTCCTACTAAGAGTCAATATGGTTTATGTTAGGTGCTGTGTCCACCACATTAGAACTAATCCATATTTAACTTGAAAATAATGACAGAGCCTTAACCTTTGTTGAATATTCAGAGTGCTACAACTCTGGCTGAATAAAAATGTTCTGAGCTAAGGTGAAACCTCATTCTTGTGCAAACTAAGATGTCAATATCATTTGCAACATTAAATGAAAAATATTGATTTCCATTTTGCTGGCATAAAGGTTTAAATTAATTAAAAAAAAAAAAAAAGAAAAAGCCTACAAAGGGAAATGCTGTTTTTCTTGAATTCTATTATTTACTATTTCTGTCATAAAAGTAATAAAAAAAACCTCCATTGTTATTATACTACTGAGCTAGGTACTGCATAAATTTGAGAACACAGATTCTCTCATCTGCAAAAGCATAAACCTAATAGAATAATTACAACTGACTTTTCCTCACGGCCTCATCAAAACATCTTTTTTTTTTTTCAATTCAGTTGGAAAGATGTGAAAGATTGCATATAATAAATATTGCAAGGTCAGTATATTTGCCCTTTTAAGTAACATTTTGGAAAGTCCTGAGCACTTTCAAATTTTATATTCCATAGTTGACTTTGAAGGAATTTTTCTCTCTCATCACAGAACTGCAGAATTACACCTGAGCATGGTTATAGAGATTTACTTGCCTGCTGCTGAAGCTCTTGGGGCTTTCATGATATATAAACCAAAAAGAAAATAAGCAAGGAACAAACAAGAACCTCCAACTAATGCAGAAGAGTTCTGCAGAAACCTGCACAACTTCCAACCCTCAGCCTTGATCTGGAACAAACACAGACTTTGTATAGCAAGCAATTCTCACCCCTGTTTTTTATTTGTTTATTGAAACAAAAAGGATCAGAAGGAGAATAATAAGAACAGACATGTAGTTGATGGAATAAAGACTGACCTTAACAAAAATGTATAGAAATTATAAATATCTCATTCAATTACTGGTAATTGTGTATTAAAATAATATCATAGTCATATAATAATATCACATTTTTCAAATAATAATAAAAAAAATTTACTGTGTATCTTAAAAAAACCAGTGTATTAAAAATGAACTACTGAACTAGCTGAATTTTAGTGTCTTGATGACAACAAAGTATTTCAGCTTTACTCATGGGTGAAGGAATAAGTTTGGTTAGATTTAAACAGTATAAATAAGAGGTATATTCTGGATCTTCTGACTGTCATATTTGTGTGTTTCCAGAATTGCCTCATTCTCACTTTGCTGTTGAAAAAGAATTGTAAGCAATGGTTAACACACTGCAATATGCATACTATGACCAAAAAAATTGCATATATAATAGTATTGCTCCATTTGGTTTGTGGTTTTCATTTTAAATATAGAAAACATTATTAGCAGATGGGAAAGAGTTAACTAGCTTTTTAAAAATGTTGATTAATAGTCAAAATCACCAAAGGTAGAGCTGTATCTTCAGCACAAGTATTTAATGTAGTTTTATTCTTCACAGTTCCTGGGTGAATAGCCATCGTGACCTACTGCATTTTCATTACTGGATGAATTCCTCAGACCTTCCATCTGTATCAGTGCCAGACAGACAACTTTCAAAACTATGTTCCTAATACTAAGCTCAATGCTGCATGATGCAGAATATGTTAGTCTAGCCAAAGAACAAAAGAGCAATCAGAAGAGCACGCTAATATTTAACAAAGCAAAGCACACTAAAAAGAATTAAATCAACTTCAGCTACGTTAGTCATACAATTAAATTTCCATAATGACTAGATGTTTTACTGGGTTATATCTAACAGCTATAGTATCATACAGATACCATAAAGATTAGGTACCCAAATACATCTTTCCAGTAACTGAAATACCAAAAAAGCATAACTTGGCAGCTTTTATTTTGGCAGTTTGCTGCCTTATGTCTTCTTCTTCCAAGCCTGCAAACTGTGGTAATGGTTAAGGAGGGACTGCCCTGTTTGTTTTGATTAATTTTTTTTTTTTCTCTTTAAACTTGCCTTCTTTACCTGTAATACTGCAGGAAGCAGTTTTTTAATGTCTGGCGCTCTGTCAAAAAGCTAAATGTCATTTTCCTGAGAAATCTCAAAACACTATAAGACGATCATCAGGGATGAGAAATTTCAATTGGAAAAGTACTGATGATACAGAAATATTTCTCCCATGTTGTAACATGAATCTGAAGATTCTTTACCTAAGTTTTGAGTTATGCATGAGTACACTGTGAGGCAGCAGCCCTTGAGGCATAATACAGCTGAAGGTGTAGAGGAGGCAGCTCCCCAGAAGAGTCATAATTTACTGCTGACCACACCTACAGAAATTATAAAATGTCAGTACAGCACATCTTGGTGTGGGTGAGAAATAGACAGCCAAGCAATGTTTCTTTTAACAGCTCTTCTTTTCCAGGGTTTACATCTGCTCTATATTTTCACTGAGTTTGAATGCTCTTTTTTTTTTTTTTTAATCAGAATTATCATGCTAATGATGCTAATGACATTTACAATCCAGCTGCTGTGTACAACTCCTCCAGAGGAATTCTGTGGAAGGATTCCAAGTCCTTCTTTCTTTACATGTTTATATATATGAAAGAAGATAGAGTTGGAACGGCTTGCATCTAGATGTCTTTTACTGTCCAGAGGGAAAACTGGGGAGGGTATCTGGGCCTCACTGCTCCGTTTGACACCTTTCTTAGATGCTAGTGCTGATACAGCATTCAGGAGGGAATATGTTTTTGATATAAGATACAACTAATGTCAAAAGGGTACATCACATTAAGACACATTTTATCTTCTATGTCTGCAGAAAAAAATTCTAGTAGAGCTACTTGTGGCATGGTCTGTTTTGTGGGAAGAATAACAGACTGCCAAGAGACCAGGTGGAAGAACAATGTCACTTCAGACAACTTATTACACAGTTTCTGGAGGGTAGCAGCTTCTTACTGCTAACAGATTGACAGCTGAAAATATGAAAGGAATCAATACTTTTGGGTTTATTTCTTAGAAAATGAACACCTGGTGTTGAATAGTCACCTTCAAAGGATTGTCTTCAAGTGCTAGACCTTTTAAAACAAAAAACTTAGCATGAAAACTGTGATAGCTGAGGAGCATTTTTAATTACTGAGCAAGTTCGTTCCTCTGTCAGAAATAAGCGTTGTGTTTCAAAGGTATTCAGTGAGGATCTGTATGAACATGTTCACAGTAAGCAGAGGCACACCCTGCTGCATGGGGCTTACACCGTGAATCAGAGACGGAAACACGGTTTGAAAGTTTGGCTTGTGTTTTTTTGCAGAGTGTAGCTATCCCACAGTAGTTGAAATGATTACGTGTAAACTTTTCTTGGGAATAAGCTGAGGACATTTCCTTGTTTCTGTAATGTTCAGCTTATCAGGAAACATTGCCTTTGGGATATTACTCTTCCAATTAGTAAATCCCAAGACAAACTTCACAACAGCATGAAGTGACTATTAAACACTGTCAAGGGAAGAGTAACAACAGATGACTGACCATCTAGAGCAGAGGATGCAGAAATGAGCTAAAAGATAAAGCATTAAACATTAAAAAATGCCGAAGACAAAAGTAATTATACATCACACAGAATCGCATTTTAGCCACTCTAGAGTTAGCTTGTAAGCACTACACTTAGACATTGCTGCAATCCTTCTGATGGAAATTAAGCTCATGTTATTGTTAAAATTAAAATATTATGATCAATAGATTTAAAATAATGTTTAAAATTTGATTCACTGCCTGACATATCTGTATCTGTACCTATATCCTGAGCTTATTTGTGTAACATCTGCTCATAAATGACTGCAGATGAAAACCTGGGTTTAGCCCCTGACTGTCCTCATTGTCTTGGTTTCAAGAGAAAGAAATCAAATATTGCTGATGAACCTGTCCTAGAATGCACTGCAAAGGGAAATAAATATACCAATAAATGCCTTTTCAGATGACAAAATCAAACCAGAGAGAGGTGATATAATTTGCCCAAGGGAGATAAAGGGCCAAAGGCAGAAGGGGGAATAGTTCCTAGTCTTCTCGTTTGGGTGAGTTTGTATGATTCACAGACATGTGTACAGCTTGGAATGGTACCGCAGAAGATGACACCTTTAACTTAGACCTTGAGGACAAGTTATGAAATTCAACAAGGACAGACAAAGGCAAATAACCCCTGTCAGCCATCCAGAATGGAGCCTGGCTGCCTGAGGGGCAGCTCTTCTGAAGAGGCCTGGGAGGTCCTGGTGGGCATCAAGATGAGCCTCAGCCACCAGTGAGCCCCAGCATCAGGGATAGCCAGCGTCACCTAAGGCTGTGTTAACAGAAGCATGGACAGTGGGTCAGGGAAAGGTTTCATAGAATCATAGAACAGTTTATGTTAGAAGGAACCTTAATGAACAGCTAGTTCCAATCCCCCTGCCATGGGCAGGGACACCTCCCACTAGCCCAGGTTGCTCAAAGCCCCATTCAATCTGGCCTTGAACACTTCCAGGAAGGGGGCATCCACAGCTTCTCTGGGCAACCTGTTCATGTGTCTCACAGTAAAGAGTTTCTTCCTAACATTTAATCTAAATCTACCCTGTCTCAGTTTGAAATGGTTACCTCTTGTCCTATCACTACACTCCCTGATAAAGAATCCCTCCTCATCTTTCCTGTAGGCCCCTTTTAAGTACTGGAATGCCATTATCACGTCTCCCCAGAGCCTTCTCTAGCCTAAACAACCCCACCTCTTTCAGCATTTCTTCATAGGAGAGACATTCCAGCCCCCTTATCATCTTTGTGGCCCTCCTCTGGACCCACTCAAACAAGTCCATGCCTTTCTCACACCAGGGGACACATACCTAAACAGTACTCCGGGTGAGATCTTGCCAAAGCAGAGTAGAGGGGGACAATCACCTCCCTAGACCTGATGGCCGTGCTTCTTTTGATGCAGCCCAGGATACAGTTGGTCTTCTGGGCTGCCAGAGCACGTTGCCAGCTCATGTCCAGCTTTTCATCCACCTGTATCCCCAAGTCCTTCTCTGCAGGGCTGCTCTCAAACCTATCTTCCCCCAGCCTGTATTGTTACCAGGGATTGCCCCAACCCAGGTGCAGGACCCTGCACTTGGCCTTGTTGAACCTCAAGAAGTTCGCACAGGCCCACTTTCAAGCTTGTCCACATCCCTCTGTATCCCACCCCTGAGGCATGTCAACTGCACCACTCATCTTGGTGTCATCTACAGACTTACTGGGGGTGCGCTCAATCCCACTGTCCACACTGCTGACAAAGATGTTAAACAGTTTATTCCCCTTTGTTTAACACTCATTAGACCACGTCTACAACACGGCATGCAGTATTGTTCCCCCTCAAAAAAAAGACAAACATTGATAAACTGGAGTGATTTCAGAAGAGGCCACCAAGATGGTCAGGTCTGGAGCACTTGCCCAGACTGAGAGGTGACTGTGAGGAGAGGCTGAGTGAGCTTGTTCAGCCTTTAGAAGACGTCAGAGGTGACCTATGGGCAGGTTGCTGAGGAGATAAGAGACAGGACCTTCACAGTGGTGTATCACAGGAGGATGAGAGCAAGTTGGAAGGTGAAATGGGAGGTTTGGAGTGGATATAAGGAGAAACTTTGTCACTATGAGTATAGCCTGGCAGTAGATCAGGCTGCCCAGAAAGAGATTGTGTAATGTTCTTCCTTGGAGGTTTTGAGACCCCATCTTGCTAAAGCCCTGAGCAACATGTTCTGACCCCACAACTGACCCTGATTTGAGCAGGGGGCCTAACTAGAGACCTCCTGAGGTCCTTTCATACCTGAATGATCCTATTTATAACTTATGTGAACATTTTGTACTGGCAATAATTCTAAAAGTCAACTCCCTCATAACATGCAACGTCCATGTTTTGTACAGTATTCTTGAATAGGTTTTCACACTTTCAGACTAAGGGAAGTGAAAATATAATCTTAAAAATATGAATTAGTATCTGTAAATATTGTTCAAGAAAATTCATACTTTCCAACAGTTAGTATTAGAGACATGCATAATTAACATTCACCTAGAGTTCCTAATAAACAATAACTTAAATAATTCCATTTGCACCATTTTAAGGGTATTCCTCATGTCCAGCTAATGGGTCTCCACTTTAGAAAAACAACAGTCTTTGTTGAAACCACAGTAAAAAACAAGCTTACTGACTTTGTTGTCAGTGTTCAGCACTATCCAGTTACAAAACACACTAGGTGTTGCTCCACATAATTGTGGGTGAAGAATTGGTAACATATATTTCTGTAAATGCTCAATTACATTTGCATTGCTTGTGAGGACAGAACATTTATAATCATTTTCTTGTCTTTTTTTTTTTTTTAGTTGAAGCAACACGTACTACATGTAAAATCCCCGTGGATCATCTGACCTGATGATTCAAGGATAATATGGATTTTTTTGAACAGAAATGAGCTTCATTCTCATGCAGTCCAAAGCTGCTTCTAACTAACACTGAGGTCCATTATTAGAGAGAACCCCTCCAAAAGTCTGTAGCTGGCTGGAATTTGTTCATTTCTATCTGTACTAATTTCAAATTGCTCAGGGTTCTAGTTCCAAAACCCCACCACTGCAGCCCTCTTCAAAGATACTGCCCATGATATCATACATAAGCAAAGATGAACTCTACTGGTTCAAATCTGCTAGATGGTGATTCAGACATAGCTGATCCACAAACCGTCTACTTCCAGGGGTTTTATGACACAATGAAGCCCTTTGCTACAAGTCATGATGAAAAGAGTCGTTCACTGCTAAATCTGGACCACTTCTCACACATCTGCCTGACTTTCAGCCTAATCTGTCCAAAGGGTAATCCTATACAATTTGGCAAGGACTGACAATAAGATGCTGGTTCCAAATATATTTATATGTAAGCTAAAACACAACAGCTTAAATGAAAAACTAATAATCTTCACATGATGACCTCATTGTTGTTCTTTCTTTTGGTAGGTGTTCCAGAAAGCTACTCATACTGGTATAAAGAGGGATTAACTGACAATATTAGTGACTGAAATGCAAGGCTGCATTTAAGCTAGGGCTTCTGTCTTTTCACTTGTGGCTTCAATGTATTTCCTGTATCAGGCTGTTGCATACTCTACTGCTTAAAATTTTATCTCTTCACCTGAGCTGACTCCAGTGCTAATATCTATCTGTTTTTTATGCTGTTTGGTCAGTTAAATCAAGAAAAGCAGTAATGAATATATAATTTTGGCTTAAGGATAGCTTTAAAACTAACCTGATTCCAAAACCCTTTAATTAGTTATAGGGAATTGCACACTTGAGGAACCTAATAATGAAACAGCTCAGTCTCAAAATTATTATTTCAAGTGATTCACCTCAGAATCAACTTGACATTTGTACAACAATTAATTCTTTTTTTTTTCTGTCCCTTTCCCAAAATTTCCAATGTCACCCTGGAAATAAATTCATGAATCAGTAGGTTTGCTCCTTTTCCACTTGTAAAAAGACAGTATCTAGAAATGCGTCCGAATTTAACTCCTTTTCTTATGTGTAAACTATCATAATGACAAATCCATCAAAGTGTGAAGAAAGCTTTATGATCAAGGGGATTCTCTGAATCTTTAAGAAAGAAGATGGCACATTCTCTGTAGTACCTAAAGGCAAATTTACTATCCCTTTCACCCTACCCTGGGGTTCTCTGAATCTGTAGAGGAAACACTGGAAGAAATGCAGCCCACAGTCTCTATATCCCAGAAGATGCAGATAAACAGCTAGACTGCAGCAGTTCACAGAGGAACCCCACAATAACAAACCTCCATATTTCCCCTGATAATGATGACTGGCAGAGCATCATAGCATGCGTCTTCTCTGCAGAGAGATCTAGCTCATGTTCCTGGATCCAGAGGGCCAAATGCTGCATTTGAAAGCTAAAGCACAATGGGTTTTATGTTCTTCCCACCCTGACCACTAACAAGCACAGGATGCTTTAATGTAGAGACTTCTCATGAGTAGTCAAAAAGAAGAAAAATATCAATGGATCTTTGAATAGAACTGTGTGGCACATAAGCATATTTTTATGTTTTACTCCAAGAAAGACCTGCCTCACAGCTGACACCTTTATTGGCTCTGGTTGTTAAAGTATATGTGCTTGTTTTAAGTTGCTGTCCTTAGCATCATTTCTATTCCTTGTCATCCCTCTTATATCTAGCTTCTTCAAACTTAGAGCATTGTGTTTGTCCAGGGAGTGATAGGGTGCTGATATAAAAACATCTGTGATAATTAAAACCCTTCTGGATTCCTCTGTGGTGTGATGACCTAGTGCTCTACCTCTGCCTGCCTTCCTCCACCACTGCCTGGACACAACAATGTTGATGGGAACTTCGGAATGTGTCAGGAGTCATGGTAGCCTAATCACACACATCGAACTTTGCATTTGGCAATATAACCAGCTGCAACAGTGTTGCTTAACGTGTTCCTCCTGGTAACCAAATATTCTACAATTAGAGATAAAACAGATCCTAGATAAGTGTTCTTAATTATCAAGGAATAGACTTTTTTAGGTATTTCTAATCCAAGCTACTAAAATTCAATAGTATCAAACAGCCAAATCTATGATTATATGTGGCCATGTCTCTTTACATATTTTTTTTAAACACCTGATGCAGCTTGCTGTGTATTGTATTCTCGTGAAGAGGAACACACATGGAGGGGAACACTGTAATTTTAACCTGTGGGAGACTAGCCCTGCATAGCAGGCAAGAGGGTACACATCTGTAGATACCAAAACCCTGTAAGTAAGAACAGCAAGACAGTTTAATTTTCACTGTTCTTGTGGAGATTTCCATGCCTGCTGAAGATCAGAAGGAGTATTGATAACTTACAGCTTTTTATTTATGTTCACTGAAGTAATCTTGGAAGGGTTGTCAAGGTATTCATGGACATAAAAGTGCAGAGGGATTCTACATTGCAAAACACTGTAAGCTGTTATTTTGCTCAGCATACGTAAAATCTTAAGGTGTTATATTTTTTAATTACTTGAACTAGATTTTAGTCTTAGATGCATTGGGATATAAAGTATTTTTGTCTGTTCATACAAATTTTTGGAGAGTTGAATGTCAAGGTGTTTTTTTAATTAAGTATTAATAATAGCTATGTGCATATTTCATCAGAGGTCTTCATCAAAGCCATGAGGTGTGTATCAAAGGAAACTCTCTTTCCTGGTGTCATACACATCACACAACCTTCACCAGATACATTGCTAGAATGGGAAATCCCTCTGGGAAATAAGTCTGGAGAGATAAAACAAAGGTGAATGATTAAAAAGGGACAGGAAGGAAGGGAAGGAAGG